>OY365812.1:12129365-12209365 GCA_959347315.1 Bimastos eiseni | reverse complement strand
GTCGCTTCGCTGCAGACTCCAATACATGATGGATCTATCTATCTATCTATCTATCCAGACATTTCTATTGACGACCTCACTTTGACATTTCCAGTCTATTGACAGGAGATTTAATTCAACTAAACGAACTGAATCCAAAGATTTCAATGCGATACTATTCTATCAATGAATCAGACGCCATCTCCGTCGAGTTCCTCTTAATCTCTGTATCTCCTACACTGGTCAATATGGACACTCTTAACATCTAACAACACGACACGCTCACATCTATAGGACCTATGTCTACTGATTTGCCTGCCTCAACTAACAATCAATTAAACAATCACGCGTACATGAACGGATGGATTGGCAAATGAAGGCATAGATAGATGAATAGATGGATAGATAGTCAGACAGAAATATATAGATAAGTAAATAGATAGATAGATAGATCAATAGATGGATGGAGAGATAGATAGATAGATAGATAGACAGACAGACAGATAGATAGATAGATAGATAGATAGATAGATAGATAGATAGATAGATAGATCAATAGATGGATGGAGAGATAGATAGATAGATAGACAGACAGATAGATAGATAGATAGATAGATAGATAGATAGATAGATAGATAGATAGATAGATAGATAGATAGATAGATAGATAGATAGATAGATAGATAGATAGATAGATAGATAGATAGATAGATAGATAGATAGATAGATAGATAGATAGATAGATAGATAGATAGATAGATAGATAGATAGATAGATAGATAGATAGATAGATAGATAGATAGATAGATAGATAGATAGATAGATAGATAGATAGATAGATAGATAGATAGATAGATAGATAGATAGATAGATAGATAGATAGATAGATAGATAGAATTGTTTTTATATTTCGAAAAATTCATCACCTTCTTCTCTGCAGCCAAGCAAGTATCATCCAGAGCAATTAATTACTGGAAGAGGATCATCTGAACCCCTTCTTTTAATAAGACAAGTTCCATGAGTTGCATGTATTCCTATTCATATAGTGACCATAATAATCAGTATTAGGATCAAGAGGCTAGACGATGGCTATTGTTGTCATTTTCAGTATTATTATTATTATTATTATTATTATTATTATTATTATTATTATTATTATTATTATCATCATCATTATCATTATCATATTATTACTATTATTATTCATTATTATTATTAATTATCATAATTAATAGCAGTAGCAGTAATAGTACTCGTAGTAATAATAATAATGACTGTTGTGTTTCTAGTAGTAGTAGGCTTAGTAATAATACTAGTAGCAGGCCCTGGAAGTAGTTGTAGTAGTCGTAGTTCATTTTATTTTTGCTGTAGTTGTTGAATATAGATCAGAGAAAATCGCACCTGATGCCATCATCATCATCGTACTTGAAGAGTAATGAGATTGATGCATTGATTGAGAAGCCAGATCAGATGAACTTCGATTATTATCTGAATTGCGAGACAGATTGCTTCGAGCAATTTCTGGTAGAGACAGAGAGACCGAAGCAGAGACAAAGGGATCTAACAGCCAAAACAGAGGCAACGACACATACAAAGGCAGTGGCAAAGAGAGATAAAGAGAGACACATACAAAGGCAGTGGTAAAGAGAGACAGACAGACAGACAGACAGACGGAGAGAGACAGAGAGATTGATTGACAGAAAGAGAGAGACAAAGAGAGACAGAGAGGGTCGATGCAAGGACAGGTGCGGCGGGTACATTAGACGATGCGTTAAGCCGATGTGATATGATGACTGTTGAGGATGGAATCATTTGAAAGAGACATCTCATCTGACGATTCTCAATAGAACCAGATTAAGCGATTCGTGATCTTCAGTTAAATGCCGTCGAGAGGGTAAGCAGGACCAAATCTTCAACCATAACCTATTAGTTTGGCCGAAGATTTGGCCGTGAATGATGTAAACACTGGGCATCACTCCTAAACCCAGTTCATCCAAAGTAATCACAGCGATTAACTGCACACCTCTCCCTGATTAATAAACTGCATATATATATATACATGCCTTGTAACGCCTTTGTTTTCATGTATATCTGACTATACAGAATCCCTCAATTACCAGACCTGTAGCCTGCTATGTTCGGGTCTTGAAACTCAATTCTCAATTTACACTTTTACAATACAAAAATCTCAACGAGTAGTCATATTTGGATACATACATAAATACATATATACCTACATACATACATACGTGCATGCATACATACATGCATACATACATAAATACATATATACCTACATACATACATACATACATACATGCATGCATGCATACATGCATACATACATACCTGCATATATACATACATACATACATACATACATACATACATACATACATACATGCATGCATACATGCATACATACATGCATGCATACATACATATATGCATACATACATAAATGCATATATACATACATACATACATACATTCAATTCAATTCAAGTTTATTTGACAAACCAAAGTAGCAAGCTACACGAGATCAGTATAAAAAACAAAATTTATGATTACATACATATGTATGCATGCATACATACATACATACATGCATACATACATATATGCATACATACTGCTTCCTAACTACATGTTGTCGTCCTCAGTGATGTGACTCGCCTCTGTATCAGCTGCAGACGACACTGTCCTTATTACCCTAATACTTCCCTACAAACAACGTGCCCGTCCTTAATTAATATGTCTGCCTTCTGGCTGAGCCCACACGCATGCAATGGTGACCATTATTTCAGACACGTCTATCTAATCATTTGCATAATATTCTGTTCCAGATTTCGGTGAGGTTCTTATAAGGAAAACTCAGTCGCTTTTCAAGTTTCTCTGACTTGTATGTTGTTTAAGACTACCTGTGAGTCCTGTAATGGTTGCATAATTGTGACTACCCCACTTCATTAGCATCGGTAATTTTAACTGGTTATGGCTGCATATGGTTATTATTCGTGTATGGTTCCTCATTTTGACACAGATTGTTATGAGCCTGTACTTCGTTCATGGAACAGAATGCACCAGAGATGGAACTCATTTAGTTTAACTTGATCTAATCTGTCGAAACGATGTTTTTGCTTGGTTAATAAGACCAGAGACTGGATGCGAATGCTCTTCAGTGAACTCTATACATGAATCCTCAATGATTCGATTTGAACAGATTCTAAAGCAACAAACATTCCGCTGGCTTAAACGCAAATAATATACACGTTGAGTTGACGATATATATATATATACATATATACACACACACAAAGAGAGGGACACGGTTTTCTGCCTTTTCATGCGTGGCGAGACTGCACGACAATATTCGAAATATAGACTTGTACGGAAGAGTTATCCGTCAGACTCATGGCAACTCCATCGTACAGTCCAAAACAACCCTTTGGGATAAAATATCCAGTTGCCCTCCAGACCCAGACGGTGAAACGGTGCAGTGCAATCGACTAGGTATCCTTAGTGCCTCTAGCTAATCTGTACAGATTTATCAAACGCTTATGTGTTGTTAATATTATGCTCGAGCGTTTGGTTCAAACGTGTTACAATCAAAGCGTACGATGAAAGCTCCACAGGATTGAATCGTTTCTCACTGGTTCGTCTTTGATTGGAAAGATGAAAAGCTCAACGAATCCTAACTAACTGCAGACAGTATGTAGATAGAATAGAGAGAGAGAGACAGACAGACAGACAGAGGCATACAGAGAGACAGAGACAGAGAGGGAGATGGACGAAAGTAAAAGGAGATAGAAAAATCCGCTCTGACGATGACACACGTAGCCTGCGTGTAGGCTAGTTTGCATTTTGCAGCTGCTGCTTTTGTCGATGTCCTTGTACGGATAGCGTTGTCCAATTAAAGAGACTTTCCCAATGGCACAAAAGACTGCATCCAATAAGAAACAGAGGCGCTCCAACATTATATTTTTAATGGAGTCGTCGTTTCAGGCCGACGCCTAATTCAATAATCATAGAATGCGCCAAGAACTAGAAAGAAAAAGACTCTAGAGAATTCAATCTTCGCACGTTGGAGTATTCAGAACAACGACAAATGAGTTAGCAATTCGGAGTAGCTATGTCTCACAACGCCAGCTAATCTCCTACTCAGATGACTGTTTTCATACTAGAACTGAAAAGTTACCTCTATCTTATCTGCCTATTACCCATAGTTATTGCCTCTCGTTTCCGATCTTCAGGTAGTATTTATGGTACTTTGATCAGAATACATTATCAAATTGCGGGCACTAAGTTTTTTTTGCTGTATCTTGCCACAGATGAACAGGAGGATCATTATTGGCCAGTTCAGCTGAGTCAATGATTGATTGGCGCTTAGACGCACATGTCATTAGCCGACTTGATCTAACTTTGGAAGCTATATTAATGGCCAAATCCCTTGGCAATAATCTCTCATTCCGCCAATGATGCAGAAAGCCGTCTGTCATCCAGAAGATTCGCAAGACACGGTCCTGCTTGGATGCTTCTCAAAACAACCAATAAAATTCGGTCAAGCTCGGCCAGTCATAATCTAGGCACGAACCTTCGAGAAACACAGCTGAAACTACATTTGCCATTTCGGATCTGCAATAGACTTAAATTATTGAATGCGTGATACGATCAGTAGCTTTGGTGTTTTGCAAATGCAGTTAGTTTACAAAAATAAACTAACTGTATACATATGAGAAGCACCAAAGCTACTTTTATGCTGTGTGTCACACACGTCTGAGATCTATCTTCATGCCTGATTAAGTAGTAATTCGATGATCAAATATATATATATATACATATATATATATATAAGCTAATGCAGTATGGAAATAGGGCATAACTGTTTGTAAGCTTCTGCCTATATAGGCTCCGATTTTTCTCTAATACGCCGTGTTATTTTAGACTATCTGTTATTGATATGTAGTACAGCAAAGAAGGCAAATACACAGTTGTGGAAATAATTGTTGCATCACTCTGCGAATGGCTAAAAATTGATCTAGCCAAATACTACATTTGAAGTCTGTTGGTAGATAGGTCTACAACAACCGTTCTCAACCTTTTTAGCCCGGCGACGCCCTAATAATATTTCCAAAGGTGTGTCAACCCCCAGCTATTTCAAGTATTGGGTCGCTGCCTTCACCGCATTTTTACTACCATGCATTTTACTTCTTATCATTTGATAATCCATCTTACAATCCATCAATCTTTAATTAACAGAACAATTTAAAATTTGTTGATGGTAATAATTTTATTAAATGAATCATAGTAGGCCCAGAAAAAATAAGTTAAGGTTATTTAAAGTAACTATAGTAGAAAAAGAGTTCGTGAAATAGTCACCATTGCATGAATATTATTATTGAGATACAAGGCGAAAACTTTTTACAAATTCCTGAAGGTTCCAGGCGACATCTGGCAAATCGTATGGCGACCCCGTGGGGTCGCTACACACAGGTTGAGAACCGTTAGTCTACAAGGAAGAAAATTAGAAAAAGACACTGTTTCTACTCTTTATGTCCGAATATTTCGTTGTACCAAATCTAACTTTTATCACAGGGTATTGCAATAATTATTTCCACCATTGTACCCTTGTAAGGTAGCGTGGAACAAGGCAAATAGCTATTGATCTGCAGCCACGAGACGTCATCCTCAGGAACAGACGACGCAGCTTAACTCTCGAGAGTTTTCTTCATGCTTCTATGCAAACACTGCAAATCTTTCTATCGAATGATCGTCAAAATGAATGACACTATAACTACCATCGAATACCGATGTGTCTAATATCGCTATTACTGGCAGTGCATTTGATAAACGAATACCATAGTGTTCTGTCCACAGTTGGTTCTTTGTACTTTTGAAGCATCTTTTGTAGAATCTTCCAAATGTAGTAATAACAGCTTCAGCTTAACGACACTGTGTGATAACAAGGATCATTGTTGTCGCCCTCCTACTGTATACAGGTTTCAGACTGCCAGACTGGCACTGTAAGATTGCGAACAGTGGAGGAGTTACGGATGTCAATAAGTTAGCTTCAGTTCAAAGACATTGTGTCGCCTTCCTCCTTAGTCCAAGCTTGAGACAGGCACTGTCAGGATGCAATCAGAGGCGGCGTTCTCCCAAATGCATTTGCCAATTGAGAGCACATTGATTCAAAACACAACTCATCACGTTGAGCTGCTGAAGTGAACTGCAGATGTCATTCGAGTTCAGTACAGCAGCTGCCTGGCACATTCCACGGCTGAGCAGGGAGCAGTCAGATTCATGAGCAAGACGTACTGGAACCTGAACACCGGATATGGTGCTTCTGTGCGTATTCATCTGCACACAGACATTAAATAATAGCGCCTTTTGTACTTTACTGAAGCCGTCGACGTGTTGACTGCTCCACTTGTTCTAGTGCACTTCATTTTAGTAGCTGAAGCGCCGTACTCGATTATGAACAAATTGAACGTACATGCACCATAAGCGGCGAGCGCAAATTGTTATTGATTGATAAGCAAACAAAAAGGGTATACACGTCTAATATAGCCATTTTCTATTTAGAGGCTCATAAAGGTCGTTATATTAGATATGTTGACACGTGGTTACGTTGATCAATAAAAGACTACACATAGTTAGACAAATGCATCGATACAAAATTCATACATAAATCAATACGTGAGCCCGTGTACCGATTGCCACGTCGACGAAAGACGCTTATGACGTAGCATGGCTCTGTCTATGACGTACCAGAAAAGAGAGAGGGGCACAAACAAAGGCAGTCACTTGACTAATCGAGGGTCAGTTCGAAAGCTGGACCACAGACGGGACGAACCTATGCTTCTGGATATACAAGATCGCCCGGCTTCAAGGTGCACTTCTGAACCTTCTGTAAGGAGGGCATTATCAAATTACAGTTGTATTGTATAATCGTATATATAGCTGTAAAACGGTTAGAGTTTGAAGTCAGAGTTCGTGTTCGCTGTTCGTCATCACCGTTGTAGCCTACTTCGTCAGTTCACCTCCATTTATGTTTTCAGGCCATAGCAAAGAACTAAACGGATTCGAACGGGCAATTGCTCGTCAATATACCTAAATGGCTTCGACGTAATTGTATCTATTCACATACAATCTATTCACATGACAATTTACATTACGAGTGGCTACATACTTGACGTACTTCAGCTAGGCTACAGAGATGCATACACACATCTTTAATTCCATCCAGCTAACTAACCAATCATAATTATATTATGCACTTTTGAAGGCAAGCATGAATGCATGCATCAGTACATACATACATGTACATTTCGGCGCCCGGACAATTCGGCGACTGACAATTCGGCGCCGGACAGTTCGTCGCAGACATTTCGGCGCCTGGACAATTTGGCGCCGGGACAATTTGGCGACGGACAATTCGGCGCGCGGACAATTCGGTGCCGGACAATTTGGCGCCCGGACAATTCGGCGACGGACAATTCGGCGCCGGATGAGTTTGTAAGTGTATTTAGACCAGATATCGGTATATAGTAACTGACATTTTTAAAATATCCAGAATGGGGGCCTAAATAATATTAAATACACTTGCAAACTCAGCCGGCGCCGAATTGTCCGGGAACCGTACACGTGCATGCGTCTGTGTTAACTTGTTCAATGAACGAAATTTTATCGATTGATCAATTGATACGGTCCTACATACATGGATGGTATTTCATACATACTTGCAAACATACATATAAACGAACATACACACTTGCATCATACATAGAAATCAGGAGCAGCCATACCGGGAGTTCGTGGGGGACAAGTGCCCTCAACTTTACAGAGAGGGGACACGTTATACGTTTGTTCCCCCACATTTCTGACTCCTCTCATTGGCTGCTCCCACCCCTCAAACGAGATCGCCGCCTCTGATAGACATACATTGTAGGCTTACGGTCATGCACGCATACAGTATGATACAGGTGCGCTAGGAATAATCTCTTTCGCACTGATTGGTTTTAAGCTAGATCATACACTCATTAACTTGAAATAGATCAACACGGTCTTTTGGGTCGCACGCCAACGTCTGCGTATAAAAATTATACAGGTATGTGTGCGTGTGCGTGCGTAGGCGCGTGTGTATGTGTGTGTGTGTGTGTATGTGTGTGTGGGTGTATGACTTTGCAGCAGGCATTTCGATGTGAATTATTAAGCAGTCTTCCGATGCGCATATCAGTCATGCACGACAGACGCCATCGTATCCGCTTTGAAGTTGACCTGATCGGACTAGAGCGGCTGTTGATGCCAGAGAGTGTCACTGACACGGTCTGATTACACAGAGACCTACAGTTGGCTTCCAGTTGGCCACAGTATCTTCCTTCTCTCGTGCAGGTCGTGACCTTAATCTGTCAGTGCTGACCCTATCCTTCGCCTCGCCATCAATTAGCAGAGATGGAAAAATAGCATCACGAGCCTCCGTGAGCACCATCTCTGTGACTGCTGCTGCGACTGCAGTGGACTCCTGTGGGATTATGTGGAATGCTGGCGATGGTGGAAGATGACCTCTTCTACTTTATACATTTTTATATTCATTTAATAAACCGACCATATTTTGACTAGAAATCATAATTCGGGGATATTGTTATAAAGCAGTTTCGAAATTTAATCGCATATTATTAAGTCTTATGGTTATTTAGGACGATTTAAATCGCAGTCTAAATAGTCTCACTGCATCTTTTGATCGCAATTCCTATAGGCGATCGTACATTCAATTCATTTGCTCGTAATTGTAATTTTTGAGTTACAAGGAAAGTGATACAGCGACCTGTAGGTAGTTACTTATAACAGTGACTAATGAAGTAATTAATTGAGTACTTTTTCAGTAGCCCGAAAGCGCTACATATAGGCCTAATGCCTGAAGTCATGCTCTGGCTTCCTGTCACTACGCGTATCCACTACAAGATCGACTATAGGCAGTACCCCGAGATATCTCTCTGACTTTTTTCGAATGCAGTTATCTGCAACATTGTCTTGTTCTCTATTCGGTTGATCGTTTGATCTGCTTAGGAGTTAGGACCAAGACTGTACTGGCCCAACGCCTGGCAGTTGTTGCTGTGGGTTTATCCGCCTGTCACTACCTTTCCTCGTCATTGTAAGTGCCAAACTAATTGGCCCACTGAGTTTTGTTCATCGGATTCTCGATCTTTAAAGGCGTTTCTCTTTCCGCGGGGTTTCCGTGCTGAGAGCGCATCATTTCCATTCTGCATACATGTATTTATTCTATGGGAGGCGCTATGTAAATCAAAAGATATATGTGTAGACATGTTTGCATGCATACCTATATGCGTAAACATACATGCTCAGATATACATGTACCTTCTTGCATCTGCATGCACATAGTTAGTAACACAAGCAGTGACAGATGCAGAGGGAGAGATAGGGAAAGAGAAGGACTACTGTGTGCGCCATGGCCTGAATAGAACATATTACTTTATCCTCCGGTCATTCATCTTTCATCGTCTCTCTCCTGACATCCGCTTCTACAATAATCGACGCATGCTATAACGAAATTTGCTCCATATGGCTCTCTTTCTCCTTCTCTTCTTCCTCCTTCTCCCAACTAGCCTCTAAGGGCTCTCCTCCTCCTCCTTTTTCTCTTCTTCCTCCGTCTCCCAACCAGCCCCTAAGGGTTCTCATCGTCCTTCTCCTCCTTTTTCTCTTCTTCCTATGTTTCTCTCCGTTTAATCGCAAATAATTCTCCATATATTTAAATAAGCTCCCGAGTGTGCAGACTGTGTATGAGGAATGAGGTCGCTGTGATCAACTCTCAGGTATTATGTTGCCAGGAACCCGTTTCAGTAATTGTGTTGCCAGGAACCGTTTCGTTTCAGTAACTGTGTCGCCATGAACAGGTTTCAGTACCTGTGTCCAGTAACCGATATTTGTAATTGTGTTGCCAGAAACCGGCTTCAGTAATTGTATTGCCAGGAACCGGTTTCAGTAGCCGTGTGCATACTCTGTCTTAGGTTGAAGCCCACTGGCTACAATTACTTTGTGCTAATCTAGGGGACAGGGTCTGTTTGTTGACGCATGTCTTCACTATTGACTGAGCACTGGTCTAGTCATTTACGGTCCGTTTTACGTAGCTCGTCAACAATCAATACGTCATTTCCGTTCCAGGAAGCTTCCCAAGCAATTTCCTGCACCTCATTGATCGACCTATTCTTACGAAAACAGTTCCATATTGACGCCAAAATTTGTTCCTTATTACTTCCACCACTGAGCTGCATGTCTCATACCATTTTTAACATACAAACATTTCATTATCTTACATTTATAGAGCGCCAACCGCTGGCATTTTATTTAGTCAACCTTCTTCCATGCGTAGATCTTTCCATTCCCGACGATCACAAAGTTTCACAAGCCTTACACCAAGCATTTGTTTCTTTCGGCTTAGACAAAACAATTTATTTAGTGTAATGTTCAATTTTTGCGATTCGCGAACAATCAATCATCCAAACTTAAAAACAGAAATAACACAACTTTGAATAATTTATCGTGAGCATGACATATGGTTTACTACCTGCAAATGTGACGTATTGGTAAAGCAAATTAGCTTTGCACGTCGCGTGAGAGAGTGTAAGAGAAACAGACAGACAGACAGACGGACAGATGCAAAGACAGAGACGACGAATGTGGGAGACAGTGCATGCATAGAAAGTAGCAAAGAAGCAGAGGAGAGGAAGTAGAGGAGAAAGAATCTGGTTGAGAAGCGTATGATCAGAGAGAGCGAGAGAGACACAGAGACAGAGAGACCAACAGACAGAGACAGAGAGAGAAAAAGAGAGAGTGTGTATGTGTGTGTGAGAGAGAGAGAGAGACAGACAGACAGACAGAAGAGAGACATATAAGAAAAGTGACACGGAGAGATAGGCAAACGAACGCATAATGAATAGTAGAAGGTAGGGAAAGGAGAGGCAGACAGAAACTCAAAGACAGATTTAAGAGGGATAGAAGAGGCTTAGCTCGAAAGAGAGACCGTTCTGTGGCAACCTAAGACAGCTTCTTACAAGCCATAATATGCTCTTTAATAATGCAATAAAAATGTGGATTCCTCGTCTATAATTCCTAACGGTCGCTTTCTCCTCTGTAAATAGACGAGCGAAGGGTTTTGCATTACAGATTCCTGATCGTGTTATATCCAGATTGAAGGGTTGCCTTTCTCTTAACTGCAGTTCCCGAGCTGTAGTCATCTCAGGTTTTATCTTTGAAGCGGTATTCAACAGATCATTGCAGGCAAAGAGAATTGCAGGACGCGAGGTTGCTCATATTCAAACCCGTCTCATACGCAGCAGTTGCTAGCGAAACTCAGCTTCGAAAGAATTAGACGGTCGCTGGAAAGAGCAGACGGCGAAGGAACGGAATGATCACATGTGTATACTCATGTGTCGAAGTTAAATGAAAGTAAGTAAGTAAGTAAGTAAGTAAGTATAAAAATCGTAATCAGATACATACGTTCAGATGAAACGGCGTTTATCCCTAAAAAATCTGTCGCTGGTTCTGATCTGTCGCTGGTTCTGATCTGTCGCTGGTTCTGATCAGACTGATCTGTCTCATACGCAGAACGGACCGTGGCCTAAAGCACGTAAGACTTGATACGAACGAAATTTATAATCGTATACATGGACTAAATGTCGCTGAGAGGCATTACGACCAGTAATCCCCTTTAAGAGACATCAGTATGACGCTCTGTTCTCTGTTCTCCGTGCTTCGCACTTCGTCGTAATCCTCTGCTTCATCGATCGAGTATCAACGGAGAGTAGGCCTAAGCATCTTAAGAAGATCAGCTCGTCGCTTCGATGGATCCCAGCTGCAGGACCAGATGTCCGCATCCTTTTTAATTCTACACATTGGACCGATTACACAAGGAATATATCTGCTCGGATTACTATATTGCTTACTTAATAATTACTTCCACGTGGGGGTGTGGGTAAGTAATGGAAGTAAGACGGACATTAGGAAGAACGATGGAAAGAGAATTACAGTTTTCCATTCGGGAGGAAATGAAGGCATGGGCGATAGAAGTAAAAGTGGAAGAGGAGACAGAATGTAAAAGAGTATGGACTATATAATTATTATATATATATATATATTAGGGCTGTTAACGATTAATTTAATTCTAATAGTTAACTTTTGAAAGAATAACGATTAATTAATAGTTATTTTCGATTCACAAAAACGTGTATAATTACATTTCTCAAACAAATTTATGACATTTCAATTAAAATTCTCAGCTACTGAATTTAGTTAAATACAGAAAATAACACAGGCGGTTTTCTTGCTCATGCTGAAGTGTTAGATTCATGGTATGCAAACGATTTGTCTCAATGAATGCAATAAACGATATCTGCATTTTCGATATTCCCGTCAGCCAATAATTTAAATCCAAAATGCTGGTGTAATCGACCTGATATGTGTTTATATTTAATATCTCGATTACTATCCACCGCCATATTGCAATTTATACGGTTTATGTTATTTCCTTCTAAATTCCGGTACATGTTAGTGATGGGCGAAATAATTGAAGTGATTAATGGGTAAAATGTGTAATCGTTAAAATAAATTAACGATTAAACAATTAATTAATCGTTAATTTATGCAGCTCTAATATATACATATATATATATCGCAGGGTAGAAAATTGCTATATATAATTTGTATTAATCTTGGAGAGAGTGGAGAATTACCGAGATGGAACAGCACAGGTAGCAATTTTAAGGAAGGAGCGTCTAATAGAGTTCAGCAAAAGCTGAAAAATGATACTGCCAAAAGTTGCTAACGATGCAAGGTGGTTGTGATGTAAGGTAACGTAATCGAACATTTATAAAGCGCTCTATCAAGATATCTACTCAGAGGCGCTCTCTGCGATGGCCCATATAATCTTAAATGTCATTACTAACGCAAATTTTACATAAGTTAGCAAAACCGAACACAATAAGCTGCAAAGGGTCAACAGCGGTGGGCCCCGTGTAGGCCTACAGGCGTCTAACCAACCAACGGATTCCCGTAGACAGCTGACAGATGGCATGGATGCTCATCAGATTTTCTGGGCCTAGTTGGGTCGATAGAATAGAGCGACGACAGTTTACAGGTAAAAGCCCAGGAAGAACCTCTGCGTGAAAGAGGATGAGCAACATTTAAGAGAGGAACGCAGATGTTGAGCCCAATGAACACGCCGTCGGCCTGCTGGGGTTGACGAGAGGCAAAGAGCATGACCGCATGTAGCGGTTCCTCAGAAGGGCACAAAGAGAGCTGTGTTTAAAACGCCAGACAGCTGCGCTTAGTAGCACTGACGCAACCAATAAAAAACCGTCTGAAGTTACTGCCATTGGTTCGTATCATGGTTGTAGACGGACATTTTTAGCGAACCATGACAACAAATAAAGCCCAAGGCCCCATCCACTCGCATTTAGGCCTTCGACCACGGACAATACGAGCTCTATGAAGCGTATGCTGTTAAAAAATCTACTAGCATAGAGCCTACACAGAGCAATGGGTGTAACAATTTTGCACGCAAATGATTTCGTAATCGTAATCGTAATATCCAATCCAATCGTAATTTCGTTATACAAACGACCGTAGTGCGCTTATCTTTTTGGTCAATTGCACAATTGCGACCCATAACAATTGCACGCCATAGACCACCATAAACATAAAATTAACCATGGATTTCATGTGCTCGAACTCATGCGTTTGCAACGTACAATGTTTTGTAAAAGCCAGCCAGTGACAGAAACGAAACAATCTATTCAAGAGAGCAACTCAACCATATCGTTATCTATCTGTTAGGGTTTTAGCGAATGTTGTTGCTAGCCAACTTTATAGGCTTACGTAGCATATACAGTGTAAGTAGAAATTTCTTACGCTGTATATTCTGCTCAGAAGGATCGTACCCATGACCGTTGTAATTTCTATTGGTAAATGTAATTGTAATAGTTAATTGTTGCGCGTAAAAGAACAGACAAATCATCATCATCATCATGGTAACCTGGTTTTCAAAATCTTATTTTAACCGTTAGTCTACATGTAACTGCTTCGTTGGAAAGGCGAGTACGGTACGCAAAGGTTTGAGATTCAAATAGTGCCATTGTTAAATAAAATCAGAGAAAGTATAATGCTTAGTGAAGCATTCGTCATATTATGGATGTAGAGATATCAGACCAAGTTTAAATTAGCCTATGGCTACTTCTACTTGTAATCAGTATAACAGACTGACAATTAATAGTATGCAGCCTGCCAGGGAAAGTCCCGAAAATTCGGGATTACACCTAGAACATTTTAGGTATTGAATACTTACACGGTCTTTATTCGTGTGCATCAAAAGTTTCCATGCTTTAAGTGAACTGTAGATCGTAGCCAATGAAAATGACGCAGCCAACGTAGTGATATCCTCTATTGTCATGTTCAGAATGAATGCTTTGATTTTTATAGGACTCTAATCTAAAAATTTCCGGCGAATCCGAGGAATTTCGGAAGTTTCTTCAGCGTAATCTGTTGAAGCCATGTAGAAGGCAATATCTGTTATGTGGAAGTTTCTTTGAGTTGCCCTTGTATTACGTCATAACGAATTTGACAGACGCTGACTGGATGGTAATCGACCCGAATATCATCGCAATTCCACCTAATGTACCGTTTGTGAGAAACTTTGGAGAAAAAATCCTCATCGTCGATACACGCGATACTCAACTGGGATTCGTGAAACTGCTAGAGACACAGTCAAACAACGTCAGGTTCTACAGCATCGATAGAAGCAAACTTACTGGACCGGCGCAAAGAATTTCAGTTCCAATTCTAGATACCATAATAAACTTAAATGATACTTTGAAGATTGACCTGAGTAAGTTAACATTCAGCAGATTCTCAAAAGATGTAGTCGCTGCAATTCTCTATCCGTATTGGCCCAGTGAAGCACAGGACTGGCTTACGAGGACTACCCTCAGCGGATGGCCAGCGAAAGATATGAAGGATCACATTGTACGACGTGGTTGCCACTTGGTTGCCAAGTCCCACCACACACGACCGACGATTGTACTCAGTGGAGGTATTCCTTTTCTCAAGCAGAGGTCGCTCTGATCAACAGCTGGAACGACGTCCAGAAGTACATTTACCATATACTCCGTGTTATCAAGGGACGCGTTACAAAGACTTGCGGAACGCAGAAGAATGGTGTCTTCAACAGCTACTTTATCAAAACGTTGATGTTATGGGCATCTGAAATTAACCCTGCAGGGTTTTGGGCTGAGGAAAACGCTGCAGAAACTGTGGAAGAATTGCTCTGTCAAGCAATTGAATGTCTAGTAGACAAAGAATATCCGCATTACTTCATATCAGGTCTCAACATCTTTGACAGTTCACTAGAGATCGATATTGCTAGTGAAGTTGAACAAATTGTGAACTTCACACATAAAGAAATTTCTAGTATCATATCAGAATTTCCAAAATCCGATGTAAATTTGAGCCTGCATGTGACGGCTTCTGAGAAACTATTCAAGCATTTAAGTGCGCTATTTGTTACAGACGACTTTATAAACCCAATTTATCCAACGTCTGATCGATATAATTTAAGTTACGAGCTTTCAGATGACACCTGGATCAATTCGGAACTTTTGAGTCTTTTTAAAGGGATTATGTCACACAAACAACTCCAGAGTATGAATTCTGGTACTAATAGAAAAGTTAATACTGCAAATACGATTGAGCACTTCAATTTGTGCCTTAATAGGGAGAATAACTCATACCTATCCGGAATGATTAATCTACAAGAGTCTTTGCACATCATTTTCGGAGACTTTGTCAACCAGATCACGTCAAATAGTCGGTGTGATTGGGACGCCACCACTAACTCG
The DNA here is from genome assembly GCA_959347315.1 of Bimastos eiseni. Taxonomy (NCBI): domain Eukaryota; kingdom Metazoa; phylum Annelida; class Clitellata; order Crassiclitellata; family Lumbricidae; genus Bimastos; species Bimastos eiseni. The sequence goes on along the minus strand of OY365812.1, from coordinate 12,193,484 downwards.
GGAAAAGGTCACAAATACTATCATATAAAGTTTGAGCATTGCAGCCCTACGTTCGAGAGAAAACCGCTCTAAAAGTTTGACCAGCAACACTCTCCCTGTTCCTCGTTTCGGCATCCAGGATCCACAACAACGAATATACAATTTGCTAAAAGTGCCTGTTGTAATGAAAAAGTGTATGAACATTTTGACTGTCAAGCGACTCACCATGAGCACGTAGTACAGGTGCTAAACACCCTATTTGCGTTAGCTTCCTCCCAGATAGACTATTTCATCAGAAATCCATCAACAGTCATCAGTGCTGCACATCTTGCGAATTTTTGCTACACATATCTTCGTAATTACAGCTTGACTATCGATATGTGCAGAAATATATGCGAAATCTCAACAAATTTCAACAAATCATACATATTCAGCAATACATACTGCACAGAGCTAGTCCCTGTAGTTTTCAGTTGTGACACGATGTATATGACGAAAATATTCAGACTATTTTTGGATTCGTAGGTCTATTCATTTGTGTCGGATATGAAAAGGAAGTGAATCGTGGCAATCTGATAAAAATCCCTCCTCTGTTCGTCAAAATTCCTTCGACTGAAGATGAACAGAAACTGAAGCGTCAGAAGAAAGGTTCTTGCCATTCTAGAGTGATGTCTTCTTTTGTCGTTCAGCTCTGTCCGAAAGCGTTTGTTACATACATCGGATTGCAATGTGAGAAACAGCTGCGATTGAGCTACGACGATTGCCAATTCGATATATACAGAGTAGAAGAGAATCAAACTCGTCTACAGCAGCATTCTTTTCTGTTAAGGTGTGCTTATTTCATCGAACAGGACCGAAGAAGCACTATTAATGCTCAGTAGCGCTGATATATAGGTCTACATCCTGCACGAGAAGTGATAGCCTCTACGAACTTTAATATTCTCACAGAAGCGCGAATGGCCGTCAACGGTTCCGCAATTCCATCCTCTCATTAATAAAATTTTAAAATTCTGTATAGCCATTGCTGTCCCCGTCTCTTTGAAACCCCCCCCTTCAGTATCAAATCAAATGTCGAAATGACCAAAGCTTCACCTCGTGCTGTCTCTAAGCAGGTCTTCACTCAATACTACATGTACAGACACTGCTTTTTCACAAAGCCAAAAACACTTTCCAACTTTTTCCGTCTGATTGCTTGCCTGCCTAACTCTCAGGATCTCGACTATATGCCTACTGGTTGCATGTTGATTAAACGCCTCTGAATAAGCTAGTTCTCCGACTTCGCTTTTGTAGGAGCTGTAAACACGTCCAATCGACAATTACGATTACGATGACGTATCTGCGTAGAATCCCGGATGACTAGAAAGACGAATGTTTTGGACAGAGGTTCCCAAGGATCCTCAATTACAAACTGCACGTGGAGCGCAAGTTTTACCCAACCGGAGGATGCGCAGAGTCTGTTTGATTACGAGCGAGGAGCGGAGGACTGTTATTCGGGGAATCAACCTGGGAGCACTAAATCTAAAGGTTATCAGTTTCGTTGTATAGGCTGGACAACACTACGCCTACGATTATATTTCAGACGATACACAGACATCGAGATAACCTCACAGATACACTGTAGTTGTAATATCCGACAGAGGGTGTCTGCCAAAGGGTGTGGGAGGTTGACAATTCAAGGAATGAACAGCCACGAGGCAGACAAAGAGAGCAGAGTGCTAAAGGAGTTCCGAGACCGGACGGCTTCATTCGGTCAGAGAAATCGGTCGGGCAACCAATTGCTGGCAGGCAGATTACACTCATTCAACGCTTTGACTCTTGTATAAAATATTGATTTAAGGGCGAATATTAAGACTCTTTAAATATAATCGTAATCGTGATCTCCAAACCTCAAAAGTGCTATTCGAAAGCCATGCGCAGGGCACAAACTTATTCACGAGCGCTGCGTCAAACCAAATGGGTTGTCAAAGAGTTGGTCCGAGGATGGTAAAAATTCTGTCTTCAGAGGGTCTGAGAAGGCAGAGTAACTGTAAAGGGGGTGTCGCTTTGGTCGGGGATTGGAGGGTGGATGATCAAGTGAGTCTGGGTTAAAGGTGAGACTTGAGTTTCGAATGGAAAGTTCGAGAGGTGATGGACAGAGGAGCATGAGATTGATGATGACGTTGGATGATATAGACAATGATAACGGAGTAGCCGTAAAGGTGCGGAATTCAGGAGACGTGGTGCGGTGATGGATATGGCTCGGTTGCAGAACTTGAGATGAATGGTGACCGGGAGTCGAGTAAGATTGAGACAGGAGGAGCATCGGGCAGAGCGCGTTGGCTTGATAGTTATTATGCTATAATTTGTGAGTACAGATTTGGCTAGTCCCAATTGAATTGCAATAAATTATTCCTTAATAGTTAAAAAACATGAGGCAACGTGTCTTTCACTCCAAAGTATAAACATCTGAAATACAGAGAGGAAGGTGCATTAAAGTAAATTTATGCCGCCTATCGCCGTTGCCGCCAAAAATTCTGGAAGAAATCTGGAAGAAGACGACAAACAATCGTCCATACTAGTAGGAACTAGACTTTCAATGGGTGGGATTAATTAAATTATCTATCTTCTGAAAGGTGATAATCGATTAAAATTGGGACTAGCCAAGTCTGTGAATAAAATGAATGGAATTAGCTGCTTGTCTTATCGATTGGCTAATTGTTAATAGCTCATAAATAGACTTGAAAAAGTCTACCTATTGGGAAGTGTCGAGTTACATTGCTGTAGTGAAGAACGGTGTAGCATCTAATTAAGACATCGAGGACGTAGGTCTGGAATTTAAGATAACTGTCAGAAGAAGTCCAATGAGAAAGTTTGAAATGGACGGTCGACGGATGACCAAGATGATGGTGGTTGACTAAGAATAGTGGAATTACTGCTACTTGCGGTTTTTACTAGACCCTGACGTTAACAGTTGATTTAGCGAATAAGTCTTGATTGCAGTCGATCGAAAGTGAAGTGAAATCAAAGATTTGCTTTGCAATCTCTTTATGCGCCACTCGAACTGATCAACGACTTATGAATATTGCAAATCGAAACGAATAATTATGAAATTGATGCGGATTTATCTTATTTCTTGAATTACTCAAATCATATGCATTCGGTGTCGTGCACCCGTTGAGTAAACATTCACAGAGGTTAATTAAAGAAGATAATGTCAACTTACAGGACTTGAAGGGACCTACCTGAAACGACGATCATTCATCAACAGCAATCTTAAGATTTACTAAAGATTGCAGACAGTAAAAACGAAATATCGCATCTGCCTCCCAGAACGCATCTTTTTAAAATTACATAATTTTTTAATATTATTAATCAATGTCGCTTCAGTTGGATTAAATACAATATTTATAGAATTAGTGCCACTTTAATTAAATACATAATCTAAAAAAATGTCTGATTTCGTAGTTATATCTCAGTCTATGCATTGCAACACATGTATTACGCATATTCCAATCCACCGACCAGGCTGTTAATAAGCGAGCGACTATTACAAAGGTCGACACAACTCTTTGCGCTTTTAAGTCCGTTGCTTTATCCCAGAAGCAGTAGTAGAAGTAGTTGTAGTGGATGTTGTAGTACCGCAACTAGTAGTGGAAGCAGTTGGACCTGAGTTGGTGGTGGAGCTGTTGTAGTTGTAGAGCCAATGGTAGTAGTAGTGTAGTAATAATGGTAGCCTAGTGTAGTAAAAGTAGCAGTAGTTATTGTCCTCATTGTTTTAGTATTTTTTTAAGTTTTGATTTCGTCTTCCTACTTTGACAAAGAAGCCTTAATCATCAGCTTTGCGTCAGTGAACACTACGCGATTGATATCTTACTCTGTAGTCAATGCCTTCGTACTTACGAATGCACGGCATAGGTTGCCTCTGTGTATGTCTACGTCTGTGTGTTTATCCGTTGCTTCGTCTGTGTTTGTAGACCACAGTATATTCACTTAGCATGCTATGGAGATCAGCGAATAAGATTACCGATTAAATCCATTTGGGAGATGCAAGCAACAGTTGCTGCGTCAGTCGACGCAGATGCCTCCGCATCCATGGCAACAGATTCCTATTGATGCTCAAATCGGATGTGAACAGGAAGCTTCACAAGAACCATCTCAGCATCGCCAGTCAGTCCGATGATCGCTCGGTCAGTCAATCGGTCGTATTTTTCGGTCATTGCTCGGTCAGTTGGTCATTCGGCCGTATTTTTCGGTCATTTGGTCAGTCGGTCAATCAGTCATAAGGTCGCTCAGTCGGTCAACCTGTACGACCTACAGATATACTAAGATGATATGGTTCGATAGCTAAGTGGAAAATTATTTAAACAATTTGAAATATAGCTATTTAAGAGGAAAACACAGCGCATGCAATGCCTTGCGTTGATCTAAATCTTAGACGTGAAGATGTTTTTAATGTATCAGCCGAATTAAATTTTTTATCAGCCTGCGTTCTAATAAAACAGATTACAACCTGGGGGTCAAGATGCGGCATATTTCCCATTGAATCTATTAACTAGGCTATGTATATTGACTATGCAGAGTATAGAGAATTGCATTAAAGACTGCAATGAAGCCATAGCTACGAAGCAATCGAATGTTCACTGGAATAAGGTGTCAAGTGTAAAAACCAGTCAATGTGATTTCCTGATGTCACATCTGGACTAGAAAACGGGTTCATTTGACGCTATGAATTAATTGTCTTCCTCTTGGCCACTTTTACGCGAACAAAAACGTTATTATGCTCAAGCTCTGAGCAAATGGCAGTTTCAGAGACACTAAGATGAAAGCGTCTAGTCCAACCGGACGCCCGAAAGACATTCACTGATGTCCTGAATCCACAGGATAATTGCATCACTGAATTTCTTCCAGGATAGGATGACACATGACTTAGCTAAACGACAACCTCGTCGCTTCTGCCGTCGCTGGAACTGCATTATTTTCCCCATAAACAAATCCCGATGCCTTGGCTCAAAGATATGGCTATTGTAAACGGATTATTGAATAAGCGGACGAAGGCTTTGCCGTCCTGGCGACATCTCCCGAACGACTAAACCAACGTTCGTGTGATCTCGACTTCATTTTCGGACGTGATACAATTACTGCTGATGTTTATCGTCTTTCTCTGACATCAAAGCGAGTGTGGGACAGCGTTGATGCTTTAGCGCCTGAGTTCTCTGCGTCTTTGGACGGACGCAGCAATCGTCCAATAGTCTGCGTTTAATGATAGTCCAGTGTCAGACTGTTGGTCATTGTGTACCCTACGACTGGTTTGCTTAAAAGCGGACCGGAAATAGAGTTTATCAGCTGTCGACGGAGCGCTTGGTGTCATTTATTCAAGCGATGAATGCAACCAGACATGTATGGTGTTGGAGATTAGGTGGACACTCGTTCGCTCGCGTAAATAGCGAACGAGAATGCTGCGTTGATTTCAATGGAGTGTAAGCGGGAGGATGTAAACAAACCGAATAGATGTCCGTCTCCGAGAAAACGACAGCGGAGGGAGAGATCATCTCGTGAAGAACCTTCCTTTAGTCTTTCGATGCCCTGCGATTTGGTCAAAGGCCAAAGAGTAAACTTGGGCTCGAAATGATCGTATTCCTGTTGGCATGTCCGTAAACAAATTCGTGGAACTCAAATGGGCAACATATGGGGCCTAAGATGGGTCCCAGATTGAAGCGTGACAGAGAAACAGCCAAACCTCCTCTCACGTCGGAAATCGTTAAAGTAAAACATCATGATTGGCATAATATGCGTTGGAATAGTCTCTCCTTTTAAAGATTCAGTAAAGCAGCGTCCGTTCAATTTCATCATAATAAGCTACATATCATAATATTATATCATACTATGACCCAGATTAATTATACGTACAGACATAATTCAAATGGTTCCTCTGTGCATTATGTGACAAACGCAAATTGACGCAATAAATACAACTTTTCAGAAATTTCAGTGCAACCTATTCGAATAATCTGAAAAGTTATAATAGCAACTTCTAAATGTTTGATCATAGAAACACCGTTCCGGGACGTTACATTGTCCCGGAATGGATGCGGATGGGACGCGGGACATTTTTATCAATTCCGGGACTTTCCCGGCCAATTCGGCACGTGTGGTGACCCTAACAGGAACACACACGCACACACACACATACATACACACACACACACACCTACCTCTGTCCACCAATCAACGGCTTCAACGCTCACTGACAAAGACTCTGTTCGCTAATCAGATCAAGTGTCCGGTTGCTTACCTTTTCCTCTGCAGTCATGACAACCTGTTTCCATCTTTTCCTTCCTCCATCCTGACCTCCAGTGCTTCTCTTGGCTGCATGGGTCTGGCTCAGCATTATCAGTCAGCTTCCGGTCGGCATGCTCTTGATCCTCTTGCCCCGAATAATCTCAACCCTATAAAGTTTAGTATAGCTGTGGCGTTCTGCCACCCGAGCGCCTGCCTAGCGCTAACGGACGGGGTCGACCCCAGCCCGCTGACACGCCTGGAGTCGCCCGAGTCACTTCTTGTAAAATCTCAATGCCAAATGGCTGCTCTTTATATCTACCAGGATGATCGCTCTCACCAGGCTAGATTAAGGATGGACCTCTTCTCCAAGAAAGGTAACACCGTTTGAATTAGTCACGAGATCTGACTCTGCCTATTCCGCGGTCGCCGGATGGGCAACGTTCTGAGGATGGCCGTACTCAAAACAGGGTTCATAATCATACCAGCAGGAGTCTTCCTCGCCTTGCATACCTTCCAAGCTACTAACTAGCCTTTGCTTCCTCTCTACCTGATGTCGTACAATTCAACATCTTGTGACTCTGAAACTATCGCCAATAAGGGACACCAAACGTTCTCTTAAGTTACGAGGTTCAGACATATTTGAAACAAGTCCCTAAGTCATATCGGCTTAGACAATTATCGGTATCTAAATTCAATGTCTTGTACTCCTAGACATTACTGTTCGCAACTCTCTAAACTCTGTCGTCCTAGACACTACCAGTCTCACAGCTCTTCGTCATATCATGCTAGACACACTTAGCTATCACGCCTTCTGCTCAACACGTATCTTTCGATCTATTTCTGTGTATGGCATAACGGCCGCACACGTATATTTTATCATGCACCACAATTGACGGAGTAAGTTCCCGTCCTCCGTGTTAGTATCTACCCACTAACACTGATATATTCTGCTTCGATAAAAAATGACACTGGCATGGTATTCACGGACTCTGATAGTGAAGGTCTTCCCTCCATTACCTTCGCTATCTACACACATATCTTCGATCAGACCTACGCACAAGGGGGCCCGGCCTCGCACTTCAGACAGTTCTCGGAACTGTGTGTGACGACAAGCAACCATGTATTCACCTGGGTACCCGATTACCCAAACGTACTCATATCGATCACTTCGATCAGACACGCAAGTAGATACACTTCGGGAAAGCAGGAGAAGTATCTATGACCAACGTAGGTAGCCAACAGTAATATTTACCCATGGATCAATTCTTCATCTAGTGGTCTACTTGTTATCTCTAACCTGGGTTTCCGACTACCCAGACTCTCACGTGCCTCTTGGTCCATTTCCGACTGCCCAGACTTCCACATCTGCGTCGTTCATCTGTTTCCCACTTGGGTATCGGACGACAAGAGACAACCGAGACTTACACGTGCTTCTTGGTCCATTTCCGCGTGTGGCATACCGGCCTCACACGCACAAGTTATCATGCACACGATTGACCGTCCTCTGCGTTGGCAATTGTCCGCCAACACCGTAATATATTCTGAGACTTCGGGAAACCGGGAGGAGTAACTATGACCAACGTAGGTAACAAACAAGAATACTTATCGAACGACCATAAGGCCATCAAAAAGAGTTATTTGACTTGTAACCTGAAGGTATCAATCGGCACCAGTGTTTTCTCTTGTTTGTAACGTGCTCATCTAACGTGTTCACCCTCCACGTGTAATTCCAGCGGGTTCTTTGGGAATTTCCCGGTATTTCTATCGAACGGCCACCCGAACTCTGTTACTGTCTGTACCATTCTCGGCCCCGGGCCTCTCTGACTATATGCGGTCGCTAATCCTAGGACTTACCCAGTCTGTATCTATCACGGCCACCCGAATGTTAACGATCTCGGCTACCCGAACTTCCACGGTCTCCCACAACCCAAGTGCTGCCGGAAAACCCCGCGTGTGACTATGACCACGTTAGGTAGCCATGTATATATTAACGAAACTGTACAGGGAAACGAATATGCGGAAACACCAGCAATTATTGAGGTCTTCGGCGCCAGTCACGACCGCTTCTTGTAGTCGTCGAACGCATCAATGGGATCACCTTCCCCGTATTTTATTGAACGTATCCACGGACAGATCTTTCGAGGAAGTCCTCGAAAAGAGGTTATACAGAAAGAAGATTCTGCAAGAAGAGATTCTGCGGCTAGTCCCGCGAGTAGAAGCCTCACGGGAAAACCGCGAGTCAAGATATTACAACTAGACACACAAGTAAATAAATTTCTGGAAAACCGAGAGGAGTAACTATGACTGACATAGGTAGCCAAGTAGAATATTTACCGAAAGACCGTAAGACAATAAAGAAGACATACTGCGGAGACACCGCAAGTACAGATGTTACGTTTAGTAACTCCAGTAAAGATACGCGGGGAAACCGCGACCAAAGACACTGCGATCAGACACGCAAATCAACAGATTGCTGGTAAACGGGAGGAGTAAGTATGACCACGTTAGGTAGCCAAGTATAGATATTTACGGGCAACCGTAAAGAGAAAAGAATATGCGGAGACGCCCGCAATTGATCAGATTTTCGGCACCAAAGGGAACTTTCCCTGTATCGAACGCACCAATGGGGTCACCCTCCCCGTATTTATCGAATGTATTCATGTTTTCCAGTAAGTGTCAACGGCTTCACGGGGCCGCCCTCCCCGTCTTTTAACCAACGTGTACTAGGGAACTCTTCCCGTATATTGTCTCAACGACCGCTGTAATCTGTCTTTCTCGATTATAATCGCACCTCGTGGATTTACCCGTTATATTGTATCCACGGCCACCGAGGCCTCTCTCGATGCAACGTTCGGTTGCTCGGGGCTTTACCCGATCTCTATTTCTAACGGCCATCGACGAGGTCACGTATCCGACAACCTGCTGGAAATCGTGAGGAGTAACTATGACCTATCTAGGTAGCCAACAAGAATATTTCTCGGTCACCAGAACTCCCACGGTCTGCACGGTCGGGGATTTTTCCCAGTCTATCTTTCTGTCGGGGGTCTCTACGCACTCTCGAACGGCACCCAGACCTGTGAGCATTTCTCACGATCGGTCTTTCCTCTGTCAGCCTGTTGACTCCTACGATCACGGTCCGTCTTGCGATCGACAGCAGAGGGGCCTACCCCACCAGATCAGCTAAAAGCAGCACCAGCCTGACCGCGAGAGCGGCTGTCACTAGAGGTCGTATTTATATGGCAACACCCAACGATCTCTGGAGCGGTACGAGAACCACTCTACGTATGAAGCAGTACGAACCACTGCTCCACATATATAGCGATGCATCGCATGTCAGGCTATACTCAAGCCAATTCATGCGTCTGCAAGCTATGCACTCAATTAAAAACCGCCGATCGGTCTTCCTTCCTATACGCAACACTGTAAAAAAATATACGTAAAATAACGCTATGGCGAGCCGATTATTTAAATAAATAATTCATTCAAGCCTTGTGGCCTGTCCGCCTCATAGCTATATGGAAGGCCCGTTCTCTCTCGCGAACAAATTTTCCCACGTACTCCACACTTTACAGGAGGGACAGCTCGATGTTCTGACCGTTATTGATAGCTGGCACCACTGCTTATATAGACAATGTGCCTCTTCTTATTGCTCTTCCTTCTGATTACTCCATCAATGGACGACCCAGAGACCCTCACTCCGATGACCGGTCGGTTAGTGGCAGAGGTAGTTGTCGTTTACTCCCGCCAACGAGACGTACTGTAAGAAGAACATTGTGACTTATTCTTAGATACAGTACGATAAGAATTGTAGGCCTGTGTTATCTAGAACCAATACGAGAAGTCCTACAATTAACTTACGAGTCAGGATCCTAAGTCCGATTGAATTGCGCTCCTCGGACCGCCTGCTGCCAAATTATGACCTAATAGATTACGTGAATATTTGATTTGCACAACCTCCAAATGTATGTAGGCAAGTAAGTAACAATATTCTTCATTAGACTACTGACAAACGCACTACAGCTTGCAAAAGGTATTTATATCAATAGCATAAATTTTTAACAGAGTCGTAGAACGTTCGCATAATACAAGTTTCTTTTAAAAGGCATCGACTCTAGACAGCATGAAATCATGTGGCCAGGATCGCATGTTGCAAGAGGTGATCCTAAGGAGAGGAAGAAGATTGTGAAGGATGTGACACGAGCAAATTCATCTTTAGAACAGTGCACTTCAAAAGAAGGATAGTCAACAGGAAGGAAGCCAGAACGGTTCAATTTACGTGAGAGACCATTAAGACGATTGCGCTCCCCTACCTTGGGAATCAACACCAAACGGGGGAGGCGTTGAGTAGTCGTGCAGTATACTAGTTGGTTTTGATGCGACGGTGACAGAGACGTTACCAGAGCAACGTTTGTGGAATTGAAACAGAAATGTTGTAGATGTGCTTCTGGTGAAAACTGCACGGGGCAGAATGAACCCTCGCTCGGAACTTGGTTGGTTTCTCTGCAGACCCGCCAAGACAAGACTTAAGCTGGATGTAACGAGACAAAGATACCTTGCACTGTATGAATATCTTTCTGAAGTCTGTGGACATGACAGAGTATGCATGTAAATGGGCCATTGTTAGCAGGTAAAAGCGACAGTTCAACTAATCAGAATGGCATTGGTGTCATGGTATGCCGTTAATAGAAACGTTATTAACCATTGAGAGAACAGCATCATCTTATAAAAACCGTTGCACCAATTCGAAAAGGACATGCGGCCGTATAAATATCTTTTTAAGGTTGGCAAATCATAGAACATGCTTGATAAATTGGCCAAGACGTCGATAGACTTTTATCGGTTTCTTTGAAGGACCTGATTTGTGTGTGTTATCATTGTGATTAGATAAGAAAATGAATAATGTGCCACATGGCTCGGTAGTCTTATTGCCATTAATCTCCTTCTCTTGTCTTGTCTGTCCACCGCTAGGTGGAGGTGTGCATCCCTTTGTGAATGGATATAATCATTCACTTTTCTTGGTCAGATAGGTTTACACAATGCAGTACAATCTCTTCTAGAATTCAAAGTTATTGATCAAAATATGGCAAGGATATACTGCAAATAAATTTTCATACGATTGGAATTACAAATTAAATGGTCAATTAAATAATCTTTCCTCATGAAATTGAAAATCTCCATTTCATCCATCAGCAATAATTATGTTCATTGTGGAGGAGGATTTACAAGTGAGCTGCGATGCATTCGCCAGACGGCAATAGGATACCGGGCTTATTATTATCTCTGCGTTCGCCAGGTGGCTAACAGTTGCTTCAGCTAAACGGTTGCTCTCTGTGGTGGATGGTATAAAATGTGGACGATTATTTATCAAATACACTTAAACCCTCACTTTTCTATGTAAAAGCTAAATACAGCTAAATACAAGCACAGCTCAGAAAACCGCGTATAAAATAAGAATCCTAACAGTAATATATTTGAATCAAAGTGTAGGCCTACATTCTTTGGTGAACACTAATTTTGTTTTCCAACAGAAGCGTTTTGGGATTTAGAGGTGTGATATGGATGCAAGTAAGTAAGTAAGTTAGCAGCATTTCAATAATGCAAGTCAGGCGCTCATCTTTGCAAAATAGACAGCTGCTGTAAAATGTTACTGCCGTCGAATCCCGAAAAGCATGCAAATTTCAGCTTTTATAGTTACTTTGACCGCTTCTGATGCTCACCTCAAGGAGGTAAACAGTTCGAAGAATGACGAATTCATTGGTGGCCTACCCGATGATGCAAAGTTTACACATGCGGAGAATAGGTCGATTGTGTCCCAGGGGCGTCCAGATAGAGGGTCCGCAGGCAGATGCCTCCAATTTCAAGTAGGGATATATTTCTTGAGTCTTGGGGGGAAGAATATCTTGCCTTCCTGACACTTGAAACCAGAGTGTTTACCTCCATCACTCAGAGGGGGATTGACATCCCTGTTGTATCCGATGGCCTATACTAAATATTCCGACGAGACTGGATTCGACACATTTGCAGGCCAGCGACTTAAAATCCAATAAAAGTTGGCCCCAAACATTCTTTCCTAATATGTAGTTGAGTCCCCCGAACTAGCGAAAGTCGAGAAAGAGAGCGATTGTAGTTTGAAATGCAATGTTGCGTGAATGGCCAAAGCGTTCATCAAGCCGTCGTCGTGAAAATGAAAGAAACTGTTGGCTTGAGAGCACTGTATGGACCTACATATAAGTCTGCCTCAGCTCTGCCAGAGTACTCGTTTACACGAAGTAACCAACGGAATGATGCCTTCAGCATTTTGATAAAGATGCCACTGTTAAGTAGGCCCTGTTAGCGGGACCCATCGCTCTCTCAGAGGTTTCTTCTTTCCCTATTATCTCTCGTCTTCCAGTGTCACTGCTTTCTTATGTATTCTCAACATCATATTCTACTTGTTGAGGTGATAATAAAAACATTTGGCTATGGTAGTGGCTATGGTTAAGGATGATAGCGACACATAAATATATTGTCAGTAAAAATAATTCAAATCATATCCTGGACGTTCATAAAACATGTAAGAACTTTTGCTGGATGAGCTCTGCCTGAGTACGCTTTTGCACAAAGTAACCAAAGGAAACATGCCTTCAGCATTCTGATAAAGATGTCGAAGAAATGTTTTAGAGATTCGGTTGAACTGGCCCGACGTTGAGTGAATAACCGTCAAAAATTGTGAAGGACTGAACGCAGCTGAACCAAGTTACTTTTTACGATTGGATCTCGTGCGATAGTGTCACGACTGATATCCACGTATCGCTTCAATTAGCCGCATTGTGTGCCTCTATTATCGGCGCCAAAAGCGCTGTCTCACACATCCCAACATCTGCAATGTTTGTAATTGAATCTTTAGATGTGAGTATTCATGTCAGATCTAGGGAATTGCAACCAAGGGTAAGTGTGGAGATGTTACAGATTGGGGTGCCAGTATTCTCTTTAAAAGTAATTAACCAATTCAGGAATAGTAGAGGAACAAGAGGAACTAAGGAAAATGAATGCATTATGGGAAAGGTGGGTAATATTTTATAATGTAGAGTGAGGTGAGGATGGAGAGGAAAGGCAAGAAGCAGCTAAGGAAGAGGTGTTCCGTTTAAGAATGGGATGTTCTTTGTCCAAGGTCACTGAGGAAGAGATGAAGCGAGGGAGACGGAGAGGAAGAAAGAGAGGGAAGGAGGGAGAGAGGTAGGGAGAGGGAGGGAGGGAAGGTACACGCACAGAGAGCACTGCTGACTTTCTCAGGAAGAATTCAACGAACTTTCCGGGCACCAGAAACAGACGTAGACGTCAGGAACAAAGACAACTGGATCAGACAGTTTACGAATCAAACAGATAGCACCAGGTATTGGGTGATCTTTTTCAGTCGAATAATCGATGAACCGAGGCAAAGGATCCGTTCCAGAAGAACGGGAACCACTCCAAACACACGACCTGTCACCCTTGAACGACGTCGAAGCTTTCTCAACGATGCGCATCACCAGGTGGTGTCCATTGAAGTGTCTTACAGGTCGCTCGCACTTCTATTGGTTCCTAGATTGACGCGTGTTCGATGCAGTTGACTCCTCTTGCTCTCTCCATCTCTCTGCCTATGAACTTTTTCTACACCACAGAAGATTAAATCGATCCTCGCCAAAGAAAGAATTGACCTCTTATCGAATTATTGGAATACGGAGGTCGCTTAAAGTGGACGAAAAACGTGGAAGAAGACGGTGGGAAAGTAAACCTCGACTATCGCTCGAAGGGAAGAAGTTGACTCCACCTGTTAAAAAAACTCCGCTCTGCGGGTTGTCACCGTTCGTTTTATATGTCATATTTGTAAGTCATGCGCATCCTCCTCAGAATGACACGGACGCAGGTAAATAGATGAGAACAAGTGTGCCCCTAAAAGTCGAAGTCAGAACGTCATGACGCCGTTATGTCTGTCTGTATGTCTTTGTGTCGGTCGGTATATCTGTCTGTTTGTCTGTCTGTCTGTTTGTCTGTCTGTCGGTCGGTCTATTGATCAAGGCAGAGCTGTTTTCCAGGACTTCCGGAAGTTACTCTCGATATCAAGTGTTTCTATTGACTCCGCGTCTTTCTTTCGCCCGACGAGCGACAGACATCTTGGACAAAATGGCGTCGACGCACCCGACTTGAAAGACGACTTGTTGCTATATGCGATCTGTGGAGCCACATCCGGTTGGCTGGCATTTAGCCGCTAAGTGTGATAGGTTGTTCCGACGCAGTTCGACGTAATATATTGGAAATTGCGCCTACAATTAGTGGCGGCCTTTGTCGACTAAGTGCAGTGCCATCAGACACCATTGTGAACCGGCGGCTCGCCACCCGCGGCCCCCCGTCACCAACCCTGCATGGTCCCTGCACGGTCAGGCGTCTTAGCATTGCTTGGCCCATGCTTCCTATGTCGTCTGACGTAGGTCTACCTGCTAGAGGCAGAGGTGAAGACGGGTGGGAGTTGAAGAGGAGAGACATGGGAGGGTGTCGACTTCAGATGAGAACGAGTACGTAGATCTGAGATGTCGTCAAGAGCCGTAGGTAGATGAAGCTTTTAGCCGATCGATTCTTGCAGAGGTCGACGCTCATGCTCGACAGCCGGCACAGACCCGCAAGGAAGTAGAGCATCGTCGTTGATACCATCTCGAATCGAAAGAATACATGACCTTGAGTCTTCGACAGTTTGGGCCGGTCACGTGCTACTATCTGCTGATGGAACATTCGTTGAAAACGAATGCGCTTCGTTCGAAGCAGTTCTCAGACTCCCTCTGGTTGCAGTTATTTAGTATTCAACCATCGCCAGTTGAGATTTCCGTTTAGAGCTGAGCACGGTAACCGATTTGTTACGACGCTTGTTTGGTTGAAACGCGATGAATAGGCCAACTGCAGCAGTGCGATTGGTTCTATAAATTGTGCTAAATATATCATCCAATCCTTGATAAGATTAAATTCTCATGAAAGTTTCATTATAATTAACATGAATAAAATCAAAACACCATCAT
Source organism: Bimastos eiseni (assembly GCA_959347315.1). Classification (NCBI taxonomy): domain Eukaryota; kingdom Metazoa; phylum Annelida; class Clitellata; order Crassiclitellata; family Lumbricidae; genus Bimastos; species Bimastos eiseni. The sequence goes on along the minus strand of OY365812.1, from coordinate 12,178,221 downwards.
GATGGCGATGATGATGATGATGATGATGGCGACGACGACGACGATAGTATGATGCAGTGATGATCATGATGATGATCATGACCATGATGATAATAATAAGGATAATAATAATGATGATGCTAATAATAGTAATGATAATAATAATGATAATAATGATGATCATGATAATAATAATGATTAGATTAATAATAACAATAATAATAATAATAATAATAAGAATAATAATAATGATAATAATAATGATAATAATAATAATAATAATAATAATAATAATAATAATAATAATAATAACAAGTGTTTTGTGTTCCTTTTGACCTCTGAAGTTCTAGGTTCTGCAAATCAGGATCGTCTCGCATGGATTAAACTTCTTGACTGCAGATAATTATGAGTCGACAACCGTGAAACCACCTTCTTTTTTCAACGCTTATCTGTATTTATTCAGTGTTTCACTGCAGTCGACTTGTTTGTAACACTCTTCCATCAGCAAAAGACTAGTCATTCCACAACAAACAGTCTCTAATATTAGGAATTCAGAGGGATCATAGCCACCTGGGAAAAATACTACTAATAATTATAATCATATAACAATTTCAATGAGTACTATCACTGTTGATCCAAATGTAAATTTGTAAAACGCTTCTGAGAGAGAAACTTAAAACAGTTTAGACGTGCTGCCTATGCTAACCTAAATGGTGCGGAAGTATGTTACGAGCAAAAAGCCGATCATTAAGTAAACACGTCTCAGATAACCGGATCAGTCATCGCTTGTTGTCCCTCTCACACACGTATTCCATTTCAGCGATGGGAGTGGAAAATGTGTTCAGAGTTCAGGAAAACTCCTCCAGCCCTTCGTCCCTTCTTTCCTTCCTTTCATCTACAACGTTGCGTCTAGAATTTCAGAAAGCAGGGAATTTAATTCCCGAAACGATTCAGGTAGGTGAGTCGATTGATGAATTCTGTTGACCGCGGTTTCGTGTTTGGATATGTTATCTATGGTAAACGGTAAACCTTCAGCATACGTAATGCATCTACTCGTTGAAATAACAAGGTCAACGAGATATTTTTCAATCGTTTATTATTAATCCCAGAAAATGTAACAGATCGAATTGTACGTGCAGGTTTACATACGGGCTCTTTACATGCGAATATTTCAGGTTTCATAGAAGCAAGTTTCATATTTTGTATGCTACATAGTGAAAATCCATACTAAGCAGATTCGTATCTACTTGCAGTAAGGTATATGCGAAGGCTCGCCGTTAGAGATATCAGGCCCCTAGTCTGAGAAATTCCGGGCTCCAAGGCTGACAAATTCTGGGTCCATAGGCAAAGAAAGTTCAGGCCCTAGACAGAGGAATTCCAGACTCATATATACAGAAAAATTCCAGGTACCAGAGCTGAGAAATTATGGACACCAAGGTAGAGCAATCACGGTCCCCTTACATGGAAGTGTTCGTGTTCAACAGTAAAAATTATATGTACGGTAATATTCAGATGCCTGAAGCTTAAACTGATCGTAGTTAAGTGTCAGTAATATTATATTTAAAACGGCATTAACTCATTACAATATGTTCATCAGTTGGTTGATGCTACGCCCTGGGCATTTGCCCCTCTCGGCGGGCCTGGCTTTGCGGCGCCTTATTAATAACAAATTAAAATATGCGTGCGGTGTGCAAATCGATAGAAAAGACAGGATCGAACATGACAGAGAAAGCAGCAAATGATTGCATCTCGAAAGTACTCGCAAGATGGCACCATTTGACAGCTGCGCCACCTGGCGATTACCACTGTAAACATTGACACCAACGCTTATTGGGCATCCGGAGAAAGACAGGAGACTGAAAACGTTCGCGCTAATTCGTTTGAAGTGCTTAATTCATTAAGGTAATACTAAACCGCGACGTCCTGGCTATCGAAATGGTTGTGGGCATAAAGCAGCTTTCTAATGACTATCTTTACAGAGATCAGTAATTGTCGAAAGAAAGTGTTTGAGTAGCCATTAACCGTGATCGGTGTAGAAGTTCTCACGCTTTACAAGCTGGATTTAAATTTACGAATTTGCTAAAGACATGAGTCATAAATGTTTCGTGATTATAGCTCTGCTCGCGACACCTAGCGGACTTAGCTATGACGAGGGCGCCGACAATACATACTGTTGTTGGGAAGATCATATATAACGGTGACTATACGACAAATTGAATTCCTTAGCAATTTTCACCCATCACAACCAACGGACGCCTCTCAGAAAGACCATAACTGATTTCTCTTGTTCTACGAATAAATTAATAATCAGATCTAAAACAGTTTTGACTGTATTACGCACAGCTAACTAAACTAAACATTTGGCGTTATAATTGCTGCTATTCTTCACAAAAACAATGTACCAGTCATCGTTATTATCAGGATCACTACCCCGTTGCCTATTTACTGTGAGTGGTCAGAAATGCGAGGAACAAATCGCGAATATAAAATAATTGCTGCTCAGTAAATTCTAGTATTTTTTTATAGATTCCGACCCCCTGCTTTTCTGACAAATCGGACCCTGCACACCCATGAAGCATCACCACTAATACCACCACCCGTACTACCACCAACGCAACAACCACATATCACCATCTCCATCGTCGTTCTCATCAACCCAATCATCTTTCCCTAATCAGCAAGTCAGCCAGACACGCGCAAACGTTCATTTGATATCATGTGACACCGTGTGACACTATGTGACATAATATTATGCAGAGGTGTAACAAGGTTTTGAAAAGTGGGGGAGCTTAATTTAAAAAATATTGCGCGGAGCGTAAAAATTTTCCCCCTCCCCCGCTTTTTTAATTTTGCCCCTCCAGAAATTTAAAAATGGGGGGCAGAAATTATTTTAACAAGGGCAATCTTAAAAAGCCAATGGATAAACATAAAAAAAGAACCGATTTGGGAGGAACATGGGGGCACTGAGCACTAAAACTGGGGGGGGGGGGAGGCGGTGCCCCTGCCCCCGCTTGTTACACCCCTGCTATTATGTGACATAGTGTCACATTATGTCACATGAGAGTTTTGCATCTGTCTGTAGCTAATTTACTGCTTTTCAATTTCCACCACTGTGGTGAATAAACGCATCATTTAATATTCAATACGAAGTTTACAAACCACTCATCGAGAAATGCGTGTGTGCGTGTGTGCGTGTGTGTGTGTGTGTGCGTGTATGTGTGTATGGATGAGCAGAGATGGCTTTCGGGGGAAGATCTCGGATGACGAGCGTTTGGCGTTGCTCTTCGATCGACGGATCACCTGTCTGCCTCGTGTGGATCACCTGTATCACCTGTCTCACCTGTAAGTGCGTCTGAGTGCACAGATCTCGCGACAGGACGAGATCTCGGAAAGACAGGAAGGAGGCCGTGACGATGGACTCTCGACGCCATGACGACTACTACAGAGGACGATCGCTAGAGGGCGATGGAGACACGGAAGCATCAGCATAAGGAGATCAGTTACATGGGCAGGCAGAGAGGCAGGCTGGCAGGCATGCAGGATGGATGGAAGGCAGGCAGGTAATCAGGCAGGCGAAGGCAGGTAAAAAGCGGACAAAAAGCAAAAAACCAAAAAGCAAAAGGCAAGAGGCAAACGTCAAAAGGCAGGCAAAGGGCAAAGGTGAAGGAAAGCAGGCAGACAGACAGACAGACAGACAGAAAGACAGACAGACAGAAAGACAGACAGACAGACAGAAAGACAGACAGACAGACAGACAGACAGACAGACAGACAGACAGACAGACAGACAGACAGACAGAAAGACAGAAAGACAGACAGACAGACAGACAGACAGACAGAAAGACAGACAGAAAGACAGACAGACAGACAGACAGAAAGACAGACAGACAGACAGAAAGGCAGGCAGACAGAAAGACAGACAGACAGACAGACAGACAGACAGAAAGACAGACAGACAGACAGACAGACAGAAAGACAGACAGACAGACAGACAGAAAGACAGACAGACAGACAGACAGACAGAAAGACAGACAGACAGACAGACAGAAAGACAGACAGACAGACAGACAGAAAGACAGACAGACAGACAGACAGACAGAAAGACAGACAGACAGACAGACAGACAGACAGAAAGACAGACAGACAGACAGACAGAAAGGCAGGCAGACAGAAAGACAGACAGACAGAAAGACAGACAGACAGACAGAAAGGCAAGTAGGCAGGATGGCAGACGGTATGGAAGACAAGCAGGATGAAGGCAGGCAGAATGGCATGCAGGGAGACAGATATTCAGAGGAAGAAGTGAGGCATACAAACGGATACAGACAAAAAGACAGATAAAAAGACATACGGGCATAGAGACAGGTATACCAAAAACGACAGGCAGTCAGGCCAATAAAATGACAGGAAGGTAATCGGACAAAAATTTACTTATTTCAGATCATAATAAGAATCCTGTTACGAGCCCCAATGGAAGCAACACAGTCAGCTGCACTAGAGAGACTTGAATGTAGAATGGAGAATTGGGATTGCGATTGAATATACACAAATGAAAATCGATGGAGACGGATATCTATTTTATTTAATACTGATATTAATGTTATATGCTGCCATGATTGAATAGGGTTGACCGTATTATCCCTGGGTAGGAGATTGTACACCCGAAATCGGTTGTTGCTGACCTCCACTTACACACATAATAAATATTAATAATTATGGATATGTGAAGAGAGAGACGTATACGGAAGGGATCAAACATCAGTACATAGAATTTGAGGATGATTCAGGTCCGAAAGTTTGTGGATATGGAAGGGAAGGTGATTGTCAGAAATGTTGATGATTATGGGCATGCTTAGGATGGTATGGAGTTAGCAGAAAGAAAAGATTTAGAAAGAGGTGGGATGCGATCGATGAGGACACTGTTCAATACAGCAACTGAAGAAGCGGAAAGGGTAAAAGAAATTCAGATGTTGAGATACAAGACAGCTATCCTGCAAAGCTGTCATAAGCGAAACAGACAGGTTGAGAGAGAGAGACAGAGACAGATAGAGAGGCAGAGGCAGAGAGAGAGAGAGACGGCCTACCACCGCCCGTCTCTCTTCCGCTGCTTAATGTACTTTAAATGGACTGCAGACGGAGCGACAGGATCCACATCTCAGGAAGACATCAGGAAGGACCAACAACGCTGCGGTCATCGAACGCTGAGCCGTAGGCAGGAGGGGAAGAGGAGGACGAGGACGAGGACGAGGACGAGGAGAAGGACGAGGAGGAGGAGGAATAGGAGAAGAAGAGGTGAAGAAGGAAGATAAGAAGAAGGAGGAGAAGAAGGAAAAAGAAAAGGAAAAGGAGAAGGATCAGGAGAAGGAGAAGAGGAAGACGAAGAGGAAGAGGAAGGAGCAGGAGAAGGAGAAGGAGTGGGAGAGAGAGAGAGCAGAAGATGAAGCAGAAGCAGGAGGATGAGAAGAAGAAAGAAAAGGAGAAGGAAAGGTGCAACAGAAGGAGAAGGAGAAGGAGGAGTATTAGGAGGAAAAGGAGAAGGAGGAGGAGAAGGAGGAGTATTAGGAGGAAAAGGAGAAGGAGGAGGAGAAAGCGCAGCAGAAGGAGAAGAAGTAGGAGGAGTAATAGGAAGAGAAGGAAAAAGAGAGGTAGAAGAAGAAGAAGAAGGAGGAGGAGTATTACCGAGAGTCGAAAGGGAAGTCAGAACCCATGCGTCCGTCTGGTCGTCACATTCGATCAGATCTACAGCCGAACGGCCAATTGATATCCTACCTGTGTCTGGTTACCTTTCATCGAAGGCCGACCACCCGACCGACCACCCGACCGACCGCCTGACCGACCGATGCAGCGAGCTGCAGCGACGGCCGCTTGGTGGGCTGGAACACAGGGCTAATGATCGCCGAGTAGCGTTACGGCCAAAGTAAGCAATTTCAGGTGATCGCGAAGCGGTCGGTGTCGCGGATAAATGTAGCGGAAGCTTTTAAGCACAAGAATAAACCCGGAACCTTCTGACTGGCTACACGTGTTCCGGTGTCATATTGAACGAGGCTTTTCGATAGACTTCCGGTCTGACGCAAAGAGCGCCGAGCGAGCTTTGTGGTGGAGTTGAAACGAACGCCTGTCGGGTGATAATGGCGGCTGGAGGCAGACGACAGGAAGGTCGCTGAAAGGAAGACGATTGAACAGTGAAATGGCGTTCCCGCGTCGCCTCGCCTTTTATAGGCGAACTCCTCCGTGGAAGGCTCCATGCCACGAACGAGGAAGACACTTGAGCGAAGAATAGGTCTAATGGAGGATGGAGGCCGACTAAAGTCTCTGACTTCCGACCGATGGCCGTGACTCCTCGAAAGAGGGCAGACACGCTCAGGAGGATTCTCACGTTCAAAAAGCAGAGCTGACTCGATCTATTTATGTTTTGATCTATTGTTGTCTTGATCCATTGTTGCATTGATCCCATAATATCTTGATCCCATAATATCTTGATCCCATAATATCTTGATCCCATAATAACTTGATTCCGTGATATCTTGACTCCGTGATATCTTGATTCCATAATATCTTGATTCCATAATATCTTGATTCCGTGATATCTTGATTCTATGCAACCTTTTTCTGTTGTATGTTCTATCTCGTCATAACTCCGACTCTTTATAATGCCATCTCATGATGTGCTTCTTTATGGATGACTTGATCCATCGCTGAATTGATATATTTGTTGCCTCGATCTTGTGAAATCTTGTTGATCTCTTGATATCTTGATCTCCTGATATCTTGATCTCCTGATATCTTGATCCCATAAAATCTAGATCCATAGGCCTATTGCAGGCTTCAATTGATATCTTGATATCTTGATCTTATGACATCTTGATCTCGTGATAGCTTGATCTCTTGACATATTGATCCATAGGTCTAATGCAAGCTTTAGTTTATTTATTGTCATCTTGATCTTGTGAAATCTTGATCTCGCGTAATCTTGATATCCTAATATCTTGATCTCAGTACATCTCAATCTTGATCCATAGACCTATTGAAAGCTTTAATTGATCACGTGATATATTGAACTCCTGATATCTTAATCTCGTGAAATCTGAATCTCATGATATCTTGATTTTATCATTATCTTTATCTCACAAAAGTCTTTATCTTGTGATCTAGGGCTGTTGCGAGCTTTACACCTTTAAATGTCTTCAAGTAGTGATGTTTAGATCTCTGGGTGTGATTATTTCAGAATGGTTCGACCCTTTTGTAACTCTATTTCCCATTAAATGTCTCGATTAAGTAATCTATCTCGTCCGATCTTTATAATTTGACATATTTATCACGCTATCAGGCTCTACTGCTCAGAGTCGCTAGAGGAATAATCTATGAAGAGCAGACGGATATTTTCAGAGAGCTCGCTGCAGTGTTTACTAATAACTACATAAGAGTAGGCCTAAAATTACACGTGAACTATGGCGACATATATTAATAATATTACCCGGTTCTATGAAACCAAGGAGTCAATGTCTAGCTCTTGATGATTTTAATAGTGCATAATATAATAAAATTATTATATTTGAGGACGTCTTCCTTGATCACTAATACGAACTCATGGCTGACTAAACATGTACGATGGTTAAAAGTATCAAAATAAACGTCTTTGCAGGATAAGTTAGGAAGACAGAATAGTGTTTCATACACCATTTGCAAACATACAATGGACATCGACAATTGAACAAATGATAAAGCATTTCGTTTGCACAATCACCATTTTTCGCCCAGTAACATGTGTCACGTTGTCTTTGGCATGACTAGAGAAAGACAACCAGAGTAATAAACTCAATGTTAGAACTATTGTTGCTAATGCAATCGTTAGTTATTTCTTCTTCTCCTCCTTCTTCTTGTCCTTGTTCTTCCTGTTTTTCTTGTTCTTCTTATTCTTCTTGTTCTTCTTGTTGTTCTTGTTCTTCGTCTTTTTCTTCTCCTTCTTTTTCTTCTTATTCTTTATGTTCTTCTTGTTCTCCTTATTCTTCATGTTCTTCTTGTTCAGAAGTTGTTCTTCTTATTCTTCTTGTCCCTCTTCATCTTCTTCCTCGTCGTCTTCTTATTCTTCTTCTTCTTTCTCTTCTTCTTCTTCCTCTGATTGCATTTCTTTTTGTAATTACTATCACATTAATGCTACTACAAACTACTTCCACTACTGCTTCCACTTTTACTAGTTCCACTACTTCCCTACTACTTACAATACTAACATTGTTACCACTGCAACCACTGTTTTAAGATAGCATGCGTGCATGTACGCTTTGTACCTTTTAGACCCACAGTACCCAGCCTTCCGTCATGTCTTTATACGCTGTCAATCACATTATAGCTTCCTAGACTTTTGCATTCTTTTAATGCTGATGTATTGTTACTAAACGTAAGTTTTAGACAATTAACATTTAATATACGTGCTGTGCAGTTCTATTCTACTGCTAATTGGAAAAAAGATGAAACAAGAATAAGAAAAAAAGGAAAGGAAATAGGAGTTGTGAAAAGAAAAGAATAGAAGAAACATAAAAATATGATAAAGAAACGGAAGAAACAGAAGTTGAAACGAAGGAGACGTAGAAAAAGAAGAAGTGGGAAAAGGATATGAAGGAAAAAAGAAAAGGAAAAGGAAAAGGGAAGAAAGAGGATGAAAAGAATGGCATTGTTACCAAATATGATAATTAGAGTGAAGTGACATCACTCTGTCGATATGCAATCGCAAGCAGACGTAACTGGCGTGACATACGAGGATAATTTCTTTGACAATTTGTCTGATGAAGGTCATCAGCGAATATCTTTGACATGCTTCAAGAAAACGCACCCATAGTACACCTCCCCAATCGCAGTCTCCCCATCTGCCATCACCCCGCACAGTTAGTCACTGTAATGAGGATGAAGGGAGCGTCGTGACGTAGTAGTTGGCGTGACAATGACTCGGCCAAACGAAGTCGTCATCTATGACATGATCGTTGTCATCGCTGTCATTGCCAACAATGGATAACGGTCGCTAGATGTCAGCAACGTCGGCTGACTCCGTGTTTACTGGAAAAACAGACTCGGATCAATTCCGGCTGGTTCCTGCGAGGACCCGTCAAGTTGCGGCTAATGAAGAGGCACCTCATTACAGTGGGGTGGCAGAGGAAAGGTCGAAAGAACTTCCACGTTCAACATCGGGGAATAGGGATGATCGGCTGGAGCAGAGGATAGGCAATATTATGACGTCATCACCTCACATCGACTGCACTGCCCTCTCGCGACCGAAATGCTGCTCGATATCTGTGATAAATGCATGGATATATGGATGTATCCAACTATGTCTGCATTTAAGTTCCATGTATGTATTGTCAGTCTTATAGTAATTATTATAAGTAAATAAGTAAGTAAGAATATTCTTTATTCGACTACTAGCAAACGCACAGTAGCTTGCAAAAGGTATAAATAATAGCATCCATTTTAAACAAGGTCATATAACATTCACAATCACTATGCACATTTTAAAGAGCCACTATTCAATGGCCAAACGTCAGACGATGGCTCTGAGAAATTCTGAGTAAAGGATTTGCTCAATGTCCCTATCTAGATGCAGTAACAGCCTCAGTAGAGGAGGTTCGAACCTGTACTCTTCAAGTCACAAGACCTGCACTCTAATCAATCTACCCCTGTATTCTGCAACCAATCAATCAGACGTATACATCTATGAATAAATACACATATACTCGTCGCTTTTGTGAGGATCTCAAAAGGCGCTATATAAAGTATATTGATGAATTATCTTGATTCATACATAAAAACAGTGGCATTGCCTACGCGCTGTAGTTGTAGTTCATTAAGTGAGAAACGTGTATAAGTTTGGAAAATAAATGTGTTCAGATGACTAGAAAGGTCTCTACAGATGAAACCCCGCATGCATGTATGTAGACTAATCAACTAATTGCTATTCAAGACTGACACTATTCGTATAGTTCCATGTTCACTGCTGCAGAATGCGTCACATTTTAAAGATGAGGAACAACGACTGAGACCGACTGTAACGAATTATATTAACCGCTCTTTGCTCATTAGTCGTGTATGGCTTTTCTCTTGCATCTAGCAGAACTAAAGTTTGCAACGGCTTTAAACTCCTGTGTGTATTAGGTCGTATAGAGGGTAAAATGCACTGTTTCTCAAAATGCCCTTTGCCTCTGAAGACTTAAGACTGAAATGGGAGTATACGAGTATAACCCACAATAACAAACACAGATAATCAAGATCTTACTATTGCACGAATGATCTTCTGCTTGTAAATGAACGCGATGTGAACTGCGTATTATGTTTCCCCCACATATATCTTCAATGGTCCAAGTGAACTGATTGCCACCACAACAGACACGAATTTTTATTGACCCAAAAGAGTCAACTTTCGCTAGCAAATGATACTTTAAATCAACATCATCAGGTCCGGTTTTTGTTTATAAATTGACGGAAAACGTTGTCTGACACTCAGTTTTCCGCCAAAGCAATAATTGCAATTAAAATTGGATTTTATGTTCTTTATTGTTTTACGTCAGAATCGCCAGTGTACAGTGCGGTGGGGATCCTCTACTTATTAAATGGAGACAATAGTTTAAGGACGCTTCTGGAATTCGTGTCGAGACTGAGGGTGCGATTTTATAGCGCTGCTTTGTTTGTGCAATTTAATAATGTTCGCTGCTTTGGTCTGACTCCGTCTACTCATAAGTAGAATATTGCCTTTTCCGAAGAATTGGACGCTTCCGACGGAGTCATGGAGTCATGCTGCGATGTTCGCAGCTGGGTCTCTGGCTGTTTGTCCGCCTATAGCTTTGCTGTCGTCTTCAGGTGAAATCCAATCGTAATCTCAAAACTTCAAAAGCGCCACTCGAAAGTCAAGCGCCTGGGCACCAGCTTATTCGCGAGCGCTACTGGAATAATGTCTCTGCATTTTAGAGAAGCCAAGCCAAAACTGAAATGGTTTAAATTGACCTTTAAATGGCTTTTAATGCCCTTCACTGTAGGTGCAGATTCTACATCGAAGTGGAAATACGATAACACTTGTATGTCTCGGCAGGTCAATGTCCGAAGCAATTCGAACCTTAGCTGTTATTTTTCGGGGTAGTAAGAGTCAAAGTGAGAATATCCTCGGCGCATGTTCTTGTTTAAAAGGAAGTCACATTGAAGCAGCATGGCGTGCACTTCCAAACCTGTCCTTAATAAAATCGTATGCACTGAATTTAAAACGACTGCGGTCGAGTATACGCGTAATTCTACTATACGCGTATAATCACTGACAATGCTCGCTAAGACGTCAATGGACTTGGCACACTTATATAAATATATATACATTATATATATGCCTGCCTAATGCCTATGCCCTTATGTCTCTATGTATTGCCAGCTGTCTGGTTGTCCACGTATGTTCCTATATATGCACGTTTGTCTGTATCTGTAGCTATGTCTAAGTATTCGCCGAACTTTCTCACGAGATGTCTATGTTCTTGTCCGTCTTTCTTCAGTCTCGCTGACTATGCATCTGTTACATCCTCTCTGTCTCTCTATCTGTCTCTCTCTGTCTCGCTCTCTCTTTCTCTGTCTCTATTTCTCTCTGTCTGCCTCTGTCTGTCTCTGTCTTTCTCTGTCTCTGTTACTGTCTCTTTCTCTGTCTCTCTCTGTCTCTCTCTCGGTCTCTCTCTGTCTCTCTGGCTGTCTGTCTGTCTCTGTCAGTCTCTGTCTGTCAGTCTCTGTCTGTCTGCCTGTCTCTCTCTCTCTTACGTCCAATACAACAAAACAAACTAAGATTATCATATATGAATAACAATTAAAATTAGAATTTATTAATTATAAGAGGGTGAAGTATATTGCATTCTATGGCATCCGGGTTCTTCGCGTGAGATGTTGAATTTTAATGTGGAATTTGTCGGATTAATAAAAATTAATAACAAAGTGACATTGTTCACACCCTGTTCCCGCAAGTTTCTACGCCTGCTCCCAAAGCTGGACCTAGCCTTCCTTGCTGCTGACATCCCCAAATTCATCTCTTCTTCTGCATGTTGCTCCCCACCCAATCTCCATGCAAGGTGAGTAGGTATAAAACGCGCTATCTGGGACAATTGACCATAACATAGATCAAAATCACCCACCTAATAGGTTGCCAAAACGTATTTTTAACCTATAACCAGGTTAAAAATAACCAATTCATACACAAACCAAAAGCCCTAGGTCAAACATCAACCAACAGACTAAGAAAAACGAAAGGAAATTTCCAATAGTTTCGATGACGAGCCACATTTCATTCACAAACCAAAGTCCCTGGTCAAAACGTCCACCAATAGGTCAAAAGTCACGGGAATTTCCAATAGTTTCGATGATGAGTCATTGTTAAACAAACAAACAAAGATTCTCTCATATATAAAATGGATGAAAATATTTTCTCACTTCGACTTAAAGGAATGCAGCTCCAATATAAAATGGAATACTCGAAGCAGAATGTGATCGAACTAAGATAAATTGCGAAACAGAAAAGTATGGTTGGTTATACGAGACTGCGTAAGGCGGATTTGATTGCTAAAATTGAAGTAATGTGTCTCAAACACTCATCCCCTCACATTTTGCGCCAATCTCATCCAATGCTAGTTTGCTGGACGCACCCGTTCCCGAGATTGGAATACCAACACTCGCTGCCGTACCGGTCTCAGCGATACGAAAAGTCCTTGATAATACAAAGTCCGAGATTAATACGTTCACAAAGTGGATTGAAGGGTACATACCTGAAGAACCAAAGAGAAAGGTGACTGAGAAGATAGAAGCACTGAAAGCCAAAGTGAATTCTATATTCAGTAAAATTCTTATGAAAACACGCGAAATAAAAGAGACGGCCGCAGCTATCAAGGGCTTCACGAAACAATACACGGTCGAAGGCGCTAACGGAATTGACGCCACATCTTTTCTCAAAGCAGCTCAACCACAACTGGAAGACCTTTTGTCTAGAAATCGACAGACTAAGGTCAACTTTGTCCTCACCTGCACATCGGAGCGTGTTGATATGAAATCCGGGCAAGTAGATACCGAGGATTTTCCGTTCGTTTCAAAAACTGAGGTGATTTTACACTCCACCGCCACGAGCGAAATTTATAACAACGCGAAAGATAAAATGTTAGAATCAATGGCTGCCTTCCAGATGCGTGGTAGTAATTGGAGACTTAGAGCGGTTCAAAAATTAGAAATCAACACGGTCGTTTATAAACCGCTGAAGGGTAGTTCTTACATTCCACTACCGAAATGTCTAGCGAGTAAAAAGGTTATTGTTAATATGAAGAACGAAGACGAAGAATGTTTAAAGTGGTGTGTAATGAGAGCTTTAAACCCCGTTGAGGAACATCCGGAAAGAATTACGAAAGAATTAATCAAGCAGTCTGAGGAACTTGATTGGTCCAGCATTGAATTCCCAGTCGCAGCTGATGTTGATGTGATAAGTAAGTTTGAGAGAAATAATATTATTAGTATTAATGTTTTTGGTCATGAGAAAGATGTTTACCTATTCCCATTATATTTATCGAAGCACGAGAGCGATATCAGTGTAGACCTATTACTCATTTCTGACGAACAAAAGAAGCATTATTGTTGGATAAAGAACTTCAACAGACTGATGGCGGTTCATAACTCAAACTCATACACTTCGATGCACTATTTTCAGCGGTGTTTGATAGGATATAGAGACCTAGAGTCATTAAAAAACACACCGAGTATTGTTCCCAACACACCGCTCAAAAGATGGAACTTCCAGAACCAGGAACTGAGTTGAATTTCAAAAATTATAATAGAAAGATGAGAGTTCCCTTTGTCGTGTACGCCGATTTCGAATCTTTCATTTAACCTATAGACACTTGTCAACCAGATCCCAACATGTCTTACACCAACAGATATCACAAACACGTCCCAAGTTCCTTCTGCTATTATATAAAATGTTTTGACGATGACCTATCTTCACAAGCTCCCATAACTTTCACAGCAAAGACCGAGGACGATGATGTAGCTCAGATATTCGTAAACACTCTTATAGATAATATAAAAGATATTTATGATCGATTTAAATTTCCAAAGAGAATGATATTCAGAAAGAAAGAACAGGCGCTATTCGATTCCGCTATCGTTTGTCACATATGCGAAGGCCAACTGGGTAAAGATCGAGTTAGAGACCATTGCCATTTAACTGGAAAATATAGAGTCGCCGCTCATAAGAATTGTAATCTAAATTATATAGTTCCCAAGTTTTTCCCAGTATTGTTCCATAATCTATCCGGTTACGACAGTCATCTATTCGTAGAGAAATTACGAGGTGATGCTAACGAAAAGATTAGCTGTATTCCTTACAACGAAGAAGAGCATCTCGTTTAGCAGAGAAGTCGTAATCGATAAATTTACGAACGAAGAAAATAAGGAAATATTAGTTAAACAGAATTACGTTTCATCGGTAGTTTTAGATTCATGGCATCGAGTCTCGACGCTTTATCGAAGAACCTGAGCAAAGATCAGTGTAAGAATATAAGCAAACACTATTCTGGTAATCAGCTCGATCTCTTGCTTAGGATTATATCCTTACGATTATGTTGATTCCGTCGAGCGACTGAACGAAACAGAACTACCACCAAAGTCAGCATTCTACTCAATACTTAACGACTCAGGTATTAGTGACGAAGACTAAAACCATGCACAGATGGTATGGAAAGAATTCGGATTCAAGACGTTGAGAGAATACCACGATTTATATAATGTGACTGATGTTCTCATGCTTGCTGAGGTCTTTGAGAATTTTAGAGATGTATGCAGTGAGAACTATGGTCTAGATCCCGCCTGATATAATACTTCGCCAGGTCTTGCTTGCGACGCCGCATTGAAGTTGACAGGAGTAAAGTGGGAGTTGTTGAGCGACTATGATATGATACTGATGGTTAAGCATGGGATAAGGGGAGGTGTTAGCACCATTTCACACCGTTATGGACAGGCAAACAATAAGTACATGTCTATGTTTGACAGCAGCAAACCTTCATCGTTCCTAACCTATTTAGACGGGAACAACCTGTGCGGATGGGCAATGTGTAACAATCTACCAACTAATGGATTCCAGTGGATGGGTAACGATGAGCTAAACGATTGGAGATCTTCGCCATGTATATTAGAAGTCGATTTGGAATATCCTAGAGAATTGCACGATCCTCACAACGACTATCCTCTTGCTCCTGAGAGTGTAAAAGCTAAAGGATCGGATGTGTCAAAACTCATTCCAAACCTGTGTAATAAAGTAAAGTATAAAGTCCATTACGAAAATTTAAAGCAGCATGAAAGTTTGGGTTTGAAGATAATGAAAATTCATCGCGGAATTAAATTTGAAGAAAGTGCTTGGCTGAAAAAGTATATAGATCTAAATACTAATCTGAGGACCAGAGCCACCAACGATTTCGAAAAAGAATTTTTCAAACTAATGAACAATAGTGTGTTTGGTAAGACGTCTGAGAATATTGAGAATCGTGTAGACATAAAATTGGTTTGCACCGAGAAGCAAGCCCTCAAGCTAGCAGCGAGAACGAGTTATGATACTCACACTATTTTTGACGAAAACGTAATCGCCATTCACATGAAACGGACGAAGCTATGTTGCAACAAGCCTATATACCTTGGTATGTGTATTTTAGACATGAGTAAAACTATAATGTACGATTTTCATTATAATTACATCAAGCAAAAGTTTGAAGATAGAGTGAAGTTACTTTTTACAGATACAGATTCTTTGGCCTATGAAATTAAGACCGAAGATTTCTATGCCGATACAGCCCCCGACATTAGAAGTAGGTTCGACACTAGCGAAAAAAAAGACCATCCCTCTGGTATAGAAACTGGCATCAACAAAAAGGTCATTGGCATGTTCAAAGATGACGCAGCTGGTAAACAGATCGAAGAGTTTGTAGGTTTAAGATCGAACTGTATTCGTACAAGAGGGCTGGAGTAGACAACAAGAAATGTAAAGGTGTCAGGAAGAATGTAGTTAATAAATCAATCACTCACGTAGATTACAAAAACTGCTTGTTCACCAAGAGAGAACAATTGAGAAAGATGAATGTCATTCGGTCGCATCTTCACGATATCTGCACCGAAGAAGTCAACAAAGTAGCCCTCTCAACGGAAGATGATAAACGAGTGATTCATCAAGATGGAATCCACACTTTAGCATATGGACATTATTCACTAATATAAAATGAACACTAGACAAATCGATGTCGAAGGCGTAACGCTACCTAATATTGCTTTGTCGAACGTTGTTCTAATCGAAGCGGCGAGGAAACTAAATAAAAATAATTTCAGAGGAGTTTTCTAAGAGACGAGTTGCCGAAGAGGCCGAGAGCGAACGAATGTAGCATCCTTAATTTAGACGATTCTGACGGTAAAGGAACGCATTGGACGTGTTGGATCAAGCGCGCCAATGATAAAATTCATTTCGACAGCTACGGACTTCCTCCTCCTACTGAATTGATAAATTATCTACAAAGACCGCTATTCTACAACAGCGAACGAATACAACCAGACGACCAAGTGTTTTGCGGTCATTTATGTTTGTATGTATTGAAGAAGACGATCAACGATGGATGTAAATTTCAAGAAGTCGTAAACGAATTGTATTAAATAATAATATATATATAAAAGATGCCTGTTGATAAATTTGGACGAACTGATACTGGATCAACTCAAAGAACAGTTTCTGGAGGTGTTACTCTATCTCAAGCGAGTAATACATTTCTAAAAAGAGATGGAACGAACGCAATAGAGGGTGATTTAAATATGAATGGTAATACGATAAAAGGTCTACCGACTAACATTCATCCGCCAGACATCGCCAGCCAGGCTACGAGCTTTGGCCAAGTTGAAACCTTAGTCAGCCAAGCGATAACGAATAATTCTGCCAGCGATTACCTGAGAGCAATTGTGACAGCGGCTCCAACAATGACTTCTGATACAACGATAATAAACGGTTTAACTTACGAAGCCAGCGCTAGCGAATATCGCAGTGTGCACGGTCACGAATTCAGTCCGTGGAGGGCTTTTCAAAACGTTTCTCACTACCCCGACATTTGGGTCTCCGAAACAACCACAAATGTTTGGATACAGATGAAGTATCCCATGCCTATATCAATGTCGGGATTTTACATCATCGCTGGCCGTTCTGATAACGAAGAAATTACTGGTTGGAAAGTTGAAGCTAGTAGCGACGGAATAGTATTTACAGATATTCTCACCTCTTTAAGGGGGGATATCCTCCATTTTATGTTTTTGACGGAGTTTACATTTCCACCTTGAACTAATTACGCGTATTGGAGATTTCATATTATATCCACGAGACCTGGTGCTGAAACAGCCGCCGTCTGCATGCTACGGTGGAAATTAACGCTGGCCGATCTCACACGAGGAAGAAAATGTCACGTCGGTTACGTGCCGAGATTAACTTCAGACACTAGTAATTTTGGTTTTCAAGCGAACGCCAGTGCTTCATCTCCGTATAACAAAGCCTTTCATGCATTCAAAGATGAAGAAGAATGGGTGTCTGAGGTTAGCGCAACCATGGAAACGTGGATATCTATCAAGTGCCCAACCGCAGTAAGATTCTGGAAGATCGGCTTGAGAGGAAGAAAAAAAACAACGAAAGGATTTCCGACTGGAGAATAATCACATACAATTATGAAGGACAAGGTGTTGTTATTTACACGGCGCCTAATAACACTTATTTAGGAAATACTTACCAAGAATTCTTAATCAATTCAGTTGGAAAATATCAGACCTATAAGTTAGATTGCCTCCAGACTGAACCGGGGAAGCCAGGATTAAGCGTGATGCAGTTATTCGTGTATGATGATTAAATTCGCTACGATTTTCAATGAGAAACATCATTGAAAATTTAAACCACAAGATCAACAATTTCGTTATCTCCAGATACCACGATATACGACGTGCTGTAACCCGGTTCCGTTTCTATCCTCGTTTTTGTAAAAGTAAATGTCATCCGTTTCCAGCTTGTCTTGAATGGGCGTATCCCACGACCCTCGAATACGCTCATATAATATTCCGTCTCATCCGGCGCCTCTACCGTAATCAGGTAGAAATAGCCTACTGTACGGTACATATATTGCTTCGTTTTAACAGTGTAAACTACGTCTTCTACCAAAGTTTCAAAATCTATAAATTTACGAGTTCCCATTTTTTATTAGCTAGGATAAAACTTTATGTCAACACACGGATCTCGTATCTATTTCTCCACACTTTACCGTTGTTATCCTGTATCGTGTTCGTACCGATTTTAAACGCTATACTTGCCTTATACAACGATGGGTAACTGATGGTTTCGTTCGCATCTCTGTCAAGGATTTCAACGCTTATCGGATTATTACGAATCGTTTTTAGATTTTCGTGTCTGGGTAATACTTCCTTTTTCTCCTTCACCAGCACCTTCTCTTCTGGTAGTTCTAATTCCGGCAAAACACCTTTCTCAACGAGTATCCTTAACATATCCGGCTTGTTCATAAATCTTGCGCCTTTTATACTATGTTCCTTCATTAGCGATTCAGTTGTGAGAGTTTCATGTTTTTTTATACTAGAAAATATTTTCTTTAATATACAACGCTCATCTTCTGACCGTCTGATTGGAAGTTTAACAATTTATCTGAAATGACAACGGCATAAGCATCCGTTCCAACCGGCACCGCAGCATTGAAAGTAGTCTTGATCTATATATCTACGATGGATGACTTTAACCGCTCTGATTGTTTACTTATATCGAAAACGAAAAGCGGATATAAATCTTTGTAATCAGCCGGCGTAATGTTGCTCTAAGTCACGAGTTGGTTCATCCAATAGAATTTCTCGCTAAAGGTCGCGGCATCTCTGTAAGCTCTCGAAAATTGCTGATTCGGAAATGATACGTTGTAATCGACTGCTGGGTATCTTTCGTGGTTCATCATCACGTACATGTTTTTATTATCGCAATGATCGAAAATTTATGGATTAGCTTGTTGGCTAAGGCCTCGATTCGTTTGAAATCCAACGATAATATTCCTCGGTTTTTCTGGCGATGTCTTTACGCTAAGTCGCCAACTGAATGTGGTAGAGTGAGTAACCGCCACGGTATCGCAAAGATGAGCTCGGTATTCTACTGGTAACGTTGCCTTTGATTTGATGGTTTTGTACAGCTGCATTCGTTCCATGTCGGACGGAATCACATGTGGCATAAACCATGAAATTTTACTGATGTTGACTTTACCAGCCACTGCCGGAAGATTTGTCCTAAAAATAGCATCGTTGTCGGCTTTGCGAACGAGAGTTAAAGTATGCTTCATGCCGTAGACTATCTTATCGTAATCCTCACAGAATCCAAAAATGTGCTTCAGAGGTACTATGAAACTATATGTGCCCTTTGCAGTTGGTTTCTGAATGAGATACGCCTGCCTTATCGCGAATCCAGAGTTGTCGGCTCTAACAGCAGTCGCGGCTGTATCTTTAGTCCATAATTGGTTAAATGCTGGCGCCAGAGCGAAGTCGTTGGGATATTTCAGCAACCCTAGCATAGTTGTGGATTGCCCCGGATGAAACACGCTTTCAATCTCTTGATTCGATAGGGAATACGAAATTCGACTAAAGAAGTGCATGAGTCCGTTGTTAGTTAAAGCTACATCATCGGTGTAAAAGGTTCCATCCGCTTTAGTCAGTCTGCCTTCGAAAAGCAGGTATGACTCAGCTGGATGGCTGTAAAGATCTTGAAGTTCGATATTGATGCGAATTTCTCCCAGGCTGTTAAGATTCGCCCCCACCACTGGTTCGTACTCGTGCCATTCGTATCTCTCGACCGCCTCATCTATTATAGTATTTTCAGTAAATCTTAGAATATCTGACTGCATTTTTTAATATAGCAATAAAATATTTTCAAGCCAACTTCATTGCAGATCCACGCACCAGATCTTGAATCGACACGGCGCCACCGTTACCGGATAGTAAATTATTTATATTCGCATTTCCATTGGGTGATATAAAACCCTTTAACGCGTCCTTGCCCTGTTGGCTGAGTACGGCTGATTGCGGCGGTGGTGGATTAAACATCTTTGCCGCCGCTTTATCCACCAATCGCTTTCCAGCATTGATAGCAACGGTCTTACCAACATCTATGACCTTTTTTCCAATCTCCGTTGCAGCGTCTTTCCCAGCACTTAATGCGGTTGTTGCTACCTGTCTCGCCGCATTCGAGGATAACATTCTTTTGAAATATCCTGATATCGTATCAAATATTCCAGGGCCCCTAAGACGTATCTTTTAGTAAATCTTCTCTTAGTTACGATAATCATTTTATAATTGTATCATTAAATTTTTATACTCTAACGCATCTATCGCATTTTGTCGAAGTTACTCATTGCAGATACCGACTACCTCGTTTCTTAATCCTGTATTTCCCGCTTTGAAACTAGCGAATCGAAGAGTTAACATGTCCACTAGCGCATTAGGATCTTGCGGAATAACTACGACTCCTTCGCCGGTTGAGAACCTCCCTTCCCATATCGGCTTAATGATTTCCCTATATTTTTCGCTTCTAGACGACTTGGGTTTGTTCGGATTCTCAGGTTGACGGATCGCGTTTGTCACAGTAAAAATCTCACTCAAGTCTTTGAGATCGATTATGTCGTATATCGTCTTGTCTGGTTTTGCCCTTGTCAATAACTCCCAAAGTCCCGGAGTTCCCTTATAGGTAACATCTCCGATAGCTATATCATCACCTTCGATCATGATTGGGCTGTCCCCGATGTGAAATCGACCATCTTTAGAGTATATTCCGAAGGTCGTATCCGTCGACTTCTTGTATGTAGCGTATTCTTTTAAAAATTTTATTGCTATATCACCTAATTCCAAAATTCTAATATCTGAAACGGGATCATCCTCAAACACTTCTATTGAGGGATATTGTGGGAATTGAATCGCTTTCAACGATGTCGATATCGATGCTGGAAATGCTCGAAGCGCGGCAGTTGTGGCCATAGAGTTCTCTTTTATAGTACCTAATTCTTTGGATATTCCAGACTGAGAGTCGATTAACGGTTTGTACGCCTTTATCAATTCCCGCTGAAGCCCAATGTCCCCTATTTTCTCGGATAGCGAGTCCTGTCTAATATTTTACTTCGTCTTGAGAAAGTTCTCAACGATAAAATCACGTTTGGCTGGGTCTTTGATTTTTAGAAACCACATTTTTAACTTGGAAACATAATATTTAAAACGTAAAACATAAAACATAAAACGTAAGACATAAAACATAAAACAAAAAACATAAATTTACGTTCACTTTGTGTTCAATACGTTTTTGAATGCCTCTTCCCTAATGAACGATTGTTTCGTCGCTTCATCTATGTTGGCATCGCTTTTACTTCTAACCTCTTCCTTCATTTCATTAAATTTCTCGAATTCACTTAGAATAACAGAATATTCCAAGTCTGAGATATTATTGTCATCTAAGGCTTTCGAAACAAGGTCGCTGATCGGATTTAGCTTCCCTTCAGCTATAGTTCTGATCTTTGCATGTTTTGCTTGCTGCAACGATAGAAGTCGGCGGATTTGGTTTCCTATCAAACACAATGCTCCAGCTCCAGCGGATAAAGCTACCACGACTGTTGCAGCTGGTGCGGCTACGACGGTACTTAGAAAAGTTACGCCTAATACACAGAGTCCAGAAGATGTTAGGGCAAACACATCCCATCCAACGCATCGACTACTTCAACAATCTTTTGATATTTTTTACAGATTATTTCTCTCTTTTCGCGTTCTTGTAAGATTTCCTGTTGAATTTCAGATATTTTCTGAAGGCGATAGGTGTTTGCTTTGTTCAATTCCATTTTATAATATCGAAGAATTTTTTTAATGGAATTCAAGTTTTATTCGTTGACGCGGTAATCGACATAACATAATGAGTCTCCTTCGTTTATGGTGACAGCTCCAAGATCTCTAAAATCTTAATATCGAGTAAAATATCTACCGTAGCTCCTGTAACGGTATCGCATAGCAGGCGGCAACCCGCTTCTATCACTTCCGGATACAGCGAAACTTTACACGATCCTTTCGTCATTCGGACACCTAAGCTAACGGTAAAACAACCGTCTCTTGTGAATGAATAGTTATTGTAGATTGAGCAAAAAACTCCCATCTTAAACCACCTATTTGTCTTTGCGGTCTATACTTGACATCCCACATACCTTCACACGCCTTCCACGTGACGGATCTCGGTTGTGTTCTCATAGATTTTTCTGTTTTGGGTTTCGTCCACCCCATTTTGTGACTCGGATTATGAAACATTTTATATTGGAATGACTTTTTATTTAAGCTGAGATAAGAAAAAAATTATAGTAGCAATCTGAGACGAAACTGATCCAAGGATAAGCCCTTCGCCGTTTACGAATCCAGAGCCCGTTTTCAGATACAGACCTTCTCCCACACTATCGAGTCCAGAACCTCGCCATGGCTTCAGGTAAAGACCATGCCCTTGTTGCTATATCTTGTAGTTTTTACCTCGACTATTGAGATATATTGCACCACCGATCCGGTGACTTTGTCTATGACTATTGATCCGACCGCTGAGTATTCCTGTTAATGCGATCGTTGCTAAGCTCGGTAACAAGCTCGAAAGCAGAAATTTGCCCGCAGTTGCTAGAAACGGTAAAATGGCGCCGATGAAGCCACCTTCGACTTTGGCATTATGTATCAATTGCGTTTTACTCATTTTGGTAGTCGCGCCTTTTCCACCCTGATACGCCTTAGCTAACTTGTTAACCTGCGCCTGTGTAAGAGCTAAAACGTGGGTTCCATTTAAATTGTTGTGCTTTAATCCAATGCTATTGCCGGTTCCCGCTTGTAGAGATCTTTTGATTTTGTCTTTTTGTCCTTCCGAAATATTAACTTTGACATTTTGTGTATCGACTCATTTTATATAAAACCATAAAAACTTTTAAGCCTCGTATATGAAACCTCAGCGCTAATTCCTCATCTCGTAGACTAATTAGTTGACCATTTTGGTCTGTGAGAGACGTTTCCATCGTCGAAATCGTGGATAGGGTGATTGGAAGATATATTAAATTCCTAGGCGTTTCGATAATCTTATAGTCAGGCCCTACATTCGGGAAAAAGGAATAAATTATATTATCAGTCGTACCGTTGCTATAGGAGGCCCCTCGTTACTCTCAGATTACTGACACTCATTATGTCCACTATATTCTCTGATTCCTGGTACCCTGCTGAATAACGCCGTCTATAGTAACCGAGGACTTTTCCGATAGAGTTCAACGCCCAAAAATCGACCATGTAATTATCCGCTAGATGGACAACAGTCTTTAACTTATTACTGTTTGCTTCTATCTTAATATTGTATTCTTCGTTAACCATATCATAATGCTCGTTTTCTTTCATGATTCTCTGGACGTATTCGTTAATGTCTGTAATTTCATAGCAGCCTTCAGGGATGGTTATAGTAACTCACATACCTCCATCATTCGGCGAATATGAAAACTTGTTGTTAGTCTCATCAATGTTTGGGAATGAAAAATATGTCTCCAGATTGACAAGAGCCATCTCGTACTTTTTATCTTTATCGAACTGAATCAACGGATTGAATCGAGTCCTTATTCGCGAACTCTTATCACTCAATAATATGTAAAACGATGACTTTGGCTCTGTTTAGCGAGCGATCCTTTCGGTGTAGTCTGCAATCTTTTGTAGTAGCGATTCCATTTTTATAATATAAAAGATTTTTTATAATGGATTGTAGAATTCATCGAAACCTCATCTATACTTGACGTTATTCTTATTACTAGTCTGATCTATCACTACAAATCCATGAGGTTGCTCTCAGGCTGTTTTACATAGTTTCTTTAACTCGTCCTTAGACATGTCTGTACTTACGTGATCGTGGTAAATGTGATTAATATTTTTCTGGTCTTGAGGAAACAAGCAGATACAGTTTGCATTCTCTCTGATCGTCTGTCTAGGTAGTTTGAAAAAATTTTGAGCGAGGTAGAAGCAATCAACGTTACTATGCCTTCCCCGGATGTAGTAGGTCTCACATTATTTTGCTTTTCTAACTGTAAATCATCGAAAATCATCAAGTTTTTCTTGTCACGGTTCAAGTCTCTCGGATCTGGCACGTCTTCAGACGATTCGAAGAGCTTACAGCAGATATCAGATTTTTTATACAAGTGTTTAGCCATTGCCTCAACTACTAAGGCCGGCGGAACATTTAGTCTCATGGTCTCGTCTTGGCAATTGAATAGCCCGATGATGGATTCTTTCGGTATTTTTTCTTCAAATGCTTGCTTCAGTATTTTATACTCTGGCTGAAAGAGAGAACTTCCGAATACTTGCAGATTGTTATAATCTAACCATCCAGGTTGTAGAAGTAAGTTCAACAATAAAGTCGTCTTACCACATCCAGACTTTCCTACGATTAACCCTCTTATACTTCTAGGTAAAAGAGGGTTATTGAATCTCTTAGATAATACGTCGTTCCACGAAAAATCTTTGACTTCCATTTTAAATATATCTAATTGTATTTAAAAAGGATGTATTGCGTAAAGTGTAAAACCCGTACTGAAACTAAAAATATTCAAAATGTTACAACGAAGAATGGAAGGTCAATGGTTAGAGGCGCATGTGATATATGCGGAAAGACAAAGACACAATTCGTGAAGTCTTCTGAAGGTGGTGATTTAGTTGGATCTTTAAATTCGGTTACCAGCGGTATTATGCTGCCGTGGGCTAAATATCCAGGTGAGATGCACTTGCCGAGACATTCGTTTACTGGTCCTGCTACTAGACTTGATTTGAGGTTGAATTCCGATGGAACTCCTAAGGTTTGGTCGAATCCCGTCAATAGAGTCGACAACGCTGCATATCATCACGATCTGGCGTACGGTCAGCACTCCGATACAGCTTCTAGGAATGCCGCCGATAGAACGAAAGTTAATGAGTTGAATAATATTCCTAATCCTAGCTTACGATGGCGTATTGAAAGAAGTCTTGTCAAACCTATATTATCTACCAAAGCTAGTCTCGGGTTAGGTTTAAAAAAAGCCTAAAATTACAATGGACTGATGAACTAGCTGAGGAGTTGCATAAACCCGGTTCAGGAATTGGTTATTTTTAACCTGGTTATAGGTTAAAAATACGTATTGGCAACCTATTAGGTGGGTGATTTTGAGCTATGTTATGGTCAATTGTCCCAGATAGCGCGTTTTATACCTACTAAGGTGGTCTCGGGCAAATTTCGGGGGTTTAATACATGTCATGGAAAGAGCACATCAAAAACCTCAAAGTAATGTCCAAGAACTTTGATATCTTAGCACTTATATTCTACTTATTATTCACTTCTATCCAAATAACGTTTTATTACTTACTTGTAAACACTCGAATCTGACGTGTTGTTACATGACCCGAGCATCAACTTACAAATCGAAACTACAAAGATTGGCAATTTTTACAGAAACGTGCTATTTGGATTGCTGCTACGTAGAATTCGCATACTATAAACAAATCAGCTTAAATTTGATATTTGATAAATATTAAACAGATAAGGATGATTCAAATTTCAAATTGAGGGATTCTTCTTCCGCTGTGAACATGGCCTGCTTCTATCCGTTCACGAGGATATCATCCAAGCGAGTGCGGACATGCACACCCTTCATGCACTACAGAAATGCAAAGGCATATCTCCCGGTCTCCGCTCAATCATATGCTAAAGTCAATTAACCACCAAATCTGCCGTCACCTTTTTATGGAATGAGATTCCTTCGGAGGTTCAATGGTCACGTGGGTGGGTTGCATAAATTCAAAAAGAGGCTGCGCCCGTCCCCTCATAATTAGTTTAAATAAATAACCCTTTCTGCTCGTGCTAAAATCTATGCCATTATGCAAGTCGTAACTATCCTGATTAAGTGAAACTTTACGTCAATTTTATAAACATGTCGATTGACTGTTGGTCATATAATTATATATGTGTTTTTAGTGAGTATCTTCGATGGACCTAATTAGAAGGTTCTTGAGCCATTCAGTACTCCCAATTGTTACCAGTACTTTGCTAATAATTTTTTTAACTTGTCTTATCGTTGATAACCTTGTGGCAATAAAACAACTGATTGATTGATTGATTTACTGACTGACTGATTGACTGATTGAATAATTGATTAAATGATTGATTAATTGATTGATTGATTTGTTGTTTGGTTGATTGATTGATTAATTGATTGATTGATTTGTTGTTTGGTTGATTGATTAATTGATTGATTGATTTGTTGTTTGGTTGATTGATTGATTAATTGATTGATTGATTTACTGACTGGCTGACTGACTGATTTATTGACCGATTGACTGATTGATTACTTGATTACATGATTGACTAATTAATTGATTGATTAATTGATTGATTGATGTATTGATTGATTGATCCAAGACGGGATGTCCACGCCGTAAAAAGTGAACCTGCTCATGAAGCACCAAAGACAGCAAATGGTGTGAGTTCTGTCATTTAAAATAAACAGCAGCCATTAAGCTAAGATTGAGAAAGACGTATGCATGTAGGCCGGGAATCGGATAATTCAAATTGGTCCGCGCGATGTTCAGAAACAGACCGCAGACCGTGAAAATGGATGCAGTAATTAACCGACGGATTTCTCCTGTCCAATTTCAACCAGAAGCAGTTGCAATAAGAGACCAACGAAAGCAATGGGGCAGCCATGAATACGATTTAATTAAAGAAAAATAAGAAATGCGAAATTAGGGAAATGCCTGAGTCAACAATGTATACAGTCTTAAAATGTTAGTTAAGCGAACTGCAAGCGCTGATTAAAATGTGAACACAGTCTTTGTTGTCTGTTTTAGGAGACTATAATTTTATAGCGCTTCTTTGGAATTGTTGCTTCTGTCATTCAACCCAGAATAGAATTCTAGAACGAACTCCGGCGTCGTTTCAGAAACAAAGGAGGATTTAACGTATCCTGGTCTTCAATACATTCCAGAAAAGAACGCTGGACGGTTTTAGGTAAGCTTTAAACTCCGAATTCTGTTCAGAATTATCTGCTGGACTGCAAATAGAATCCAACGCTAAAACTTCATGCATATATACATACCTACGTACAATCGTACATGCATGTATGTATGCATGACCATATATATATATATACATACATACATACATACATACATACATACATACATACATACATACATACATACACACATACACACACATACACACACATATGCACACAAACACATACGCACATATGCATACAAGCATACGTATACATACATATGTACGAACGAACGTACACACACATTCATAAAGACATACAGACACACAGTTAGATATACAGGAGTAAAACTTATGCAATCATTAGCGAATTTGATGAAGAGAATGGAAGACAACGAATATATTATGTCGTATCTTTTGCTTATCGGAACATCTTGTATGTTGCACATACATGTCAGTAGTTATCTGTCGTCGCGTGTGATGTAGTCCCAACGTATGTGTGTATGTGAGTAGTGGTACATCATTTCATCACTGCATAGAGGTACATACATACATGCTACGTTGGACGGAAGACGAGAATCTGTTCTGACTGCGTCCGTCGTAATGAGAAGCTCTACGCAGCCGGCACTTAGCTTTCAACGGGCCTCACAGTCATCGCTCGCCCCCTTTGTGTCGTTTCGCCGCTGAAAGGGGTCGCCATCGGGGTCGAAGCCCTAGCAATCGGTCGCTAATGACGCCGCGATGGTCGCTAATGAGCCAGGGTCATCCGGGTCTCGCCTTGGTCATGTCACGTGACCCACACACCGAGATCGCCGATTCGTTGGCGTATGCGGCGGTTAAATGTTGGCTCTATTAACGTCGACGCTGGTTATAGTCGACTACGACCGACGGCCTCTCCTCTGCAGTCTGGGTCCGACCCGACCCGACCGCCGTTCTCGGCCGAGACCCGAGGCCCCCGTGGCAAGACCGATCAAACGCAACGATAAGAAACGGTCATGAAGGCAGCAAAAAGTCTCGCATTACGGACATTCGTCGGTCGCTGGCAAGAACCCGTAGCAACGAGCAGTAGGTATGTATGTATGCATGTTATATATGCATGTATGTTTGTATGTATGTATGACATTGTATGTATGTATGTAAGTATGTATGTATAATAGTATGTATGCATGCATGTTATGTATGTATGTAAGTATGTATCTATATATGTATGTATGCATGCATGTTATGTATGCATGTATGATTGTATGTATGGCAGACATTGTATGCATGTATGTATGTAAGACATTGTATGTATGTATATATGTATGTATGTAAGTATGTATGTATATATGTATGTATGTAAGTATGTATGTATATATGTATGTATGTATGCATGTTATGTATGCATGTATGTATTATGTATGTTTGTATGTATGTATGTGTAATGTATGTATGTACGACGGATTGTACGTATGTATGCATGTATGTATGTATATATGTATGTATGCTTGTATGCTTGTATGTTTGTATTTTGGGACTGACTGTAGCTGTGAAGTGACATTCATATAGCTGGAATGAGAAAAATGATTTGTCTGTGGTATTTCTTGATATGAAAATCATTTACTGATGATTCCAATGACCGTATACAGTTTGCTTACGTCAAGAGTCACTTTATGTCGCCGAAAGATCAGTTTCCGCTACTCGCATCATGGTGTTTGACATTATAAATTTATTGAAATGTCAAACCAGAAACCACATAGGTTACTATCCAACCCCCAACCCCCAATGTAAAAACTCATTGGATCTGCAAGAGGACCCATGGAGGGGGGATTGACCTGTCGGACACTCATTTTTAAGCTATTGGCAGCCAGTCCTAGCAACTGGAATAGTCTTCCACCCGCTATCAGATTGGCCGATTCAGTAGACTTTTTAAGAATAAGCTCAAGACTCATCGGAGGCATTCAACGACCTTACTCCACGACTGCTCCATGACAAGATCTGAACTGAAACTAGAGCAAAACTGGATACAACGACGAACAACATGGAAACTATTCTTGAATTTTCTTAAAACGCCCGTGTACCAATACCAAACATTTTTATCAATCAATCAAGCAAGTAACACAAATCAACACAAATAAATGAACTGCAGGGTAACGAGAGAAACTGAAGGTTTGTGATCGATAGGGAAGGAAATCCCAAAGGGACCAAGGGACCACTAATAGCAGGGGCAAGAGGTGTAACAAGGTTTTGAAAGGTGGGGGGCATAATAAAAAAATATTGCGCGAAGCACCAAAAAATATTTTGCCCCCCCCCCCCAGAAATTTGAAAAATGGGGGGTACAAATGATCTTAACAAAAGTCATCTTCAAAAGCCACTGGAGAAACATAAAAAGAACCGATTTGAGGGGCACAAGGGGGGCATTGAGCACTAAAACTGGGGGGGGCATTGCCCCCCAGTTTTGAAACTGGGGTGCCGGTGCCCCTCTGCCCCCGCTTGTCACACCCCTGGTAGGGGCACCCTTAACAAGGATTAGTGACAGCGGTGATAGTGAGAGCAGATTATGCACGGCTTTCTGGAATCTTAATTAGCTTAAATATAAACGTCCACAGAATATTGTTGTTGTAGTTTAAAAATATTATAAATCTAACAAATGACAGATAGTAATTATATTGATGAGATGGTCAGCGACTCAGCGCTAATAGATAATTGCGAATTTAGATTTTAAATAAGATTACATTTTTGCAAGCTTCGCATCTCAAGCGGTATTCGGTTCCAATCTGCTGGGCCGGCGGAGTTGAAAGAGAAATGGCGAGTGTCGATGATTGCAAGCTGATTCACCTGCCGAAAATAGCATCATACACGCAGCCTTAAAGTAGCTGTTATTCCCGCAGCTGCAGCTGCAACAAACATGTGGAATGCATTCAGAAGCAGCACCTACAGTGTACACGTGAAGCATCCTGGAACCTGTTCAATCTACAATTACACTAGTCACCTATAACAACTTTCAACATGGTTTGGTTATTCAGCCACAAGTGAGTTGTCCTGGACCTCCTGCTGGAACTCAATTCCATCTTCCTTTCCACATGCAGTTACATGTTTAGCTTCTCGAATGAGATATTACGTTAAGTAGGTGTAAAAACAGTATCAGACGTCACTTCACTATATTGTTGGGAACGCGTGCATAACCTGCCCTATAGTTTACCGTGGTGGCCTATGCTTGTGCTTGAACGAATGTGGGATTGTCTCATTGGACATTCTTTTCTTTGGATCTCTCTGTCTTCTGCTCTGTGCAATGGAGGGTACAAATTTAACTAGGAGTGTCTTTAACTGGGAGTGTCTTTAACTGGGAGTGTCTTTAGCTGGGAGTGTCTTTAGCTGGGAGTGTCTTTAGCTGGGAGTGTCTTTAGCTGGGAGTGTCTTTAGCTGGGAGTGTCTTTAGCTGGGAGTGTCTTTAGCTGGGAGTGTCTTTAGCTGGGAGTGTCTTTAGCTGGGAGTGTCTTTAACTGGGAGTGTCTTTAACTGGGAGTGTCTTTAACTGGGAGTGTCTTTAACTGGGAGTGTATTTAACTGGGAGTGTCTTTAACTGGGAGTGTCTTTAACTGGGAGTGTCTTTAACTGGGAGTGTCTCTAACTGGGAGTGTCTCTAACTGGGAGTGTCTCTAACTGGGAGTGTCTCTAACTGGGAGTGTCTCTAACTGGGAGTGTCTCTAACTGGGAGTGTCTCTAACTGGGAGTGTCTCTAACTGGGAGTGTCTTTAACTGGGAGTGTCTTTAACTGGGAGTGTCTTTAACTGGGAGTGTCTTTAACTAGGAGTGTCTTTAACTAGGAGTGTCTTTAACTAGGAGTGTCTTTAACTAGGAGTGTCTTTAACTAGGAGTGTCTTTAACTAGGAGTGTCTTTAACTAGGAGTGTCTTTAACTAGGAGTGTCCTTCTCTGCAAATAAAAGGAACACATTATTCTAAGGGAGTTCTGACAGTCATTCTTGTTTTGGAAGGTCGTAAGCGTTCAGCCCGTTGCTGATTTTCTGCGTGTGACTGTCTGAATCTCAGTTGTTAGTCATTAAGATAGAAAGGGACATTCCCTGTTTAATGTACGCCGTTCTCTCGCGGTTCCGTTTCTTTCGATTACAACCGTGTTGAAGTTGTGCCTGTCTTGTCTGCGTATCGACCGTCAGCAGTTTGTTGACTTCCGTGTCGTTTTGCTGTCTTCTTGGCTGACGAAGGTTATGTATAACTTGTGTATAAATGATTAAATTGTATCGTATCCCTGGAACCTTAATTCTTTTCTCAGTTATAGCATTCAACAATATATATATATATATATATATTCAATAACGCAATAAAATCCCTCATCAGCCATCGCTTCCAGATATGAACTTTCATCAGACATTTCTGAAAGCATCCAACAGTTCAGACAAATACATATGTCTTAAAGAAGATAGCCACTGTACGGATTTTCCGATTATTATTCTCACTACAGATAATCCATTTGATTGTCTTGAAGTTCATACGAGCAACGACATTCTCGCCATAGACTATCCATGTAGAATGCCTAGGAGTTTATTCAACTCTCTCATTGTGCCAATCGCTTCCGACAAATTCATAAAGATATATGGAAGCAGTCTACCAGGACAAACATTGATTTAAGATGACTGCTAGATGGTCTAGGACTATCTCTGATGCCTAAAAACATAAACGGGGCTTGTCAAATAGAATTACTGGGGCAAAGTGGTGTCTAGGAGTAAGACCACAAAGACGCTCTATTGTAGATAGAATTCCTGCATGTTGTCCTCGCACTCTCGGAGTTCATGCCAAACATCGACCTCTGACTACAGAATGATTGACCTGTGCGTTGTTCCTCTGAGTGAATAATAATTATGCATCATCCAATGATCCGCTGCCAAACTGGTGTGGCCTATTTGAATATCTGAATAATAAGTAAGTAATTGACTAATTGAATGTGTGAACTATGTAACCGTAACATCATTGTACTCATCCACTATTAATAAAATAGACTGAGTGATTAGCTGAACGCTTGACAATAAAGGCTATGGTTACATCCAGTTGACTAACTGTTCGACGACGCTGTGTCAAAACAATGATGATTTGCGAACCCTTTCCAGGCTAGGGACTCTGTTTGATCAATCGTTTCTGCCTGTATACCTCCCTGCCTGCATGCTTGCATGGCCGGGTTTGTTTGTCTGTCTGTTTGTCTGCCTGTCTCTGTGTCTGTCTCTGTGTCTGTCTCTCATTCTGTTTGAGTCCCATGTCGGCAGCAAAAGAACTCCACTCATTCCACTCTTCTTCTCCCATTGTTTCTTTGTCTGTTCCATTTTCTGTCGTTTCCTCATCACGCGTTTCTCTTTCATTCGCTGTGTGGCGGAAGTGTTACCCTAGACTCTCAATGATCGTCTGCTGGCTTAGAATTTCAAGTTCTCTGTGGGGAGAGGTTGAGCATATATTTGTACCCATACCCGGGCTGAGTTGGCGAATGGTTGCGTCCCTTGATCCTCTGAACATCGCAGTTGATCAACTCTGCAGATGCGAGAAAGCGATTAAAAGAAATATAAACATAGTGTACAATGGATCCACAGATGACGACAACGACTATTAAACAAATCAAGGCATGCAACTACATCTATACAACGACAATAAATGATGACAGCTGCAGCATGATGTGGTTAAATATCGAGCTCTATTAATTACTTCATTGCTATTGTATAATTGATGGCATTTATTCTGAAATTTGATATCGCCCTTATTCCAACATTTTTTGCTCAGAAGTGCGCAATTGCAGTTTTACTGCAGAGCAGTTGTGCGCAAAGGACTTGTTCAACGTCCCTACACAGTGACTCCTCGGACGAGGTCGAACCGGCGCACTCAGCGCACTCAGCGCACACTCAGCTATCCAATCGGCCACCGTGGCACACTATGTATGTGACGGTGGCGATGTAGTGACGTATTCCATACACTGCAACCGAAGGGTCTTAGGTTAGAATCTACTTGAAGCCAATGCGTAGTGCCCATGCATGGAGGCAAGGACAATTACACATCAACAATTGTCTGTGAAGGAGGCAACGGGAAACCGCCTCACTCCATCCTGCAGTGGCATAAAACTAGTGAGCCTGCCTTCGGGCAGAGAACACATCATCATCGTATTCAAATTATCTCAATTGTGTTTCAGTGTAGAGTCCGAAACATGGACTTGGACGTTAAAGCAAGACTTAGAAGACGCTATCCGGCGTATGCCAAATGTTGGCGCTTTAGAAATTCTCTAGAATATTATACCATCAGTTCAAATTCATTTCAATGCCTAATGCTGTTCCTATTGAGAAATTATTTCCTGGTGGATATATTCCTTTCGTTATATAGCTGACCATGCAAGTCAGTTGTTACGCTTGCAAGAGCATTTCTATTCGTTTTGCAGGTCCTGGAAGATTTGTCTACACGAATCCACAAACTATGCCATAGATCCAACGTTCCAATTGGACCTCATTCACATGTACTCACATCTGCATCCGTCTTCCTGGCGGTCTGCTTTTCTGCCAGATTCTCCATCTGTCTGTCTCCATGTCTGCCCGACATGTTTCTTTGTCTCTCTCTTCTGCCAGTCAGTCTGTCTGTTTGTCTGCCTGTCTGTGTGCGTTTCTGTCTGCATGCATGTATGTCGGTTTATTTGCCTGCCCGACATGTCTGTCTGTATCAGCTGACACCATCCGCGTCCATTTTATGACCGATTGACCATATGACCGATTGACCAATTGACCATATGACCAATTGACCATTTTATGACCAATAGACCATGTCGGTGGTTGTGCGTCAACTCGTTCGATTCTGTTTTACCAACTACGTTGAATCAAAACCATTTGCAGATTCATTTCAAGATGTGACACAGGTCAGTGTATACATAGGCCTTTATAATGCGACCAGGACATGACTGCTGCCTCCCGAGGTGTAGGCCTACTGCGACAACACAAGTAAACCCAAAAGATGCTGTCTCTATATATATATAGATAAGGCGACGTCCTGCTTACATATGGACCCTTATAGACGTAGCAATATCGCCATGGTCAAAAGAGGTTTAATCTTTCAAAGTCCCAAGCATACGGGCGACCAGTCCTATAGATGGCGCTTGATGGTTGTACAATGTACAATCAAGAGCCCTCTGTATGCCAGGTTTCAGTCAGGGCAAGCACATTGTTCAGTGCTCTGACGTCATCGACCTTATTGTCAACAGTGCGAATATTGAGGTATCGGAAACAGATCAGACTTCTACGTTTTCTCGCAAAAACTAAAACCGTTTCCATATCTGGTTTTAGGTGCCTGATTTTGCATTAGAGGCGTCTAACAAATGCATGGGCGATTACACTGGGGCAGGTAATCGGCGTTGGGTCCACCTCATTGATTGCGAACTGTTCGTCTATTAGAGATTAGTAGTGTGTCGACGTTTGTTGGAATATACGAATGCGCTGATTGTGTACGTGAGTTTAGGAATTGATCACGTGTGAACGTCGCAGGGGCGTCATTCCCTCTGAGTGATGGTGGTAAACCTCCGGTCCCAAGTACCAGAAGGGCAAGATATTCCTCTCTAAGACTAATAAATATCCCCCCTTAACCTGAAATTGGAGGCATTTGCCTCAGGACCCCTCCCTATTTGGACGCCTCTGGAACGTCGTACATTTGAATTCGACGTAGTTGAAATTTGTTGGCGATTAAAGACAGCGTAAAAGTCTAAGAAACATCAGAATAATAAGTTCGAAATGACACAGTCGGCAACACGGAGACAAAACTATCGACTGTAATTAAAAACAAAAGTCCGTTACATGAAAATACGAAGATTAATCAGCAACTCAAAATGTAATCAGCCATATTCGGTGTATGCACCAGTGTCTGTCTCTGAGTCTGTGTAGACCTGCAATTGGTCTGTCTTTTTGTATCTGTGCCTCTGCTTCAGTGTCTCTGTTGACCTACAGTGTCGTTATTGTGTCTGTCTGTGTGTCTGTATAGAGCTGCTTATATGTCTGTCTTTTTGCGTCTGTCTCTGTGTATGGGTCGGTCTATTTATTAGTCTGTCTTTCTGTTTTTCTGTCTGTCTCTGTGCTTCTCTATCTATCCATGTAGACCCTGTCTGTCTGTTCTTCTATGCATTCCTCTGTCGATGTGTATCGATGGTCGGTCAGTTGTCATCTGGCATCGCTCGGCCCATCGTTCGGTCGGTCCATCGGTCGGTCGAAGGCGTGTGGCCGGCCAGCCGCCGACGATGTCTCTCCCGAAGCGATCCCCCCTGCGACAGAACGCATGGTGTCGTCCGTCGTCCGCTGATTGGTCGGCGCAGGCGAAGCCAGCCATTGGTTGCCAGCCGTGATCCCTGATTTGACCTCCGACTGCAGCAGGCCAGGCGCACGAATACACTGATCGCGACTCGGACGACCACATAATTTATCCCTGGGTCTCGGCCAATGACAGGCCGTCGGGGGCCGGGCCACGAGCGCCCCGAGCCACCGATCAGCCGACCGGCCGCCCCTAATCAGATTCCGTCACCTCGACGACCCGAAGAGCCTTATAAGGAAACTGTCGTCATGGCGACGCCCGGCAGTCTGCCCGGATGAGGTCAGGGTTCTGCCGGTGGCGGTGTCTGCGTCGGTGGCTGAGGCGAAGGAGGACGGTTGGCCATTGCAGCAGTAGCAGCGTATAAAAGGTCGGAGCATCGTTCGCCTGGCATATCTCTCTGTCTCTGTCTCTGTGTGTTGGTTGGTCGGTCGTTGTCTGAGATCATCGTCGCCTCTTCCCGGTTCAAAGCAGAGTAGAAAGGGATTGCGTTTGACTCTGAGGCGAAGTCAGTAGTACAGGCAGTCGGTCGAAAATTAGACAGACGATAGGAGAGAGGTGGGAAGCCAGTGCAGAAGGAGGAAATCGGCTCTAAAGGAAGTTGCCTCGTCGGACTGATCTTGTGTCAAAGTGGCGTCGTCTCGCGGATTTAAGGAGAAGATGTCTTTGGGCGGAGGAGGAGGAGGGTCGGGGAGTGCCAGCGCAGTCATTTGGAGCAGCACGGGTTCCGCCGCAACGGATGACCTAGTGTCCGGCGCCCCATCCCTCTCAGGCACTGGTGGCAACTCATCGGCCGCCGCTGCTTCGCTGCCTGGCGGGTCGTCGGGTGGACCATCGGCCGATCACGGACCCACGCCGATCAACAACAACAACTCTGGGAGTGGCAGCGGTGGAGGATCGGGGTCCCTGCAGTCCTCAGACGCGAAGCAACCGAGCATCGAATGCGTCGTTTGTGGAGACAAGAGCTCCGGGAAGCACTACGGACAGTTCACGTGCGAGGGATGCAAGAGTTTCTTCAAGCGATCAGTCAGAAGGAACCTGACGTACACGTGCAGAGGAAGCAGGAACTGTCCGATCGACCAACACCATCGCAACCAATGCCAGTACTGTCGCTTCAAGAAATGTCTCAAGGCGGGAATGAGGAGAGAAGGTATGTACCCGCGTGAGTATACGTTCCACCACAACTGTACCATCTGCATGTGCTTTCTCTGTATATAAGTCGACCAGCCCTGCAGAAGACTAGGTATATATGCTGCACCGGTATACTGCATCGCTGTCATCGCCGTTACATCAGTGGGCATCCGTCGCTTGCTGTTGTAACGTATATGCGCTATGTAAATCTCCGATTAGTCTTTAACAGCTCAAGACCTTGGAACCGCCTAAAAACGAATTCTCATCGGCGTAATTATTTGAAAGTTATTAATTAGTGGAACGGGATATTGCTAAATCTATTGCTATTTGACGAACATTTTTAGAAATTAATTAAGTCATTTTTATTGCAAAAAATCAGAAGCAGATCTATTCAAATGCTCTGTTATACTCAACTTATGAAACCCTAGCAAGTCTAGGATTAAGATGTATAAACGCAGGTCATCACAGTTGGCTTAAATTAAATAGAAATTTTCATCAAATATTGACACTATAACAATTTCTGACTCCGGTATAATTAAATTCTACTTATTCGCCCATGATACTCAGATGACGAATTTGAAAGTTGTTTCCACGTGCAGGATTTCAAAAATTGTTTTCTGCTAGATCAGAGACGAGACATATAAATTAAAAAATTACCATCAATATATTTATAATAATTTTAAGGATATTTATCAAATAGCAATAATTTTAAGCACATTAATATTTATGGAGCGCTTAAAACGAATGTGCAGATATCTGGTTGGATGTTGCTCTGCTCTGTCAACCTAAATTCGTTGCAGTCTCAATGGCTGCCAGAAATCTTTGGAGCAGTTGACGCTTATGCGTAGGCCTATATACACCGTGCGGTTAATTATAATACAATAATTGATCAAAGGAATGTACCTTTTAGTTTAACATGTATACACCTTGTCGAGAACATTGTATGCCTGAACCGTTTTGTGTTTCCGTCAATGTCTGTGTATACACTCAAACGGGAAGCGTTTTCTAAAATCTATATATTCGAAATATGTATCATTATGGAGGCAAGTCTATAATTATTACGCGCTTATTTGATATGAAAAATGCTGTTGCGATAATTATAACTTGTGACCTGAAGCGTTCATTATTCGGGTTTTTTCGTGAAACGTCTGCCTTTGTCGTCTGCCCATATATACCCCACGTGTAGACTAACGAAACCCAGTCTGAACATAAAGAACGCCCTACCGTATACTTTGAGGTCCGCTCTTACATTGTGTAGCTCGGTTCAAGCCTGAAATGACGCGAATAATGGTTTTATTACCACAAACGATACGCTTGTCAAACAGACGACTTCGCTTTGATTCAAAGAAACAAAAGTGGCTCGCCCTCTATTGTTGTGAATTCGATCTCGAATCCTTCGTTTGATAGATGTGAGTTTCACTTATAATATTACGACTAAAGGGCGATCACTGTCATTATTTGTTATCACTCAAGGTACAAAAACTCTCCCAGGCTCTAAAAACAAAAATATATATATGTATATATATATATAGTACTGCGTTCAACGTTCATGTTTTATAAATGTTTATATATTCCGTATCTATTACCGGTACGTCAGCGAGTGGATTTGTCAATGGACCTAGAATTAAATTGAAGCACTGAATAAAGCGCTTCATATAATTACTTGGACGTCCGTTGTCAAAGATACTAAGAATAATGTATACCCAGTTTTTGCAACCAGGCAGTCTCAAAACGTAAAGCCTTTGAATCAGTTTATTTACTTCAATTGCGTTATATAAATGTCCAAATAATTTTACAACGCGTGCGCCATGCAATCAATGTGCGGCTACATTGCAACGTGTGCATCTATTTATGATGATACGAGATACAGCGATCGTACATTGACTGCGCGCAGGAACCCAATGTAGGAATGCGTTCTATGGGATGCTTATGAATTCGTAATTACGTATGTAGGCGTAGACCTACACGTAAGTACGTGTGTACATGTATGTATGCTTACATATATGTAGACGCGCAAGCATGCACGAGTGCACATATATGTATGTATTTGTTATGTTTATATGTATAATATACTTGTGTATACGTAGTCTTCAACGAAGGAATACATATATATGTATGCATGCGTGTATGTATGTATGGATGCATGTGTGTATGTATGGATGCGTGTGTGTATGTACGTACGTACGTACGTACGTATGTATGTATGTATGTATGTATGTATGTATGTATGTATGTATGAATGAATGTGTGTTTGTCTATCTGTAAGCATATAAGGTATCATATAGCCTATGCGAAATATTGGTGTGGCATATGTGTATACAATATATTAGCATCGTCCTCTGACTCCCTATATATGCACGATCTGCCTTGACATCAACCTTGACGCAGCTTTCGTGAATATACTGATACCCTTGTACTTGTCATTTAATTGACGCTTTTGAAATGTTACGATTACAATTACGATAAGAGGCTAATACGCTTCTGCTTCTGTTTCTGTCCATGACAGCTGTCCAGAGAGGTCGCATCCCTCCG
This sequence comes from Bimastos eiseni, assembly GCA_959347315.1. NCBI lineage: Eukaryota > Metazoa > Annelida > Clitellata > Crassiclitellata > Lumbricidae > Bimastos > Bimastos eiseni. The sequence goes on along the minus strand of OY365812.1, from coordinate 12,139,187 downwards.
TCTCAGCATCCGGGGTTTCCCGGTCAACTGATGCTAACGAACGGCGATCCATTCAACGGACACAGCTACCTGTCCAGTTTCATTTCGATGCTGCTGCGTGCCGAGCCCTACTCGACGTCCCGCTACGGTCAGTGCATGCAGCCCAACAACATCATGGGTATTGAGAACATCTGCGAACTGGCCGCCCGTCTCCTCTTCAGCGCCGTCGAATGGGCGAGAAACATTCCCTTCTTCCCCGATCTCCAGGTCACCGACCAGGTGGGTCTCCTCCGACTCAGCTGGAGCGAACTGTTCATCCTCAACGCGGCCCAGTGCTCCATGCCACTCCACGTGGCTCCACTCCTCGCCGCAGCAGGACTTCACGCCAGTCCGATGGCAGCCGATCGGGTAGTGGCGTTCATGGATCACATCCGTATTTTCCAGGAACAAGTGGAGAAACTGAAGGCACTGCACGTTGACTCAGCTGAGTACAGCTGCCTCAAGGCAATCGTACTATTCAGTTCAGGTGACCATTCTTATTGCAAATAAGAATTATACACATACATCAAAATCATGATCATCATTATATAATGTGCATATATATATAATACATATTATATATATATATGCATATATATATATATATATGTAATACACATATTTCACGCATATAATGCATAGCTATAGGCCTACACATTATAGACACACGTGTAAGTGTATGGGATATGCAATCTCATATATATATATATATATGTATATTTGTATATTATGTATAGAACCAAGCCATTGATTATCTTCTATCGGAAATTCATCGATTAATATGTTTTCGATACAAAAATATCAACATTATAGGCAGCGTCTGTTTAATTCCCCATTTATTAAAGCGTCATATATATATATATATATATATATATATATATATATATATAGAGAGAGAGAGAGAGAGAGAGAGAGAGAGAGCGAGAAGACGCGCATATGAATAGACTTTCATGCGTGAAACAAATTGTGCTGAGAGTTTAGTAACGGAGTCAAAGGTCGGCTTGAGCAACAATTAAAGGTGTCTTTCGTCTTTTGGAGACGTCTCGACCGACCAATACGCACGGGTCACACAATAGGCAATCATGAATGCACTCTAGTCATCATCGTCATCATCATCATCGTCATCATCATCATCATCGTCGTCGTCGTCATCATCGTGATCCTGTTCCGGAATTAGTTTCTGTTGCCTTTCTATTACCGCAGTTAATAGAACTGGAAGCTCGGACAGATGGAAAGACAAAAGCAAGGACCCTATAAGGACAGGCAGATGGACGAAAGGAGAATATGCTGGAAGGATAGGAGGAAGGAAGAACAAAGGAAATTATGGAAGGAGAGACAAATGGAGGAAAGGAATGACGGATGAAAGTAGGACGAAAGGATGGAAAGAAGGAAGGAAGAAGGGGAAGAAAGGAAGGAAAGAAGAATAAAAGGATGTACTAAAGCAAGGGATTGAAGGACGAAAAAAATGAATGAATGCAGGATGAAAGGAAGAGAGGATAGAAGGATGGAAGGAATGATTAAATGACGTTAATGGCAAAGTGGAAGAGTCATGAAACAATAAAAAATGGATGAATTCATCTTTGAAGATTTTCGATTGTTTTTGCAATTGAATTTTAAATGGATTATTAACTGTTTACATAATTATGTTCCTAATCATAATTAAATGAAATTTTGTCGTTTGATTAGTTCAGTTTATTGTACGTTGCTCTGCGGCTTTTATCCAGTCAATCGAAATTCAATAGAACGTCCCGACTGAATTACGATTCTGCCAATCAATTGAAAGTGCACCCCACCCACTGAAGAGATGCATATCCGGATCAACTCAGTTTCACTAAGTAAAATTTCTTATGTACCAAACGAGCATGCAGAACAAAGTGCAATGAGCAAGTCGTGAATGATATCTATATCGGCTTATGCTGGAACTATTTTATCAGTTTCTCTAATTATATAGCTAATTCGTATCAAATTATGACACTGGGTGTGTAAAATTTATATTTTTAGACAAAGTCAAATCCCGGACCGTAAGAAATTTTACATATTATGGTATGTATTCATGGTCAATGAATTCTGACTACGTTATCGTCTAGTGTACGGCTCTATTGTTATATAGTGTTATTTTGCGCATGCGCACTTCTTTCTGTTGGTAACGCGAAGACCCGGATCTGCTTCTCTTCACGCTTAGCATCGTTTTCACATTGCTTATTATAAAAGTGACACATTGATATTACCACAATACAAATGAATAAAAAATGCATAATATTTGCAGCAATTCTGCGGAAATATCGATTTCCTCAAAAGTAGTTTATTTGATTTCAGACAAGCTTACTGTAATTTAAACCAGTTCAAAATTTCGGAAAGAGTAAATTGCATTGGATTCAGAAATTCATTGCCTTAAATAAGAAGCTCCTGATATGCGAAATTTTTATGCAAAATCAACCCACATATAGCTTAGAAATAATTTGAACAAGAAGATTATTATCTGCTTAAATAAAATTGTGAAATTTGTGTAAGCTTAATTAAACCTTTTATGTTATTTCAATAAATGATATCTTAACACGCGACGACCTAATGCACAAGAAGCGTCCCTAATTTTATTTATTTTAATGCGGCTAAGTAGCTGATTGAGAAGTTTGGTCCGGTTCAAGCATTGAACGTAATATAACATCTACTGCCGTAATGTAGCAAAGTGCAGTTATGTTGCTTCCTAAAAAATTACTTGGATTGTAAACTCTGTATGTAGGCTGTGAACTTTAATAGAGAAAAACTACTGATATGCAGATTGTTTAATTTCCTATTATACGTTACTTATTTTTTTATGCACGTTGTTGTACCATCTATTATAATGGATTGACTGGCTTTGGACCTTCGAATTATGTATCTATAACCTCTCTAACAACAGCTTACCATCTGTCATTTGACTGAACTGCCTTTCTTTTCGTCGAACTATTGCTGAGTAAAATGTCCAAGGCAAACGAGGTATAGGCCCTAAGGCAGGGCAAGATAGGGCAAACTGAGACAGGTGGGGTAAAGAAGGGCATGATAGGGCAGAGTAATGCAGGTGAGTCGAAACAACACAATTGGGTTAAAGCACCGGTCAATAAGCGCCTATGAAGGACAGCGCTATGTATATAGAGTTGTAGTCGTCACGTGACATCCGTTTCTATGGTTACAGATGCGTGCGGCCTGTCCGATTCGACTCACATCGAAAGCCTGCAGGAGAAGTCTCAGTGTGCCCTCGAGGAGTACGTTCGCATCCAGTACCCCAACCAACCGACCCGCTTCGGGAAGTTGCTGCTGCGCCTTCCGTCGCTGAGGACCGTTTCGGCGCAGGTCATCGAACAGCTCTTCTTCGTCCGTCTCGTCGGCAAGACCCCGATCGAGACGCTCATCAGAGATATGCTGCTGAGCGGAGGGTCGTTCAGCTGGCCGTACATGTCCATGCAGTGACACAACTGGGTGGCCGACCGACAGGGCCGGCTGTAGGCAGGGTCGATTCGTCAAAACGGAAGCAGGAGGTCGGCTGATGTAATAAGTACTGGGACACGAAGAATTCCGCACTGTATCAATGTCCTTGTAGCTGAAGCTGGGGTTCAACACCCTGTGCACCCCCGGCAAATCGAACACTTCCTTTAGGATGCCTCCCACTCACTCTGTAATCTCACGATCCTGACCACTTCCTGTTTTTAATTCCAAATGGTGTGAAGCCCACTCGCAAACCATTTACTTTGTTTGCCACCTCTCATTCATTTTGTTGAAAAAACAACATACAATGTACGTACCCAGGTTCACTATACTCACAGCTGCAGCTTCAACTATATACTATATGCCGATCTGATCACCTGTCGTTCGCCAACAGAAGACCGAGAGCTGTTCACGCATCCCTTTCATCTGCACAGTTTGAAACTAATCGCTTGGACTCGCAAATGGACAGATTTTGAAGCGTTACAACCATTTTGGCTGTTAACGTATATTTCACGGAATCCGGATCCCGTGACCACAACCAGCCTATCGCGAACGGACACGTTTGTCGAGCTGAACAGTCGACTTATTGTCATGTGCATAATTATCGGTAATTTATATTATATGGTCCAATCAAACTGACTGTAGCCGAAAAATTATTCAGTGGGAGGAGTTTTATGAGAATAGTTCCCGCCCAACAACATTATTATTAGTTTTTTAATTATATCATGACGTTGCAAGTCGACGCAAGCAATCTTGTCATTGTAAATATTATTTGGTACAGAATAATTATTATTGTACCGAGAAAGGACTGTGCCGTCTTATAGAGGCTCTTTTGACGTTTTAGGATTTCAAATGCGATTATTACAACATGCTGTTATGAATTGATTAATCCAACTATGACTACACTGATGAATATTTTAGCATATGATTATAGGCGGACGCTTGAAGTGGCCAAAGAGGCAGAGGAATCAGACATTTGCAATCTCTTCTAATGAATTCATCATGCATGCATGCATGGCGCTTTTAAGTCCAGGACAGATGCATGCAGTGACATTCACCAATTTATACTCGAGTTATTTCTAACAGCTGACGTTATTGTGACCTATATTACCCTTTTCAAAACGCGTAAGGACACCATAAGACCGCGAACAAGCCTACGTCAAAGGGTCCAAATTCTACGTAGATATTCGCTGCAACTAATTCTCCTCTGCATGCGTAGATTTAATGTCTTGTATGCAGTCTTCTAGTCTGACATGTATGTAGCTATACTTACAATAGTGCAAATAAAGGATAAAATTAGAGTACATAACAAAGACGGCGATAGGGCCTATCTAAATATTATGGCTCAGGTGTTTTGTTAGCTCGGATAGGTTAGATAGGTATTGTAAGCAACGGAAGACGCCGGTGTAAACTGAATCCGAACCAAGAGAATAAAAAAAGCAACGAGGATTTACGGAAGACTGTTTGCTCGACATGCTTGAGTGCTCGAAGCGAATCGCAAACCGCTGCATAATATATTTTACTGAGTATTTGACTAATTCGTAGATCTATTTATTGGAATAAATGAATGACTTGTGTATGATAAGGATGTACATATAACTACGGCATTCATAAACAAAGACTTGTTTTTCACAGTTCTATATTACATGTCTTCTGAATAATAAGAGCAGCTGCAGTCTTTTATTATTCTTATTTTCATATTCTGGCTTTAGTAACAATTGTGACAATTCTATAGCGCCTATATGATATTGCTCAAAGTCTCGGTTGATGGTGGCGGTTTAGCAAAGTGGGTGTAGATGGTATACAACTACTAAATGCCAACCATGCAGGACAATTGAGGTCAAAAGACAAAGAAGAAATCTGAATAAGCAACAGAAATTGAATCAAGAGATAATATGCCTCCATGTCCCTGTCTCTATCCCTGTCTTTATCTACATCTCTGTTCCTGTCCCTGTCTCTGTCTCTGTCTCTTTCTACCTCTTCCTCTCACTCTCGTTCTTCGCCTCAAACCATGCTTCTGAAAACCTCGATACACCGCAAAGAGATTTATTACAGCGAAGGGATTGACACCAGAGCAGAATCTATAGAAAACGTAAAGAAAACAACTGCGATTAATAACATTATTACACGGCTTCCAATAACACAAGAGATGCTATGAAGGCTTTCGAAACCGTTATCATTACATTTTATGCAATCAATCAATAAAAAAATAATTGATATAGCGCCCCTTCAATATATCTACTCAGAGGCGCTCCCGGTTTAACCCTCGCTGAAAAAGGACAGTTTTAAGAGAGGCGTAAAAAGAACATGATGATTTCTTAGGTAGGAGACGGAGCTCCATATACCACACTGTAGCACAAATAACTTGAACGTTAGTGTATGCTACACGTAGTGCAACGTAATATATTGTTAGCAGGCATCTATGTAACGCCAATCAGAGAAGAAACTCTGCTTTTATGGAAGTAAAATTGGTTCAATTGTGCCTTAATTTAAACCAATAATTTTATAGTACGTGAGCCGATGATGATTTGAAGACATCTGCTGTAAGAATCTTTAAGGGCTTCATTGTAAGGGCTATGTAATGGTATACGTATCAAGAGATGTCAGACACGTTAATGTATACGTGTGTTAAGTAATTCGTTACATAGTAAGCAAGTATAAGTCTTTAGTAAGTTATGGCATGCATGGCTTAACTGAAGTGAGCCAAATCAGTCCGGGTTAGTTATCCCACCGTTTGTGGATCATCTGGCGTCCGTGCATGGCTCTCTCAATGAGCTTCATTGATAATCAGTGACAATCATAATACGATTGCACAACGTCCTTGTAGATCTAAAAACGACACTATAGCGCTATTGCTCTCACTTTCATGACGCATAACGTGACCCTCATGTCTGTAGCAGAGTCACTCCGGTCCCTATCGCAAACAATGGGCCAGGAACCCATTGGGAAGATCAATCGCTTCTGTTGGAGAGATGTATATCATATAAGGTCGATGGGTTTGATTTCTCTGCGTGGTTGTGTTGCTTCCTCACTTCAACCTCTGAATTATAGGCAACTATCACAAAAGAACCCGGCTTCGCCCGGGTAGTCCTTACAATTTTTCAATGTGTTGAACATTGCTTCCCCGTGCATGCTCGCATATAAAGAGGCATTTAGATTTTAGAATATGTGCAAATGACTGGCGACTTTTGGCAGGTATTTGCACATATCGTAAGTGTCTCCTTATAGGCGAGCATGGGGAAGGGGTAACATTTTGGGATCGCGAACCCCCATAAGTTTTGTCGGCTGCTAAAAAGTATTAGTGGAAAATTTTGGAGCAATCGCTCGAGTTGATCAAAAGTGTTTGTGGAGCAAACATAGATAGTTACATACATACTTTTCTTCTTGATATGTATAGATTCGTGCAATCGAGGTATGTATACATGTAGTTATACTGGATTAAACCATAGCACAGGACTTTTAAACACATTGCGCACAGTTTTATGGAGACTTTATTGATTCTCACAAGGTTTGATTGTAATCACAAGGCATGCATGTCAAAGTCCAGCAGTATATGGTCGAAAACTATATGGCTATATCGTCCCCTGCAGAGAATTATCTTGGTGAATCTCCACTTTTTCGAAAATGCGTTTGGAGTTGATTTGTAGCAGGTAATATGTTATCTATGATCAGTGTCAATAACTAAGAGATACGACATGTTGCTTTGAAAATATTTAACAAAAGCTAACTGTCGAATGTCCTGCTTCCAGAATAATCCAGTAATTTTTTATCGAATCTACAGAGTTTTATGGAGATTCGATAACAGTTTGCACGGTGCAGAAGTGTCTTTGTCGTATCTCCTGAAAAAGTTCATAATTGATTGAACAAAGGAAATCCAACAGTATAACACCGTGCGCGTGGCCGTATAGTATACAGTGCGGTATATCCAGACAACATTTCCGTTAAAAATCCGCACTATATCTATGAACATTTAAACGAAAACTCTCGCTAATAATTATTCGTTGCTTTATTTAATCATGTCATGTGCGTGTCCTTGTTTTTATGATTAGTTTTCTTTGGAAATCAATTTTATAGATGAAATTTCTCAAAAGCCTCTGTAATTGCCAAAAAATCTTAATGCATTTATGCAATATTCGGGTTTTTAAATAATCTAAAATGATACCTGTACAGACTATATGTGTGGCACAGTTGCCGAGCGGTTAGAGCGGTCAGCCCGTAACGTTCAGTGTGTGCTGAGCGCGCGGGTTCGAGCGTTGTCCGGGGCGTCAGTCACTGTGTAGGGACCTTGAGCAAGTCATTCGCACACAATTGCTCTGCAGTACAACTGCAATTGCGCCGTCGAGGCGTGTGTGTGCACTTCTGAGCAAATGATGTTGGAAGAAGGGCGGTATCAAATTTCGGAAATAAATAAATAAATGAAATATGTGAGTGAAGTTTAATTGCATTTTATTTCTCTTGCTTTCGCCCATTTCCCATTAAAACTCCAAACTCGTATTTCTCTGAGTTTTCGAAACCGGAGATTCGCGAAGATAATTCTCAAGCGACGACATAGAGACTAAAGAAAAACCAATGTTTGTGCACCCTGTTATTAGACGTCTACGCGATAATTCGATAGTCTTACAGCACTTGACATAAACAACCAGACTACATACAAAGGCGTAAACAGCGCGTTAGAAATAAGAAGGCTATTTAATGTAAGAAATGAACCTCAACAGAAGATGAATGAATATAACTCATATGATGGTGGAACATTGAATTTGATAAATAATATAAGTTTACAACAAAGAAGACTGACGGAAAATGATCGCCAGCCGCACAGTGGTTCGAGCAGGCCACGCGTGCCATGGCTTCGACTCGAATGACGGATTTTGGTGATCATTGGTACATAGGTACAAATGTGCACGGGTAGGGTCAAGTGGTACATGAATAAAACAGTCGTCGAGAAGGTAAACGGAAGAAGTCCTCATTCGTGAAGCTGCTATATACTTCTGATGATGATATTGATGATGAGGAAGAAGAAGAAGACGATAATAATAATGATGATGATAATAATAATAATAATAATAATAATAATAATAATAATAATAATAATAATAATAATAATAATAATAATAATAATAATAGTAATGATGATGAGGAGGAGGAGGAGGAGGAAGAGAAGGAGGAGGAGAAGGAAGGAGGAGAAGAAAAATAAGATAATAATACAAATAATGACAACAATAATTCCACCAATAAAACCATCTGCGAAGACTAGCCATTTCAGAACAATGCCCCTACCGTAATTTTTTGAATTCCGAGGGATCATATGTACCTCGGGGGAAAATAATAATAATAATAACGATGATGATGATGAGGAGAAGGAGGAGGAGAAAGGAGAGGAAGAAGAAGGTAATGATAATGAACTGTAAATAATGGTGATGACAGATGACGATGAGGAAGAAGATGACGGTGGTGAAGACGGTGATGATGAAGGTGATGATGACGGTGATGATGACGGTGATGATGACGGTGATGATGATGCGCTTAGAGATGTTGACGTGCAGTTGAAGAGCGAATAGGTTCTCTCTTCACTGAACTTTGTCTGGTTGCATCATGGTAATAGATTGCGCAGCAATTGGCCCTTCATAGAGTCAGTGCATGCATCGTATGTTCTTCTTTATTAATCGGTCGTTGTGGTCGACATATATCTCCACCGCATATTGTCTCAATCGCATTTAGAAATTCAAATTATCGTTAGTTGGCCCATTTCGTCGAATTTTATGGCGCAGCCGTTGCGCTCAAGGCAAAAGAAGCATCTGGAGCCGATGGCCCCACCTAGGTTGACGGGGCCAAAGGGCCAGAGGTGAGGCGCCCTCAACCGAGCCCTACACGCAGGGGCCAGGGCAAATGCCACTCACGTTGACCCGCACGGTTTCTAGATGGCCTGTCGAATACAATGCCTCGCTCGGTTCGGTCGGGTTATAGGGGCGACCGTATTAGATCATGTTATTATCGTTATCACTGTCAGACGACGACGCACAAAGCGTCAGTAAGGCCGTACAAAAGCCGCCCAAACGATGCGAAACCTGAGACGGTGTAAAACGATGACAAAGGCGTCCAGGAGACAGAACGGCGGAATAAATGAGTGTCGAGGTTCAGCGGGGGCTTCAGCGGGCGCGGTAGCGAACCAGGGGTCGAACCCCGATGATCCGGCGACGGGAATTAGCGACACGATTATGACGGCCGAAGAAATATGAAATAACATCCAAGGGATATATTTTTAATGGGGGTCCTAACCCGGTTCGTCGGGGGACCAGTAATCAGGGACACGGGAACGCGTCACCGGCACCGACGATTTGTCAT
>OY365812.1:12116865-12124365 GCA_959347315.1 Bimastos eiseni | reverse complement strand
ATTTTACTTCCCATGGGTGATCCGCGTTACTTCATCTCATGGCAATCGGTCCCATGCGACTCTTTCGGAAGTCTGAAACCTGAATCAGAGGTTCTCCAGAACTTCTGTCTTCAGACGCAGTCCGGGCCTTTGCTCCTACCCGTAGCCAGGCTTCTTTCACGATCGTTCTGCTATCTCCTTATCCATCAACCCAGGATTTGAGGCTTACATGTATTAACTTAAATACTCTGTCTTAGGCTAGGAGCCGGTCCGTGCAGCGGATAGTTCGACGCTGCATAAGAGGGAATGATCAGCATTGCAATAGCTAATACTGATCTTAACAAATTTCGTGGATTCTCGGAATAGATAGATATACCCTTGACAGATGGGATACAGTGATCATTAGAGTCGCCCTCCTTCTTAATAGGTTTGGGACTGGCAAAAAAGGACCAACAACGGGTCCTTTATATAGGAACACCCATCAGTTTAGCGATAACCCATTGGGTTATGGAGTCACCTGCAGTATTGTACAGTATTGAATAGAATTGGGTGTTGGTATTGGAGCACTTAGGTTTTGACTCTGATACATGTTTGAGCTTGACTCAGAGACTCCTAACATCCACGACATCTGTCGGCTGTCGACGGGAATCCCTTGCTTGATTTTACACTTGTGCTTGAGCCCGCAACTGGTGACTTTCAGCTAATCGTTCATTGCTTTGCTAACTGATAGGAATTATCTTTATGAAATAACAGTTAACACCATTTAGTCCAGCGCAGAGAGCGCCTCTGAGTATAGTTATCTTGAAGGAGCGCCATAGAAATATCCGATTGCATTACATTAAAATAGAATTGCAAACTAAATTACGGTATTATTGCATCTCTGATAGATTCTTAATTGAACAAATAGGTATACTTAATTATTGGGCAGAATTGACAATTGAGTCTTGAATTGACAATCTTATAATAGTTCGACACCGATCTTAGATATATGTGGAAAGTGTCAGTAGCATTGTTCCCACGTGTTAAACTGAGACATTCATTTATAACAACGCCCACCGAGGTATATATATATATAGTCATCTTATGATTGATATTCTAAACCGGAAAACAGCCGCTATAATATAGAACCAAACCAAGTATATCCATAAATAGGAAGTGATGTCATAGGCAACTGCAATGTAAGCCAAACAAATAAAATGCATCTGCGTGTGTAGCCTATAAGTTAATAAGAGTTTGATAGTTGTAATATATTATGTTTCAAATATATAGAAGCTAATAAAGCCTAAATATACACACAGGCCATTTATATATCTCCTTTTCAGGTGCCCATATTCGACTCGCTATACGCGAAAGAGGGAGGCGAGTATCTCATGGGATGAACGCCTCCAGGTAGCGGCGCTATTAAATCCCATGCATAGATTTCTTTCGTCGCAACTTCAATATTTAATATGGCGACCGTTCTTTCATAATATATCTCTCGATCTGTCGACGCTCTTCTCGACCGACACATCGCCCGCGGGTTGAGGAGTGACGACGCCTCCACCTCCTCCTTCGTTGGTCCAGCTCATGTATGGGTCGATGTTGACGTCGGCTGCTGATGGTGCAGATGCTGAGGCAGGGAGGGGTGAGGATGCGGGAGGACGATGGCGGCATCACTTGGACCGGGGGCCAGACTGCAATCAATGACATCGAGGATGACCATCAGGACGGACAGGCAGGCCGTCCACTGTTAATTGACCGAATGACTTTAGCGACGGACTGAGGGCCAAAGGAGATGGACAGGGGACACTATCTTCCTTCTGTCTTCTCCTCAATTGGCCGACCGACCGAGGTGGCTTCGACCGCCGGCCAGGCCTCCATCCCCCACCGATTGGTCCCCTTATTGAGCGACGCTGCGTCAGTGAGGGTGACCCGAGGCCCGTGCGGGGCCACGCGACCCTGTCAGCGTGAAACGCAGTTATTTCTCGCTTTTATTATATTTCAGATCTTCGTCGGAGATTTCGGCTTATGCGTATACATCGGAGGCGATGTCTGCCTCATTGACTTGCAAGGCCTCTCATTATATCGCCCGCGGTCTCTCTCTCTCTCTCTCACACACACACACTCTCTCTCACTCCACATATACATACATATGTATATAAGAGCTCATGCAGTTAACTATATGTTTCTATATACATACATATATAGGTACATATGCTCTCATGTGCATGTTGATGTGCGAATATATAGATGCACGAAACTTGAATATTTATATCAAAGGATCGGGGAAAAGCTGCGATTGGTCGGTCGGTTGGATATATATGTATATATATATATATATATATATATATAGTTCGATGATGAGAAAATAGAGTTTGCTCATTGGCACTTTCACTTTGTTATGGGTTCAGTCGACTGAAGTGCAGCTGCGCATGCGCTGTATTTGCACCAGATTCAGAGAGATCATCAGGTGGAAGAACCCTCTGCTCTGACTGCAGCTCAATTATCCAACGCAAACGATAGAATCATGGATGAAAATAGCCGATGGAGTTACGACGCGATGGCGCCTTGCTTGGCTTCCGTACAGTCAAATTCAAGTTATGATCATCCGTTCATACCATGCTTGTAAACATGCTGCGGTGCGTCAGTTAGAAACCAATTAACAAAGATTGTTAATTTATTATTATTGACTTAATCAATGGTATTAAAGACCAAGTATTAACTTTATGTAAAGGTATTTTCTAATCAAGTCTATAAGGGCCTAACCTTTGGTAGACACGTGTAAAACCTGCAGACCCTAGAACATCATCACAAATAGATACTCACACTCTTCCATCTTGTAATGCATCGTCATGAAATCAATGAAATACAACTGATCATTTTTATAGCGCCTTCTGAGTACCTCTAGAAGTTGTCAAGTTGTCGCTCGAAGCTGAAATGATGAACATCTGTGTCTTGTGGGTGGAGGGATTTAACGTTAGTTCCAAAACATGAAATCAAATCGTAAATAATATGCAAATATGTAAATATATATGTAAATAGTATGCAAATATGTAAATATATATGTAAATAGTATGCAGATATGTAAATATATATGTAAATAGTATGCAAATATGTGGGAATTATAGAACTGCAAGGACCAATAATTGTTATCATTTATTGATTCGCTCAACGTTAGAATGATTATTTTACGTCTTTTTCATTTTGTTCCAGAAACGTAAACGTGACGCCTATACAGGAAATGAAAATCTCCTCTTAATGCATCGTTGTTGATTCTTGAAATCCACGCTTGACTGCCATTCATGAACAGTGTTAGGGTGTTTAAATAATATTTTTAAGGACCTCATATATATATATATATATATACATATCTATATATATATATATATATATATGCTATATGCGATATGAAATTTCGTGGGCGATATAAATATTACAATAGCGATATGGTCAGAATTTCAGACAGTCTTTGACATAACAATAAGAACATGCAGCAATTGCTGCCAACATTAATAAAATAGCAAATAATATAAAATGGTTAGAACGGTCTTAAAGCAAATATAACATTTTGAGCTATGACAAGCGTATTTACGTAACAAAGTGCAGTATAATTAATTAATTAATTAATTAATTAATTAATTAATTAATTAATTAATTGTAATATAAACAAAATAAAAATAAATTCAGGAAGGTTTCTAGAGATATAGCCACTAAACGGGTGTATAGATTCGAGTCTACTCCTGCAAACATAACAATTCTCTAACCAATCGAGGGCCAATTAGTTAAAGCGGTCGGCCAGCAACGCTAAGTGTGCACTGAGTGAGCGGGTTCGACTCTCGTCCGAGGCGTTACTGTGTATATAGGAACCTTGAGCAAGTCCTTCGCGCAAAATTGCTCTGCATTGCAACTGCAGTTGCGTCGTCGAGGCGTGTGCACTTCTGAGCCAAAAATATCGGAAGACGAGCACTATCAAATATCAGTTGTAATGTAACGTTATAACTTTCAAAATATTAAAACGCTGGATGGTATACAAGATAATATAATTAATCATCACTTTTATCTGTGAAGCTTAAATGCTTCGGCGAGTTTTAAAGCCTAATATGTGTTATAAGACAAGAGAAAATAAAATATGATTATCGATGAATGGATGCTTAGCAAGTACTTTTGCTTCACACAGATAAGTTCTCGACCGTATCAGATTATTCGCATATCGAAATTTGATATAGAGCTATATCGGAGACGACCCCTACGCTCAATAATTGTGTCTGCTCTATGGTCTAGATATGTACTTATCAAACTTCTGATGCTGAGGACCGGTAGGACTATATTTGCTTTACCAGCGCTTGCTTCTAATATTCTAAATTGAGGAGACCGTTTTATTTAAATTAATTTTGGCTTTGTAAAAATTAGTCAGTACATTAAAAATAGTTATTTTGAGTTAAAGCAAAATTGTGAATCCGGTCATCATCCGCAGTCGGTGACAAATCCTTCAGAGACCTAGATGGGCTCTGGTCTTAATGCATCTAAATGATGACAAGGTGCATAAACGATAAATGATAATTAATTAGCGAATAATACAAAGTAATAATAATTTATTTCAATTTCAAACTGAAAAACAGCAATATATGATTACGAACATAGCATGAACGAATGATGAGAAGCTATTACAAGAGTCAAATTTAACTGTCGGCAGCCATGCAAGGCACCCATCGCGTTATTCATCTAGTGTAACTAACCCGTTATCTATCGAGAGAAGGATTGGTCCACCTCACGGGGATACGGCTTTGGAACTCGGCTCTTCAGCTTTGCGCCCAAGTGTGTAATCCGTAACTCTACGGTCCTCCTCTCAAGTGCACTAGAAATGTCCTAAATGGCGGTCTCCAACACATGAAAAAAACTAATTACAATTACATTTATAAATAACTCGAGCATAAGAATATATTTACATCTTTAAATGCAACATACGTATGTCTGATTATATAATCAAAGGCATCCATATAAAATATCCAATCTATATAACAAGTTTCTGGATGAAATTATATGTATGTGCATGCATTCGTCTGTTTTAGATGCGCTGGCTGTGACTTGCATTCGTGGGGCGTCGCGTATAGTCCTCGCTGCATCGAGTCTTCCTAAGTTGGGCGAACTTGACCCGTTGAGCCGGAGATGGGGTTGCCCCTCTGGCCCGTTCTCTGTCCATAATGGACGGTCGGCCGGGGTCAGACTGATGTCCGATCGAGACGCAACCGGACACCATCGTCTCCTGCTCTGCCCATCTCTGACAGATTGGCTGCTGCTGCTGATGGTGGTGGAGCTCGTGCATGCATGATGGCCGGGCGCCGATGGCACTCGTTTCGACAACTGCAACGTTTCATTTCCTGTAGAAAGAGCAATCACAGATGGGGCGATCTTCTCGGAGGATGGGGTCCGGGGTGTGGTACAAGGTCAGGTCCTCATGACGAAAACGATTCCCAAGATCATTACTCCTATATAGGATTCATCTGATCTATTACTTGGAAAACATTCACATCGCATCTCCTCCTAAATTACCAATTCATGATTATAGTAATAAATTAATAGCAGTAACAACAACAATAATAAAAATAATAGTAATAATATGAAAAATTATTGTAATTATTAACCTGGTCGCTTTCAAGAGTATACTTTCTTTTCAAACTCAGAGACGACGCCTGACCCTATAAATGCAGATAAATTTCTCATGATATTATAATCACTAAATTCTTGTGGGAATGAAGTATCTCAGGGTAAAAACAATAATAGTAGTAATAATAATAATAATTTTATGAAATAATAATAAAAATAATAATTGTAATAAAAATATTTTTACTTCAAACTGACAAATCACTGTATGATTGCAAGTATGGTACGGACGCGTGACGACACGCTGTTACATGTTGAGTCGAATTTAACTGTCGGCAGCCATGCAAGGTGCTCATTATGTCATGCACCTGAGTTAACAAACGCCGCTGCCTATAATTACAATTACACTTACAATTAGTCCACCCTATGATGATACAGGAATCGAACTCACCGCATCATAGCTCTGGGCGCCCGTGTACAATCCATGCTTGACTCAACAGGCATATAGTTTTCATTCACTGAAATATTGACTCATATATGTATTTCTATCAAGGTAGTAGAGAACTTTGAAATTTGCGACCAAAACGGGTCTGGGGAGCTGTTTTTACCCAATGTATGCAGATTTGGCACCACACCCAGTCGGTGTATACCGTCCTGGCGCCCACTTTCTCATCTATATTTCTTTCGGTCGGTTCATTCGTCATCGCGAGCAGATAAGACTCGATCTCCGTTGACATCGGACGAACCAGAGATCTATGAATAGAGAAGCACTGCAGCCGATCAAGTACATTCGGACTGACCTGAATGCTGAGGAAGAAAAGAGAAAGATTGAGGAGGATCAGGAGGAAACAGGGTAGGACTATAGGAGAACTTGGAGAATGAGAAGAACGATTATGATTATGGTGTCATTTGGATGAAGAGCGAGTGCACTTGGTGGTTGTGTTGGCGAAAATAAAATAGAAAACGCGAATAAAGAAAGAAGTGGAAACAAATACTATATATTCGCGTGGCACGGTGGCCGATTGGTTATACAGCGGTCGGCCCTTGACACTGAGTGTGCGTTGAGTGAGCGGGTTCGACTCTCGTCCGAGGCATCAGTCACTGTGTATATAATAGGGACCATGAGCAAGTCCTTAGCGCACAAACTCCGCCACTGGTAGTACTCGGCCAGTGCCAGTCCCAAGCCTGGGCAAAGAAGGAGGGCGACGCTTGTGGTCTTTGTTACCACACAGGGGCGTTAAACTGCAACAACGACCACCTTCGCGCAATAATTACTCTGCACGCAGTACATTGCAACCTCAATTGCGCCGTCGAGGCGTGTGCACTTCTGAGCAAAAGATGTTTGAAGAAGGGCAATATCAAATTTCAGAGTAAATAAATAAATAAATAAAAATAAGAGCAAGAAATGAACGAGTAAGGAATAACAAAGGAAGGAAGGTGAATGGAAAGTATAGAAGCAATTTGGAAGAAAGAAACCGAATAATAATAAGACTAAAGAAAAGAGCAGAAAAAGAAGAGGAGCAGAAAATAAGCAGGACTGAATGAAAAAGATAAAGAGATACAGAGGTAGAAGAAGAATATAACGAGCAAGAGACGAGGAGGGGAAGAAGAACGAATAATCAAGAGAAGAAGAAAGAAAAGAAGAAGAGCCTGATGTATATAAGAGGATGTTGTAGAAGTATTAATCGCAGAAGATACCCGCAGTGACGGCGCATCATTCAGATCTCCATGGACATGCATGAACAACTTCAGCAGCAAGCAGCTCCTTAATTGCTGAAATATCAGGGACGAACTGCAACAAACTCAAGAGTGCACGTAGGCCTAATGTATTTACATGAACAGTGTATAATTTACATAATAACGAAATGGTCAAACAATTAATGCCCGCGACGCAATTATACTGAAGAGAAGCTATTGCTCTCGATAGTTTGACAGAGATTT
>OY365812.1:12041865-12111865 GCA_959347315.1 Bimastos eiseni | reverse complement strand
GCGCCGTGCAGATACTGCCAATTAGATATCTAAATCCGTCCGACCGTCCATCCATCCATCCATTTATCTATCCAACCATCCACCCATGGCACCCATCCATCCATCCGTCCATCCATCTATCCATCCATCCATGATGCTTTTTACCAACGATGAGGCAATGCCACTGTGTGTCACAAGGGTATACCATGAAGTTATGCATCTACATGTAGTAAAAGAAGTACTCGTCAACCGTAGTATAGGGGAAACAAACTCACTTCCACAGCACTCCACGCCAGGATGCTGTTAGCTACCATCCAGTTTTTGGGGCCACTGGAACATCACAGGATTTCCTCGTTTCCCTAGTCATGGCACATTGGATGGAAATTCTGAGTACATTAGATCCAAAATACGAATGGAGAATTTGGATGTTGTCAACGATGCTACCAAGCGAGTAATCGTTTTAATTCAGTC
The DNA here is from genome assembly GCA_959347315.1 of Bimastos eiseni. Lineage (NCBI taxonomy): Eukaryota > Metazoa > Annelida > Clitellata > Crassiclitellata > Lumbricidae > Bimastos > Bimastos eiseni. The sequence continues at coordinate 12,111,415 of OY365812.1, read as the reverse complement.
CACAGGTAAAAGTCAACAATAGTAAGAGCACTATTATCAGCAATGTCTGTTACTCGCTTGTGCTGCGTGGAAATTTAGCATAGTCCAATGTTAAAAAGTTGCCATCGCCGTCATCGTCATCGTCATCGTCATCGTCATCGTCATCGTCGTCATCATCATCATCATCATCATCATCATCATCATCATCATCAAAACGAACATCGTCGCCGTCGTCATCAGCGACGTCCTTGTCGTCGTTATTATCATCATCTCTGTCCTAAACCTCTTCAACGTAATAATTCTTCGAGCAAAATCTCTCTAGCATTCGTCGTCATAACCATAGTCACCATGAAAATATTATCACCAGCTTCATCAATATCGCTGTCGTATGGTGCAGGAGCATCGAAATGCAGGCAATGCATGGAAGCAACAGAAGAGGATAGAGAGCGAGACAGAGACAGAGAGAGAGAGAAAGAGAGAGAGAGAGAGACTGACATCGAGACAGGCACACAGGCGGAGACACAGCGTCATGGAGATTGGTGAGGTGGCTGGCGAGGCTGGCCTCCGTAACCCTCTTGTGCCTGACTGCCCAAGGCCAGAGCCGTGTCATGATCGCAATACACGGCCCGATGCCATCGCTGATGACTCGATCGACGACGCTCTGCCCTCCCCTCTGCGTCTCTTCTGCCTCTCCCTGCCTCCCTCGCTGCCTCCTTCCCTCGCCTTTTCCATCATCCATCCACAACCGTCAGTCATAGGTTGCAAGCTTCATTAGTCGACAATTCCATCTCGGGCGCCTGATGGAGCGAGTCCCGCCGGAGGGGTTCCGACCACCGTGGCACCCGCGATCGACAGGGCGCCAATAAGAGATGGTCACAGGACCACGGCATCACCATCACCATCGCCATCAGCAGCAGCAGCAGCAGTCTTTTGATGTCAAGGACCAGGAGATTGGCGAAGATGTCGCCAACAGCCAAGCTACGATCCCTCTGCCTCCCAGTCACTCCCTCTCATCATCAGCACCTCTTCTGATCTATAGCATCGACTGCAGAAAATATGACTGACTCACATCATGTGCATCGTATAATATATATATATATACACACATGTATATATATATGTATATATATACATGTATATATATACATGTATATATATATGTATATATACGTATTACTTACATATATATAAAATATGTGAACCGTATCAACAATTGCATGCAATGTGTTCATGTGCACTCATATACCTATATATATATATATATATATATTAACTAAATATTTATATAATATTATAAATAGTTGAATGGTTCCATGGAAGTATCAGTATATATAGAGGAATGCGTGTGCAAATGAACATAAGCATTTGTTGAAACATTACTATGTATATGTATATTTGGCCATTCACACCCTCAGTCCAGCGACACTTGTGTAATATTGAATGGTTCTATGGAAGTATATATATATATATATACTTATATATATATATATATATGCAAGCCACATTACATAATATTTAGTGTTTGATTTTGCTGCAATAATAATACCATGCATTATAGGTAAATTAAGTCATCTGTCATTTAATTGCATTCTATCGGCATTGTATGATCTGAGTAAGGATTTCCCAATGACCCGTCTGTTATTCAGTTAATACGTCATATAATCAGCGATTTATACATCGCCTTTAATATTATTGTTTTAAAATTACAATTAAACGCATCTCTGTCTTGATGGACAGTTGGTCTGTCGGTGGTTCGTCCATCCGTCCGTCCGTCCAACTGTCTGTGTTTGTGTGTCTGTTTGTGTGTTCCTCTGTGCGTTTTTGTCTCTCTGTTTCCCTGTATTGAATTTCTCGAATCTTTCCTGTTCTCTGTCTAGTTCGTGTTGAAGGCACGATTCAGTGGAACGCTTTCGCTGCCACAACTGCGCCTCACGACTCTGTCCGGCACCTTCCGTCACAGACAATGCACCTCCCATCACACGTGCATGCCACGCCGCCCGTTCAATTGTCTTCAATCGGAGGAACCGCCGCAAATGCCGCTCGCAGCCGACCACCGTCCAGATATCCCTTATTATCGTTCGCCGTCTTTACTTATCCATTTACTGCGGTCCTGTTTCAAACAGCTCGCCGACAAATCGCCTTATTCAGTGGCGATGGTTCCCCGACATGGCACGGTCCGGTTACAACTTCCGCCGGGGACATAATGGACCGGCCGCCCGCCGGTCCAAGCCGCGTCTCTCCCACTCGTCCAGCCGCGGCCGGGGAGGCATTAGGAAGGGCCACGGACGCGGGCCAATCGCTGGACAACGCTCGGGGACCGTTATGCCGTGCACCCTGCAGGGAAAGTCTGTATATGCATTATGGAGGATGCAACCCGTGGGGCCCGGAACCAAAAAGACCCACGGTCCGGAACCCCAGGGCGCGTTGGAAAGGCTGAGGCACGCGATTATGGCTTCTGATCATAAATATCTATTAGGGAAAACAGTACGAAGGCGAAGCGCAGCATCGTCATCAGCCGAGTGAGCATCTCCCCTTGTGAGTCGTTCATCAATTAAACCTCTGTCGCTGCAGTAGCCTCTCATCTGTAAACACCCCGTTGAGGGTAGGCCTATACACGAGGCTTAAATCCACATGTGCAATTATATCATAACATATGCATGATGTCATCTATGCGCCGCATTGGATAGGTGAATATCGTTCGGTAAATCCCGATTAGCTGATGGTAATTATCGAAATACCAAACACGTTTGATGAACGACGAAAGATTAGCCAAAGCGAGCAGGAATTTCTCCTAAACAATTCTCAATATTTTGGCATTAGAAATCCTTTCCTTAAAGCCTTTCCTCGCCTGTTCCGCTTATACCCGTTCAAAACCCTCTTCCTGACAGACTGTATCTAGCTTTATTGACCTTGCGAATTATGATGATGATTATTACGATACGGTGACGAGAATGATAACGACGATGATGACGATGATGCAGTTGTAGTAGTTGAGGACGGCGCCGATGACCATTATGTTGATGATGACAATAACGATAATGACGTTGACGACGACGACCGACGACGACGACGACGATGATGATGATGATTATGATGGTGGTTGTGGTGATGATGACGACGACGACGACGACGATGATGATGATACTGTCATAGTGATGGTGATCATTATTTTATGAATCTGATAAGTCTGCGCTTGCACGTATGCATGCGTCGTATATCCATCCATCCATCCATTAATTTATCATTTAATCCATTAGCTCTCCACCCATTCACTCATATGTCCACGTATACCGTTCACCTACCCACTTATCCATCCACCCCTGTACACATCTATCCACCAGCGATTCATCCATCCAACCATACCCATCTACTCATCCAGCGATTCATTAATTCAATAATACATCAGACAGCAGGCCACCCACCCATCTGATTCCATCCATCCATTAACCCATCCATCCACCCACCCATCTGATTCCATCCATCCATTAACCCATCCATCCATCCACCCATCTGATTCCATCCATCCATTAACCCATCCATCCACCCACCCATCTGATTCCATCCATCCATTAACCCATCCATCCACCCACCCATCTGATTCCATCCATCCATTAACCCATCCATCCACTCACCCATCTGATTCCATCCATCCATTAACCCATCCATCCACCCACCCATCTGATTCCATCCATCCATTAACCCATCCATCCACCCACCCATCTGATTCCATCCATCCATTAACCCATCCATCCACCCACCCATCTGATTCCATCCATCCATTTGTCAATTAACCCATCTTTCTATCTGCAATCATTAGGATATCTCTAACAGAATAAACCTGAGATACGTCAAATTAATGCCGTATGCATTCTGACTCTTTTGTTTCATAGCCATTAAGGTTTCTGCTATAGCAATGGCGACGATTATCATCATAGACGTCTCGTCTGTCTTGCCTAGCGCCTTTGATCGCCCGATCCAATGGACCCATCCATCGCCGAGCGAATGCGACACATGCTCCACCTATCGAATGAAATTCAAACGCATTCATCGATGGCGCTCTATGCGCGTTGTTGCCCTTGTTCGGCAATATCTGATGCCTCGAATTCAGTTTAGTGATGAACTCCGCCACTGTCTGCACTCTGACAGTGTCAGTCCAAAACCTAGATGGAGAAGGAGGGCGACGCTAATGATCTTTGTTATCACACAGTGCCTTGCAACTGCAACTAAACCAATTTAGTGATTTAGCAACTTCGTGCATCTAGCATGCATGGAAGCTTTGAAACCGACGTCATCCATGTTGATGGTCTTTTTTCTCAACTGATTGTCTGCTAACAGAAGGATAGGCGTGTAGAGGAATATTCTCAGAGAACGTATTGTAATGTAGACTATGTAAAGTATTGCAAATTTTGAAATGTCAGAGAAATCACTTTATCAAAGCCTGGTCAAATGATCATTTGAAAATGGTTTCAAACTCTTATAAAATAAAACTGTGGCCGATCGGTTAGAGCAATCAGCCCGTAACGCTCAGTGTGCGTTGAGCGAGAGGATTTGACCCTCGTCCTGGCAGTCAATGTGTAGGGACCTTGAGCAAGTCCTTCGCGCACAATTGCTCTGCAGTACAACTGCAATTGCGCCGTCGATGCGGAAAAAGGGCGGTATCAAATTTCGGTAACAAGTCAAATAAATAAATAAATTTATTTAAATATTTATTATCCATGCTCCATTGTTGGAAAAATCAATAATAATATATTGTCATATGACATTGACTTGCTTCTTAGATAGCATGTTTCGGGGCCCTACGCGAATGCATGAGTTGCGTATGCCTAAAAACGGAAATGGTCCTGCATGGGAGGTCAAGCCGAGCAGAAAGCATTTCCACCTCTCACTGTTCCTCAGTCTGTAGTGCACCAGCTCTTTGTAATGAACACTCAAAATATCTCATTCGCCTGTTAACTTCCTCTGCGTGCAATTTTCATCTGCTGCTATCCACCCACGGCTGTTTGCAGGAGCTTTAGAAAGCTGGGTTAAACGTGGATGATCCTTCCAAGGTTGCGGACATTGTGAAGTACAGCACGGGGAAGTGAAAGCTATTGGAGAAAGGTATGAGGGATAGGATTATGTGGCACGGTGGCTGATCGGTTAGAGCGGTCGGCCCGTAACACTCAGTGTGCGTTGAGTGAGCAGGTTCGACCCTCGTCCGAGGCGTCCGTCATTGTCTGCATGGGAACCATGAGCAAGTCCTTCGTGCACAATTGCTCTGCAGTACAACTGCAATTGCGCCGTCGATGCGTGTGCACTTCTGAAATTTTTTTTGTGAAGAAGGGCGATATTAAGTTTCAGAATAAATCAATTAAATAAATAGGATGGTTTGCTTAGAGGCCATGGTGCTGAGGAATTCTAATCTTGAACAGTTCAGACAGTGGCGATCATCCAAGCTGCATCTGGGTGAGACGGTTACGTGTGCACTATAGCTGATTTTACGCATGTGCAAGGAAGGTATAACCTACAGTATAGTATACCGTGTGGAGAAATAGATCGGAACAGCTGTGTATAATCGCATATCGGGCGAATATATGTATACATGGAAGTGATGATCGACAGAGGTTGAAGAAATTAGTTTACTGAGTGGAGAGGTTTATGGAATGAACAGCAGAGGACCGAGAAAGGGACCTTGGGCGTCTTGCGGATTTGATGCCAACTGATAATGATTTTGAAGAAACGTGTGACTTCATCGAGGATATCGTTTACCATATCTTTAGATTTATACAGCGCCTATCGCAGAATAAACTATTCAGAGGCGCTTAAGCACGGAAACACCGGGAGAAAAAACGCCTTTAAGGAGTGAGAAGCCGATGCAGTGAAACCAGTCTTTAGCTTAGCCATAGTGATGGAGGAAGGTCATTTCAGGTAGATGGCTAAGCAACATAAAACGCCCGTGAGTTCCATAAATTCCAACTATATCTAGAGAGGGGCGGCGTGTTGTAAGAATGATGTGGCCTATAATCTTGTCGAAGGTGGCAGATGTGTCCAAAAGACACATCGGCATTACAAATTTGCCGTATTGCACTCGAGCTGAGGACTCTGTGTAGGCAGAATGATTTCGATTTTGGAAATCGTTTATGTACATATACAGGGTGAACCATTAAAAAGTAACCCCCTCAAAATTTTTGCTAATATTTCGACCAAAAGTTGAGATTAGTAAATGAAACTTTACAAACATAAAGATAATTCCTATTTACATATAATTTCCAAAACTTACTAAAATATTTCAAACAAAACAGGAGTTATATCACTTTTGGTGTGTGCAACCACTGTTTATTGACGGTCAAAAAACATTCAGCGCAGGAGAAAGTAATAAAAACGATTTCACGAAGTCGCTTCAATTCTCTCATTGTTTTTGGCTTTGAACGCAGAATGTGGTACGGTATTTCTCGAGCATAGCTCCCCACACGTGATAATCCATGGGGCTCAAGTCCGGTGAGCTTGGAGCCATTGGGCCTTCTCAATGAAATAGGGCAATTGACCTTGAGCCAATCATGCATGCGTTAGGCGAGCAGTATGTGCTGGTGCCTCGTCTTGCTGAAAGATAAATCCAGCTGGCCGTAGATGCTTGCAATCAGATATTAACTGTGGAAGCAGGCGACCAACGTAATATACAGCATCCAATTTGGCTTTCTCATCGACAAAATTAAGTCGACTTTTGTCACAAAAACAAACACCGGCCGATACCAAAACATGTGGAGCAAACTTCTTGGATTCAACAATCAACATCGGATTTCTTGCCGCTGGTCCTAACACGATTGTTTTGGTTGATGATTGGTGGATTGAGGCAGAAGTTCTTTCGTCCATGAAGAACACACGCTTCGTCTCGCGGTAAAGCAGTGCCCAGAAGCGTTAAAGTCTCGGCGATGATAATCTGCCCAGTGGCACGACGGAATGCGATGTTTCTTTACCGGTACCAATTTGATCGACTGCTCGCTAAATGACGTCAAAGTTATGTCCATATACGCTGGTTACCCATTTCTCTTCTCAATAATAATGATAATTCTGCAGCTTGCTTTGCAACAATAACACAACTTGAGAAGTGACTTCATAAAATCGTTTTTGTCACTTTTTTCTGCGTTGAATGTTTGTTATCATTCGAAAACATTGGTTGCACTCATTAAAAGTGACATAAATTTTGTTCTGTTTGAAATATTTTATTAAAATATCGTCATTATATGCAGGTATTAATTAGTGTTGCGCCTGTATAATTTCATTTACTATATTTTGACGTTTGACCGAAATAGACGCATAAAACCTGAGGGGGTTACTTTTTAATGACCCACCCTGTATATACGATAGCCGTTGAGCCGAGACAGGACAACACGGTCACTGATTTTTGATATATGAAAGAAAGAATGATTTAAGATTGGACAGCATGGTTGAAGATAAATCCTTTGTCTAAAGATGTTTTTATAAGTGGGTTAACGACTAAGATTTTGAAAGCATAGGAAACATAGGAAACGTTGCGGTCGATGGAGACAGTTTGATAATTTTGCTATTATATAATTATTTTGTAGGCACGAGAAGGTTGCACATGTATTTGAGTAAGGAGGCTGCAGGAATTGGGTCACGGTTGCATTGCTTGTTATATGAGGACAGCGCATCGTTTCCAAAGATATGTCGAAGATTGGATGAGTTTAAGTGAAGTTTATTGAGGTCGCAGCAGATGATCAGCATTAAAATAATCCCAAGATATCGAAAATTAGATGACTAATTAAAGAAGACATGTTGTAATAAATTGATTCCTCACAATGGCTGTATAACAGAAGTTGGCTGCAGAAGTAAAAACTTCTAATCTGCTGAGAACAATAATTCGGATGAAATTGGATCTAAGGGAGACTCGACATAGAGGATAAGATCAGTGTGGTATGGTGAACGATTGGTTAGAGCGGTCGGCCTGATTATGCGTGTTCGATCGAGGAGTCACTGCAGTGTGTATAAGGACCTTGAGTAAGTCCTTAACGCACAATTGCTCTGCATTACAACTGCAGTTGAGTCGTCGAGACGTGTGTGCATGCACTTCTGAGCTGATTGTAAGAAGGGCAATATCAAATATGTATGCATGAATACATATGTATGTGTGTATGTATGTATGTATATATATGTGTGTATGTATGTATGTATGTATGTATAAATGTGCTTAGGTATGTATGTATGTATGTATATTTGTATGTATGTATGTTTGTATGTATGTATGTATGTATGTATGTATGTATTTATGTATGTATGTATGTATGTATGTATGTATGTATGTATGTATGTATGTATGTATATATGTATGTATGTATGTATGTATGTATGCAATACTATATATGTATTTATGTATGTATGTATGTATGTATGTTTGTAATACTATGTAGGTACGCATGTACTCAATGTATTCATGTATAATGTATGTAAGCCTGTATGCATGCGAACGAATACACTTGCTTTTTTTCTTGTATATACCTGACATCTAAATTATATAAATAAAGAGAGGATTGTGTGCGTGTCAGTGCTATGTATTTGCCCAGTTTAGAACTATTGACTCGAAACCTTCGCCGTTGGCTGGGGAACACCTGGGACACCCAGTAGAGGGGTTGGTGAACCCGCGACCGCCCTCTTCCTAGTCTCCAGGGTCAAAACTCTGTCTCAGGATCCCCAGGAATGTTTCCTTCTTAGTCGCCAGGAGCGTGTCGATGAAACACCTGCTCCACATTTGCCGACATGTGCACGTGATATCTATCTGCCACACTTGTTCTTCTTTTACACCGTCATGAAAGAATGGACGGTGTGATATATATCCTACAGGTAGCATGTATACAGTAGTCGGCCATCGTTTGCACTGTCGGTCAGATGGGTATGTACTATGATGCGCATCCTGGGACACCCAGTAGGGTGTTGGTGAACCCGCGGCAACCGTCTTCCTGCTCTCCATGCAGGGCCAAAAACCTGTCTCAACTCGTGCAACGCCGGGTTCCCCAGCTAGTAATAAATATATATATACATATATATATATATATATATATGTATACATATATATATGCATATATATATATGCATACATATGCATACATATATATATGCATATATATATATGCATACATATGCATACATATATATATATATATATATATATATACATATATATATATATGCATACATATGCATACATATATATATATGTATACATATATACATATATATGTTTATATATATACATATATATGTATACATATATATGCGAGAACATAATTACGGAACCGAGCGGTCCAAATAAATTACCTCATCGTATATAGATGGGTTTTGAGACTGCGCTGAAGACTGCGTCTGGTCCATGGAGAGATATGATGCCTCATATTGTGTAGTATACGAGTATATTGCGATTGATTCTGTGCTTTCATCGATCAAGATTCAATCTGCAATAGAACGTAAAATGCAGTGATAATATAACGAAGACAAGTGTAGTTATATAAGTGTGTTTGTATTTGTCAAGTTTAATCGAAGAGATAAAGATTTATTATGAATTGTTCACTCCTGAATTTGAAGCGACCACATGCCACGTATACCATTTTGGACAGATTCTGCATGCATAGGATTTTAATTGAAGATGTTAACACACAAATGGCGATTTGCATCATTTGCGCTATCCTTGTATACGCCTAAGCTTTTTGATCAACCTAAGCGTTGGTGACTTTTTCACTTCTATATATATATATATATTATATATGAATTGTTATATTATATATATTATATAATATATATTTATTGGCCTATATCTCTTATGCAGGGTCGACGACGGCAGGCCGAAGCTCCGTCGGCGAGATCCAGGTCTTTCGTGGCAGCACCTCAAGTTGGCCGCAGTTTGGAGGTTTGGTGGTGCTGCCCTGTAGAGAGTAATGTAACCTTGTTTCGCAAGTTGCTAAAGTGTTATTAGTATCGCCATGGCTGAGCATGGTTCTCATAAAGTTTCGTAATGAATGAATGAATGAATGAATGAATGAGGTTAATTATGTCAAACGACAGCCGTTGAAATGTCCATTTTAATTATTACTATATAAGGGCACATATGCCGGAGCGACAAGTCAGAGTATACCAATGCCTGAACTTATTCATTATTTGGTCAGTATAAAGATTCATATATTCTTCAAGATATAGGACTCGACCCGGCACGGTTACATGAGAACAGAGTAGAATGCCAGTCAATGGACCTCCACGGGAAGCAAGCGCAGAGCCAATGGATGTCCGTTCCATATTGTTAGGGACCGACCACCAAGAAGGCACAATTCTGCTGTGTATGAGCACGAACGATGAGAGCGATGGTACCCAGGGGGTAGGGTAGAAGAGCTCGTTCATGCAGGTAGGCAAGGACAGGTTTGTCCATCAAGTACCGCCCGACGATAGAGTGGCGATACGAAATATGACTCGCTGGCAGAAGGGGGAGCCAGTGGAGAACGTCTAGCATATAGCGAAACGCGTGCAGCAGAGCGCTCTTAACCCAATCGGGGGGAGGGTTCCGGACATTTGCCCCGGCCATCTCTTCCCCCCGACATCACCCCCCTGGACATTTCCTCCGTAGGACAATTCCCCCGGATTTCCCCCCCTGTGATCAAAAAACGGGTTTGTTGTTAAAACACAACAAGCAACCTTAATTCAACGTCACTTTGATGCCTAAGGCAAATGTTGAATCAAAAATAAATAGAAGAATAGTTGATCATGGAGGCGTGCACTGCTTAATTAATCGATAGTTAACTGGTGAACAATCAACAACCTTACTTAATCAAATGTGCATCACTTTGATGCTTTAGGTAAATATTTAAATTATTAACCTGGCTGTTGCTGTATAATATGTCATTATTCTGTAAGAAAAATTATTATTAGACGAGAAATACGAAGAGATGGAAGTGGAAACTGTAGCTAGCGTACGTGGAAAGAACAAAGTTGCATTAAACGGCTATGTTTATGTTAAACAAAAAATTAACAAATTACACCGTTAGCCTAGTTATGAGTGCGAACGTCGGAGAGATGCAGGAACAGCTTTAAGTGAATGTAAAGCAAAGGCGACATATGAAGATCTTTCGGCCGTTAAATCAAAAAGATAGTCTAAATTAAAATAAATGTTCATTCGTTTTGCTGTCTAAATTTGTTTGCACTATTACAATAGTTTAGCTGAGTCACATGGGGGGAAAATCCGGGGAATTGTCCTACTGGGGGAAATGTCCAGGGGGAGATGTCGGGGGGGGGGAGATGTCCGAGGGGAAATGTCCTAGACCCCAGCCAGGGTACCCCGGTCATCAAGCCAGGACGTCTGCGCAGAGCGAGCCGCAGTGGTCAAACCGATCCGTTCAAAATTAGTGAGCAATGATTTCAGTAGCAGTGAAAGTATATAGAGGTGGCGTGGCTGTATGGTAGAAGCAGTCTTGGAAGAGACGTTGGACATGAAGTGCAAAGATGAGCTCTTCACCCAGCGTCACTCGTAGATGACGAACACTAACGGAAAAGGAAATATTGGACAACTAGTCAGCAATTGCGGTGCATTGGGTCCATGCAACCTATGCCTGTAGATGTTGACGGGTGTCCATTGTCCAGCTCATTGTATCGAGTCGTAGTTGGATTGAGCCGTTCTGTCGTCAGATGCCAGATTGTGCAGGTCAGCATGGACATCATCAGCTTACAGCTGATCCAGCACAGCATGGAAAATCAGGAAAGTGCCGAGTTCAGAGTGCAGCCGGTGTAGAACAGTGGGTTCAGCACTGATCCCTGAGAAAAAGACCACGATGAGCGAGGACCTACGCGGACCAAGAGGTCCATGGGTATGGCACGCTGTCGTGTAAGAATAAGCGACAAGTTACCAAACAGCCCGAATGACAATTGCTGGCTCTTGAGCATAGAATCATACAGTTAAACATATTATTAGCTCCAATTTATAGGACGCCGTCCATGCAACCGTGCAATTCCTCAACGTTATTATCAACAGCATTTAATTATTTGTTATCAAACTTGGCATAATTTCACGGCTATTTTAATAACAGTACAGTTTATTAGACAGCTGATAGCATGCAGACGAGGCTCAAAGAGTCCAGTTGTCATTCTAGATGAAATTTTACTCATTCACATGGATGTAAAAAAACGTTTTGATGCTTATTTTAATCTTTAAACCGCTATATATATATACATATATATACATATATATATACAGATATATATATATATATATATATATATATATACATATATATATTTCTACGCCTCTGCTCTTAAGCGTGCGATAGTGGCTAGTATAATTGGTTATGTATTATGAGCCTAGTATCTTTGATTGGTAAGGCCTTACGGCTGCAACGAACGATCATTGTAATAGCAATAGCCGACTTCAAATCTTAGAATTATAGAAAGTTAGCAACCCTGCATGCATGCAGTAAAGAGCTGCGACGAGCAAGATATCGCCACATTCTCCATGCAGGTCTAAGATAAAAACAGTCTGTAGAGCCGATGCCCCCAGCATACAACCACATACATACATATACATACAATACAAGCATGCTGTATACACGTAGAGACAATAATGCTATCGGTCGATGTCTTGAGAATAATAATAATTGTGCACTATATAGAAGTCATTAGACTATGCACATAACACGAAGATCGACCAATATTCAGTCAAATCAGTATTAAACTACTATTGATATTAAATTTTATTCGAGCATGCATAGATATAACTATAGTTAAATTAATATAAAATCAATTAGAGTATTGAAATTATAATCTGCTATTTTTTCGGACAATCTAATGGTAACCACTTCGCATATAAATATTTTACATTTTTTTAAACAAATAGAGACAGAGAGAGAGTGAGAGAGAGAGAGTGAGAGAGAGAGAGAGAGAGAGAGAGAGAGAGAGAGAGAGAGAGAGAGAGAGAGAGAGAGAGAGAGAGAGAGAGAGAGAGTTATGGCAGAAAGAGAAAAAGAAGGCAAGGGAAGTGGATAGAATTGTGTTGGTGGAGTTGGCGCACACCTCTGCCTGCATACTATATATAGATCTTTGCTCAGTTATTCTGTTTCAGCGTTTGTTTCTGAACTGTTTAAGTTGGACGTCAGAGGGTATACAATCATAGCTGTATTGCCCGTTATTTCAAAGCATTGAATTCGGATAACAAACTAATGGGCAGTTTACAATTGTGAAATATGGCTAATAGAAAACTAGATTGTTTCTGATGTTCAGATCCACTCATTACTTATTATAGCAGATCGATAGATGCACATGCCAATGTGAGCTAGTATATACTGCGCATTTCGAAGATGGCAGGTATCTATAAAGTAGAAAAGTGCGTATGTAACTTAAAAAAATTTTGATCCGCAAACTGATTGCTCTCAAATTTTCCAAGAATACTTCTTACCACCCGAGAAAAAACATAGGAGGCGATCCGAGAATCTTACCCGTTCCGATCATTTACAGCGATCATTTCAACGAATACAGTCAATTATTTGCCATTTGGTCTCAATTTAAACACGGATTGCCAATGGCACACGCAACCTTGCGCATGCGCAACCTGTATATTCTCCAATAAGACTTTCGAATATCGATCGCGCGATCGGTTACCAGAGAACGACGTCGGAAAGTTCACATTGTTTATGCAATTCGTCCTAAGGGGTCACTATATTTACACGCTAGAATGAGGAGGCAATGTTCAACACATTCATGAATTGCAGGAACTACCTGAAATAACATATCAAAAATCATAACAATTTCTTTACACCCGGACAAAGTCGGGTTATTCAGCTAGTAAAAGCCAGACTTGTATGTCTGTGTGCGTGTGTGCGTGTATGCGTGCGTGAGTTCGTTGTGTGTGTGCGAGTGCGTTCGGTTACAAAACGTGTCAGACTGCAACGTTGATCGCCTTCTTTGCCAAATTGGCAGAGGCAATTTTCCGGGCAGATTGTGACCTCCGACCCCAACGGGGCAGCTCTTAAAGTCCATTAGCGACTACCAACTGGTCCATTGGTTATATGCGCATGGCCAGTTGCCTTTGCTGCTGCGGCTGCCGCTGTCGGTGCCGTCTGTTTGTGAGATGCTTTACTTACTGGTGCCTTGAGTTGATCCGACGTGTCAGCCTGCAGTGTGTATCTCATGGTACCAAGAGGAAGGAGATGGCCAAGTGACAAAAGAGGGGCCGGACACTTGGATGAGATGAGCCGGGTGAATTATTCTATTGTCCGGTCGGTCGCTAAGGAACAATGTCTGAGAGGGGCCGACGGATTATGCTCCCTCTTCTGCATCGCACCCGTTCATTAGTTATATTCTCGGCGGTGGCGCCTCAAGAGGAAGCGGCCAATTGGGCCGGGTGTCAGTCTGTTTGCAGAGGCCAGTAGCCTTCGGTCGGGGGCGGGTGATGGATTGCCGGTCGGGTCGGCGCCGAATGAAAGGTCAGGCCGTTACCGATGATGAGATCGGATCGCGGCTGACAGGCGGTCACTCCAACCCGTTCGCCGATCGCTTGAACCTCGTACGCCCCCGTCAATCGCCCTTGGACGGGCAGCGAAATGAAATAGATAAAGGTCTTATCTGGTTGCCACCGCAGTGCGAATGAATCAGACATGGACGCAGAGCCGCCGCGACTCGGTGCAGACCGGGTATAGTGCAGGTTGCCCTGCCTAGCCAGGCCTATAGCCGGGCCGGGCCGACGCCTTTGCGGGACGGTCCCGGTCCTATCGGGCGCGGGGATCAGGGCGAGAAGGCGCGGCAGGCGAGTCAGAGTCCCGTCCTGATCGTGACATATTTATGACCCTATCGACCGCCGATACAACTTTGATTAGCTTTTACGACGTCTCGGGCTCTGCTCTTTAATTAACGCTACGCCGGGCAGATAAAATAAACAATTTGGGATCGGGACCGGCGATATTTCATCGTAAGAAATAAACAATTTCTCTCTCGCTGCAGAACGACAACAAATGGAATTCCTGCAATTCTGTCATTCAGTCGATAGAGTCTCGTAATCGCAAGACACTTTTCTCTTTCGGTCTACGAATGAACAGAATCTGTATGGCACTCAAAATCTCTTCAGCATCGGAGACGACACACAATAAATTAATTGATTCTCACTTGCCTCGAATAGTTTACCCTGCACAGACATAAAGAAAGTCCCACTTATTAGTGTTATATCGTCATTATTGTTTCTTCTTTTTATAGCGCCGCTGTAAATGAAAAATCATCATTTGATATGGAGCTGGGTAATTGTACGTCCATGAAGCTTGCAGAAGGTAACAGAGATAGTTCGAACCACCATATTTGCCTTGTCGACCTATATATACATGCATGGTATTCACTCAAAACTACTCGATAGTGTTATGACAATATATATATATATATATATATATGTGTGTGTGTGTGTGTGTGTTTGTGTATATAATTGTGTGAAATAAGCAATATATAATATATTTATATGTATATATATATAAATTATACATATATATTGCTTTTGTCACACAGCTATCGATTAGTTTATATATATATATATATATCGAGAGATTGCAACTGGCTTTCTTAGTTTTAGCATGTTAAAGAACTTCCATAATATTATTATGTAGCCTTCGTGTGAGCTTATATAAACAAAAAAGGAACACAGCTTATACTCTTGTTCTAGATATCTGCATTCATGCATCAGAATACAATGCATTCCAGTTTGCATGCTACAGAAAGTACATAGATACAAATACATGTATATATATACAAATGCAAGCTCTTTGTATATATCTTCCTATGCAATATAATTTAAATTACGTCAAAAATCTGTTTTCAAATGAAACAACTCTTAGGTCCACGTGCACGAAAGTTAATATTTGTTAAATACTTAAAAGGCGAATTATGCAGATTTGTATAGAATGGTGTGTACGAATCGATTTCTTCTTCTACGTACAGTGTCTCCGGTTTAATTCCATATAAATATAGTTGTCACACCTTGCTTCACATGAGAATGTGGCAACAGTCTCGCAATAGCAAGAATCGTGATGCCTTGTTCAATTATGACAAAAATCTAAATTTTCTAGCAGAAATGTGACATCAGAAGAGTTAATTAGCTACATTGCTGGATGAACCTAGATTTGAACTCTGCTAATTTATAGGACTAATATATAGGGCGAATATATAGGACTAAAATATAGGACTAAAATATAGGACTAATATATAGGACGAATATATAAGGACGAATATATAGGACTTATATATAGGACTAATGTATAGGACTAATGTATAGGACTAATGTATAGGACTAATGTATAGGACTAATGTATAGGACTAATGTATAGGACTAATGTATAGGACTAATGTATAGGACTAATGTATAGGACTAATGTATAGACCTGCTGTTCCTTAGACTCATAATGTTCTAAAATCGTCTATTCTAAAACTCATCTGACTCCATTCATGCATGTATGGCCATTTTTTGCCATCAGGGTCTCAAACTGTAATCACTATAATTATTATTAAATATCACAGACGCAATCTGTGAATGCGCACCGTAAAACAGTCTGTGCATCATCATTTATACTTTTAGAATTGCAATGATACACAACTTCACGATATTTACCAAAGTCAACTTCGTGCATGCATACTTTCATAAACTCGTCCATAAATTATCAAACTAAAAATGCAATAAATATTCAGTATATAATTATGTGGATAGTACGTGTCTATAAATTGGCAGCAGCGGATTTGCAGTGCTTTAAATGCACAAGTCTTTGATCACAAATGAAAACATATATTTCAGAGAACACAGAATAACGGAAGATTGGATGAATTTACAGCATTCATCGTTTAATAAAGGACGCGCAAAGGCGTCCATGAAAAAATAAGAATTCAGAATCCAGCATAAAATAAAAATTTTAGGCAAAAATACTAACAGCAGGAATAGCTTGATTGTCTTTGTTTGCGCTAAGGAGAATGCATCAGAAGATGGAGGTTCTAAAATATAAAAGCGATGGTATATATAAATATTATATATATATAAATATTATATATATATATATATTATATATATTGTATATATATTGTATATATATATAGGAGCCACTGAAGGCGTGCAACAATCGTGAATGTAGACGAATGCAGCTCTGATTAAATGCAACTTTAAAACAAATAAATGTTATTTTCCTTGTCTGTTCAAACGATGGTCTATATGCAGTAGCCTACTTCGCTGCAAATACATTAACTTTCGCGCGCGTAACATATACTTGCATCGCACGGTTCTGCAGTCTGTGACGTGATATATATATATATATATATGTATATATATATATATTTATCACGTCACATATATATATGTATATATATATATAATATATATCACCATCATAATTAAACGACAACCATTATTTATTTATAAGCACTGCTATTCATAACCTGCAGCATCTATACTGACCGATATCCATGGATCACTGGTTACGATGACCGCACTTGTGTTTCTTGCAAATAAAATGTTCTTGAGCGATATGAGCACGTGCTCGTTTTAGTAAATAATTACATTTCAATATTCGATGACGTAATACCTCTTGCGCAAATTCAACATTCAATCATTCGTTACAAATATACTATTGTGTGATTTGCATGCACAATGCAACTTCCACAATTAGAAATGCATTAGGCCATGATCATACCTCGTGACTCGTGAGGCTTTTACTTACATTTTCAATGATGTGGCCATTGCTTCTGGTGTTGGAAATCAAATCAATTCCACTGGCAAAACCAGGACGCTCACAGTATCCGAGTTTGGTCTTATAACTGGTTGCAACGCTGCTTAATTAAGCAACTGGGTCAATTTGTCTCCTGCATGTAATGGATCAGTCTCACCAGTGAAGCTCGGAAAATCTGGAGTCTCAAGAAGATCCATTCTGGGAATTCTTCTCATTTTACTATTTATTAATGATCTGCCTAATGTATATTCGATACATACGGTACAATTTTTTATTGTTTGTTGGTGATGTCAGTATCCTCCTCTTCTCTGTTATGATAAATCGATTTTCACTCATAAATCGGGAACTTGGTATTAATCTACAACAATTGGTTTCGTGCCAACAGACTTGCGCTTAATGCGACTCACACCGGAAATAAATATCTCCTCTGAGGTGGAGTTTAAATTAGACGACATCTATTCTATTCTATTCTATTTACGGATTTTTAAAGCGCCTCTCACAGTACAACCTAATCAGAGGCGCTCCAATGCAGTCCCACATCCCGTTACTGATTGTTACTTCTACAAAATTTCCTTAGCGTCTGTGTTGATCAAGCTCTTAATTTGAACACTCACCATTGCTTTAAAAAGCTACGGATATTGAAAGTTTATCCTCAATTGATTCTTTATCTATTGCCCAACGCGATGCACATGAACCTTTATTTCTCCGTGATCCATCCGTGAGCTATACTGATCTAACTGCAGCGACTTAACAGTTTTGTATACTGCAACGCAAATTGGACATCATAATTACCATTCTCTATTAAACACAGATCTATTGTATGGCATAATCGAGAAAATATTCGTAGCTTTTCTAAGACATCATCATCAGACAGGGGCGTCAATCCCCTCTGAGTGATGGAGGTAAATCCCGTCTCCAAGTGTCACTAAGGCAAAATATTTTCGTCTGAGACAAAAAAATCCCCCTACCTGAAATTGGAGACATTTGCCTCCGCCCCACCCCAATGTGGACGTCCCTGTCACCAGTACTTCAGGCCCAATATGCCATCATCTTCTTATATTGAATTTGAAAGTAGCCTATACGTAAAATAACATTATTTAGGCCTATTATAGATTAAACGAACACCTCAATTATACCTTAAATCCGCACAGTTTGGTAAACGCACACAGACTTCGCAATTATTTTAATCACTATGATCGACGCATATATATATAATATATATAATATATATATTATATATTATATATATATATATATTAGATATATATATACCATGCATAGTACAAAAAACCCGAAAAGTTTCTAGTAGATTTATAGAGGTCCCATGGCGTGGAATTATTATTTGCAAATTACCATTGCAGGAAATATGCAATAGGACATTGAGCTATAGGTATTTCGGAACGTTCACACGCAGACACCTCACGATGTTTGTAATTCCGCTCTACATAACTTGTCTATTCACTCACTAATTAATTAAATGTAAATCTCAATCTTAATTAATTAGATATACGTCCAGTAAAGTATTTTTTCCATTCTTCAATTATTAATTTATTTCGCCATCCACTATTTAACTCTATTAGGCCAACGTTACTATTGGGTGTCCCTGCCAGCGGGATCAAGGTCCCTTTAGAGTTCCTTAATATTGTTTCTGCCAAACTCTGAAGCAATATCTGCAATTATTCTAATCATACGTTACTGATTGCCAGTATCTAATTAAGCATTGGTTAAAGATGAGTAAATGTTGACCGTTTACAGTTCATTTGCAACTGATTTATTGTACAATGCCGTAAACAATAAAAAAAATGATTGGGTGTGATTATGGTTATGCATATAGATGCATACAAATCGATACAATGATGGACATCCACAGACCTAATTAATTATGGCAACTGCTGCGCATGAAACTTTTACACTGTGAGTCTGCGACTGATTAATTTTTACCATATAATAAGAGCGTTCGTTGACTTCGTTCGCCTTTGTATTTAGAGCTATAGATGATGAACAGTCGTATATAGCATACGGCGTTGAAGACCTAATTTGTCGTCCGTACAGAAATTCTATTAACAGACGGACTAATGTCTTCTTGCCCGAAGGGTAGAACTTATTCTGCACTTCAATAAGAACATTTTCAAGCAGAGCAAAGCCTTTTCCCTGCAGGGCTGCCTTCAAATTTGCAGAAGCCAAACCGTTGACAAAATACAGCATTAGTGGAAGCTACGATCTCTCAGAGGAGGGCATCGCATCGACGCCACCAAGCGACGCATGTAATCTCACACGTATCACTGAATGTCTGGAAGAAGTGCTGCGGCTTCCCTTCGACGTTCCCACTTTGCAGCTTAACCGTCATCACACACACACACGGAAACCTAATGCCGCCTGTCGCATCTTCCCCCCTTCCATCCTCCCATTCCCCTAATGCCCAGACACGACTTCCCTTCAGACCCTTTCCCGCCCGACGCACCTGCCCGCTAGGCGACGCACAAGTCCCTCGCGTCATCGATGACGTTGCAATGAGATTCTGTCAATCCGGGAGGCGCAGAGTTTTGGTGCGGAATTAACCTCTGGTGAGCGGAAAGTCGGATCCGACTGCGAGAGATTAGATCGGACGAAATTACATTTTTGCCACGTCTCAGTCTTCCGCGGTCGAAAATATTACGACTTGGCTTAACTCGACGAAAGAACGACGCCATCAGAGAAACCACTGATCGAACGCAAAGCCTCCTGCAGGCGTTTTGATGTCGGATTATCACCTAACGATCACCAGAATATATACACGGTGACAACAACGACATCTAACGACACCGCCAAAAATTACCATATATATATACATATATATAGACATGTATACATATATATGTATATATATGTATATATATATTACATCTATCTATATACATGTATATCAGTGTGATCGATATATATATATATAGATTTTATATATATTGTTGCTGTTTAAAAATCTTGTTTTAATATTCTTATTAATTTAATTTATTCTTGGATCAGCGTCAATATTTGGATGTTCCTAATAAGTATAAGTATAATAATAATAATAATAAGTATAACAGTAATAAGTATAAGTTATGCACGTGATCTGCCGTTAAGAAAATTTAGATGAGCTGCCCCCTTCCATGCTCCCATTCCCATAATGCCCAGACACGACTTCCCTTCAGAGCTAGTCTTATAAGGAAATGGACCTGTATACAAGGTCTATTGTACATAACTTCTCTTTCACGACACTATAATGTGTCGTAATAAACATGTATTTATCAACGTAATCCGCCTCCTTTCTCAAGGCGAATAAGGCTTGGAACTGGCATTGCCAAAGTTTGAGCACACACACACACACACACACGCGCGCGCGCGCACGCACGCACGCGCACACACACACACACACACATATATATATATATATAGCGGCCGAGTTTCCGATAGGGCCTATATGCCAACAGGTAATAAGTAATCACGATTTTATTACTGTATCTCATAGTATTTTCTTGTGAAAAAGATTCTGTTATCCTTGACAAGGATGAGATGCCATTTATTACAATAATTATAGATGACGAGATACGATTACATTAGCTAAATTGTGGGATTACCAACACACATACACAAATATATGACGATTTAAAACGTGGTTTAAAAGGTGTCCTTTCAATTGCTAATTTATGGATCGTTCATTCGTAGATTGTTGTGGTCATATTTACGCCTCAGTCGAAATATCCTTTGTTGAAATATCGAAATTGAAATATCAAAATATCTTTTGTTTAAATATCGAAATAACGAAATTGAAATATCGAAATATCCTTTGTTGAAATATCGAAATATCGAAATAGAAATATCGAAAGATCCTTTGTTGAATTATCGAAATATCGAAATTGAAAAATCGAAATATCCTTTGTTGAATATCGAAATATCGAAATAGAAATATCGAAATATCCTTTGTTGCAGACCAAGCTTAGTATTATAATAGTTTCTATAGTACAGACTATACAGCCACCTATTATGATAGATGCTATGGCTATAGCTTTACAAATAAAATTGAAGAAACTCGATTGGTCAGAGTATATACACAGACAATATTTTAAACATGGTCACATTTTGGATGGATTATACATCACAATCCGATAGCATTGCCTATGAAAGAGTTGGAATCAAATAATAAAAAACTTATGACGTGTTATAGATGTATACAAAGTACGCATGCACTTGTCTATATAGTAACGGCGAAGGAATGACCTCGATGACAGTTTGTCACTATGCGGGGGGGATGTGGACCGCACATGGCGAGACCTTCAGAGGGGTGATACCAAATTGACATGATAACTGTCTAAAATGCATTTGTACAGAATTTCAGCAGAAATCAATTAATTTCAAGTTAAGAATACAAGAGGTAAACACTTATTTCCTATATATAGGACAAATAACAGAGTATATATAAGAGCAACACAAATGAGAGAATTCGATCAGAAGCGTAACCCTTGAAATAGAAGG
This sequence comes from Bimastos eiseni, assembly GCA_959347315.1. Lineage (NCBI taxonomy): Eukaryota > Metazoa > Annelida > Clitellata > Crassiclitellata > Lumbricidae > Bimastos > Bimastos eiseni. The sequence goes on along the minus strand of OY365812.1, from coordinate 12,089,240 downwards.
GATCATTCATTCTCCGGTCGAAACATCCACCACTATATGACGAACACGCATGTAGAACCACATGTATGTCAAGACCTCTATCGCACCCGATGCAATCCTCTTGAAGTCTATATATGTTACAGGGAATGTGTGAAACAGGGATTTTGTAAAATGCCTGATTTTTTACATTTTGTAAGCAATAGGCCTTTGTAAAATCACCCATGCATTTACGGTTAGATTTAGAGTTAGGGCTATAGGGTCGGGGTCAGGGTTAGGGTCAGGGTTTGGGTTAGGGTCAGGGTTTGGTTTAAGGTCAGGGTTTGGGTTAGGGTCATGTCTATAGGGTTAAAGGGTTAGTGTAGGGTTAGTGCAGGGTTACGGTTGGTGTATAGAGTTAGGGTCTACTAATTGCCTAGGCATTTTACAAAATCACTAGTTTCACACATTGCCTGTGATATAAATATATTAGGGTTATATTGTATAGATATATAGGCCTCCTATATATTCAAACAGGGACAAACAAACACGATGCGTAATACACGAAAGAAGCAAATTATATGAAATTTTATTATTATGCACAATCTGCAATAATTCAATGCATAGAGCAACAACATGATATTATACAATACAATAATTATTATTATGATAAGAAAGAGATAATTATGCAATAAAACGAGAGCCACAGAAATATGCATATATACAATCTCAATATATAATACAATACATGCATATATATATATATATAAAAATCTTTAGCGGACTCATTTCCTTAGTGTCGGCTACTCGGCATGTGAGGGCAGTTGGTCAGTCCTCTCCAGGCTCTCCATCGCCGTCTTCTCCAGGGATGTGGTCTCGATACCGCGGTCTTGGTCTCGAGACCGGGAAACTGCGGTCTTAATCTTGGTCTTGGTCTCGAATGCGTCGGTCTTGGTCTTGGTCTTAAAGGAACGGTCTTGAGGTTGGTCTCCGACTAAAATTAGCGGTGTTGGTCATTTGCCGTATTAGAGCGATTTTTTCGATATTTGTCGTTTAATTTCGATTATTATAGACACAAGATGCGTACGCGAGTGTTATCGATTTATGGCGTACGCGATTGTTATCGATTTATGGCGTGTTCGCCAAACTTCTGGATCCTTACATACATGTAACAATGAACAGAGAAAAAATGCATTTGCGATGGAGACAGCCATTTGAAAATTTGCTTTAACAAATTTCAAGGTTTTGGCACAATCTAATAATTATGTGATCGGCCACGTGTAGACACTGCTAAACTACATTTCAGAGGACCGTGGTACAATTATAAGTACACCATTCCGTAAGTAATTCGTAGTGTGATATTCTCTGGCCGAAAGCCAAGGGCTACACCGCAAAAGTTCAAAGTGGCTGGTAAAATTGTTTCTGGATCATTATTAAGATTAGTGTTCTTCAGCAGCTATAGTCCCACCATTAGTACTCGAGGCTTGCGCTCCCTACGACCGGTTGAGAAAAACATCCTTTATGTTTCACATGCACGCATCGTCACCAGGCAGAGCCGTGCCCTCTCGGTGGTGGGCTCCTCGATCTGGAATGGCCTCCCTTTGACTCTCCGCTCTTTTCTTATACCCACTCTCGGGCATCCCTCTCTCATCTTAAGACTACTTTATTTGGCCGCGCTGGGGTTGGGAGCGCTTCTGAGCAGTCACCTAGAAGAGGCGCCAGACACAAATTCTATTAATAATAATAATTTATAATAATTGTTTGAAGCGCGTAATTACGTTTTAGAATTTAATAAATTGAAATGTCTTGGTCTTGGACCGCTCGGTCTCGGTCTTGGTCACGAATCACTCATTTTTGGTCTTGAATTTTTGGTCTTGTGCCCATGGCACCACTGGCCTTCCGCTGACTCCTATACTGGTGCAATGCCTTCCGCTGACTCCTATACTGGTGCAATGCCTTCCGCTGACTCCTATACTGGTGCAATGCCTTCCGCTGGCTCCTATACTGGTGCAATGCCTTCCGCTGGCTCCTATACTGGTGCAATGCCTTCCGCTGACTCCTATACTGGTGCAATACCTTGCCTGTATGTCAAGTTCCATCATGTGCAATTAAGCTTGAATGCATCGAGGTGGCGGGGTCGTTCCACCGGTCAGACTTCTTTCACAGTCTGGCAGAGAAGTCTTCACATAGTCAGCCAGTCTTCCTGGAACAAGTTACTTAACAGAGTTCCGTGACATGAACTTCTCAGGTTCTCTTTGCCTCTATTCGCAAGCGCTTGAAGATCATTTCGTCCGATATATAGAAATAGACGACTTTGATTAGAGGTCTCATTGTGTTAGATCGAGACCGTCCATCCCCTGGGGTGGGGTGGGGCGCTATGTAAATTCGCAAAAATAATTACAATTACTTAAGTATTTACGGTATCCCAATGCCCAATTATAGCGTAGAGATTTTTACAGTACAACTGGGTCCTTGTTCAGTGTACGCGGGGTTCCAAGAGGTTAATCCAGATCCGGTTGACCATAGAAATTCTATATTAAACTGTTAAATAGAAAACTAATGACAATGAATCCAAGATGATCAATATAGTCAATCAAATGTATGGAAAGAAGAAATCAGTCACCAAAGATCCTTGGTGATGGAAATCTAAAATTTTGCAGCTTCATTATTGTATGTAATCTGTTCATAATTGCGCTATATAAACAAAGAATGGTCAAACATTACCATGACACACTGACCTGTTTTGTGACTAATTCTTCTAGACAAGAAAGCTGTGCTTATTTTTTTTAATGTTCTACGGTGTTGCGGGCTTCGAATTCGATACACGCGCGTCTGAACATATAGCAACTTCTCTACTGACACAAACAACGATAAAATGCATTCGTTGGCTGTTCATGCTCTCAAGTTTCCCAGCTGAACTGCTGGGGAAAGGCAAGGGCGGATCACCTACGGTTCAGCTAAGGACGAGACAGGGAAGGAAACCAACTGCAAAAGCAAGTGACAATCACACAGGTGAATAAGGTGAGATGCCAGAAAAGGTTACCCTATCGAGATCACATACGAGACTATAGGGATGGACGGATGGACGGATGGGCCAGGTCGCTATTAATTACGCGACCTCTGGCGCCACCATCCGACGTAGGGATACATGAAGAGAGAATCAAAGCGCAATCTATCAATTGAACCTCCTTTCCGGTGGCATTTCTTCTCTTCAAAAGCCGACGTCTGAGTGACGGTCAGAAGAACTGACATCTTGGACCGGTCAGTCACCCAAGGACCGAGAGGGCAGTAAGCCCCTGGCCGCGGTCGAAGGCTCCCGACCGACCCAAGCGTACCTAATACGGGTCGGGTGGAAGAATGCGAACGGTGCTTCACCGTTACAGCCCCCTATAGGAGCCGGGTAGGGTAGGGTGGCTGGACGCAGGTGAGAGACGATGACCCTATAAGAGGCGATTAATCATGAAAGTCCAGGTGATGAATTGTCCGTTAAGAACGGCGGTCAAGACCTTAGGTGGACGCCGTCGTCTCAATACAGCAGCAGCGCCAGAGCTGGGATCGTCTCTCGTGCATGCCTAATAGTCTATGCGTCGATTTGAATCGAAGGAATTCGACATTTGACATATTGACCAGAGTGCATTGCGACACTCAGGCGTCAGATTGAAACGAAGGAAGTCACTGCGACGCCCAGATATATTTGCAACCACTGAAGACGGAGACTCAGGCAGACAGACAGACACACGGGCAGACACAGAGACAAACACACTGACAGACACACATCAGGACACGCCGACCGGTTTACAAGTGTCGAACAGACAATTATTGTCCAAAATACGGCTTGGCTGGACACATAAACAGACGCACAGACATACACGAACAGACAAACACATAGGCAGACACACACAGCTTCACAGGCAAGCAGACAGACAGATACAGATACACCGACACTAAGACACGTGTATGGATACAGATATGAATGTGAGCACAACTACACACACACACACACACACACACACGCGCGCGCGCGCGCGCGCACGCACACACACACACACACACACACACACACACACACACACACACACGGTTATATACATACTGTCAGAAACAGGTGCACTCAGGTGCATTCAGACACAGATACATAAACGAACATACAGACATAGAAGAACGCGACCCAGTGTCACCCAGTGACCTTCAACCTTTAGTTCAATTCAGCTGCGGCCTGAATATGACCTCTGACCGATTGTATCTGTCACCGGAAAGGGATCGAAAGTTATAACCGAAAACGTGTTGTTCGGAAACAGAAAGATAGCTTGAAGTGCATGATGTCATTATTTCTTATGCCAGCATAATAATAATAATAATAATAATAATAATAATAATAATAATAATAATAATAATAATAATAATAATAATAATAATAATAATAATAATAATAATAATAATAATAATAATAATAATAATAATAATAATAATAATAATAATAATAATAATAATAATAATAATAATAATAATAATAATAATAATAATAATAATAATAATAATAATAAATGATCATTGAAAAATTAAGTTAAGGAAGGGCTAAAAATGTATTTAATTTGGCACCAAAAGATGATATTTAAGTTATGAGTCGAATGACTATATTTTACACATCGATGGTGCCATGAAATTGAGGGCGAAGGGTCTAATATATGCAAAGAGAATCTTCTCAGAGTGGACTCGAGGTTGCACGTCTAATCGAAGTCATATATTATGCTGACTTCTATGACGTAGCTATTATTATGCACAATTTATTTATTTATTCTGAAATTTTATATCGCAATTCTTCCATCATTTTGTTCCGAACTGCACACGCCACGACGGCGCAATTGCAGTTGTACTGCAGAGCATTGTGAGTGAAGGACTTGCTCAAGGTCCCTACACAGTGACTGACGCCTCGGACGAGGGTCGAACCCGCTCACTCAGCGCACACTGAGTGCTACGGGCAGACCACTCTGACCACTCGGCCACCGTGCCACACAATTTAGCAGCAAGTGAGTAGTTAACGAGCAATCAGTTAGCAGTTAGTGAGCAGTGAATGCAATGTAAGTGAACAGTAAGTGAGAAAAAAAGAGCAATCAGTGAACATAAAGTGAGCATTTAGTGAGTATGCAGTCAGTGAGCAGTGAATGCAAAGTAAGTGAGCAGTAAGTGAGCAGTTAGCGAGCAGCAAAAGAGCAGAAAGTGAGCAGTCGGTGAGCAGTCGGTGAACAGTTGGTGAGCAGTAAGTGAGCATGCAGTTAGTGAAAAGTGAGTTAGCAGTAAATGCAAAGTAAGTGAGCAGTAAGTATGCATAAAGTGAGCAGTCAGTGAACGTATAGTGAGCATTTAGTCAGTAAGCAGTAATTGAGCATGCAGTCAGTAGCAGTAAATGAGCCGTAGGTGAGCAAATAATAAAGCAGTTTGTGAGCAGTAAGTGAGCAGTAATGCCAGTAAATGAGCATAAGGCAAGCAATTAGTGTGAAGTCAGTGAGCAGTAAGTGAGCAGTCGGTGAGCAAGAATCTCAGCAATTAGAAATCACTGGTCAATGTGGTCATGCTAATAAATAAATGTCCAGGCAAAAGCCGATTAACTCAAGTATATAAAAATTCAGTGCAGAATGTTGCCATGATATAATTTTATTCAATAATGTTATTTCCTCTCCCTTCAAAAAATCAAACTTCGGCTCGCAGCATACATGCCTGAAGAAGATTTCAATGTTTAGTGTTGCCGAGGCGATGTTCTTCAGACACTTAAGATCTCACTTTCCTCACGTAATATTAATTAGTCCTATATTATCACAGGTCGAGATGATTTGGGCATTATTATTTTTGAAATGATCGTTGAAAAACTAAGCTAAGGAAGGGCTCAAAATGTATTCAATTTGGCACCAAATGATGATATTTAAGTCGGTCACATAATCCCTAGTTGCTATAATCCTATGGGCTTCTTGCCTTTGATAGCCTCGCAGTTCCATACTCTCCCCACAGGAATCTATTTTAGGGGAGTGGTTGCTCTTCAAATTTCCGCGCACACCTTTCAGTTTTAAACACAGATGTCGCCCCAAATAAAATTTTTGCTTCTGTTCGAAAACTTGATTTCGTATACTTCCAAAATCATATTTTCATGACACAGTAATTCGTCCATTTATCTTCATAACTAAAATTAAATGAATCAGATTGTTATGTGAGCAAGTTTTGAAAATGTTTTGCACCGATTATCGCTCAAAAACCGATGACACGACGTTACATAGGGAGTTTGCAGTCCTGTGCATAATGGATGCTTACTCTCCCTCATATGTGGGCGTTTTAGTAGATCCTCAACTGTACTTCTAGGACTGTGGTTGCTCCGATGATGGTTGGAACCGAAGTGTCACTTGGATTGGCCCTGCGCAAAGGAGTTTCATAACAGGCAGAATGTGGTCGGTCACTGCATTGATCTATATATTAGAGTCGCCTGTATAAATAGCATCCGGCTTTTAACCGAGATCGACGCGACGCATGCGTGATGCACATCTCTAAGAGGACGGGATATTATATTAGACTAGAGCTGCCGCTGGAGACGTCATTGTGCGGCGGGTGACGTCATTGTGCGGTGGATGACGTGTCGAAGCAACAAAACCCGATCCTTTGATTTATTCCCGGCTTTGCATAACAAGAAGCGCAATCGCAGTCAGCGGCACACGGCCTCGGGGTACGGGAGGGTACGGAAGGGCCCCCTGGGTCGACTCAAAATTCTGCATAGAAACAATTATTTAAAAGCGGCGTAGGATATTGCGGTTTCGCGGACGAGGCCGCACAGTTAGCAACCGCCGTGTATATATTTAAAGACATCGTCAAACCCAAAAGTCTTTTCGGCGACAAATGACCGCCCCGTCGCCCGGATCTCCCAGAGTGCTTTGCGGCCAAATCCCCGGCTAATTGAGGACGAAGCGAGGCAATGCTTGTGTCGGCACGATCGAGGCACGGTTAAGACCGACCGCTTAGCCGGGCGGTTTAGGGCGGCAGGCCGAGAGCTTGGTCGATCGGGCGGTCGGGGGCCCCTCGCCCGCCGGGTAAAAGGAGTGGAGAGGCGGGCGTGGTCGTACATCCGACTGATTGTGACGAGATTTATGGCCGTGGGGTTGTCCGCGGCCATAAGTCAGGATTCCCGGTATTGACGGGGGACGAGGGTGGGTCCGTATACGTGGCGGGTACTTAATATGAAACGGGTTCTTTATGGGACGAAAGGCGTTGGGACGCCAGGAGAGGCAATACTACGGTCGGGAGGTGAGTGGGGTCGGCTGCAGGCAATGTAACAGTCGATGGCGCTGTGAGAGGTGGAGGGATGGCAGCGTTGAGGAGTGCTGCATGGAAAGGTCGAAAGGATATGCAACAGCGGAAGAGCGAAAGAGATTAGGAGGCAATCTCACCGTAGGAGCCCAACGAAACTCACACCAATAGAAGTTGATCTATGACGATGAGGCACTGAGGAGCAGGCGACCGACTATATATGCGTTAGTGAATGCATGACCTATCTCCTGTGTATACATACGAAGACGTCTAGAGATGTCTTTCGAGATTTATGTGCGCGTACACATGCATGTCTGGCCTCCGTGTGTGTGTGTTGTGTGTGTGTGTGTGTGTGTGTGTGTGTGTATGGGTGGGTGCGTGTGTGTTTGTGATCAATCGGTCATTCGGTAATCCAATCAATCCTCATAGATTGATCAATCCATCAATTAATCAATCAATCAATTTGCCACGTTACAGATCAACTGAATGGATTGACACACTAACAAATTTCCTTATTAACTCACTCATGCGCTCACTCATTCATTCATTCATTCGCTCACTCACTCATTCATTCATTCATTCGCTCACTCACTCATTCATTCATTCGCTCACTCATTCATTCATTTGCTCACTCGTTCATTCATTCATTCATTCACTCACTCATTCACTCATTCACTCATTCACTCATTCACTCCTTCACTCATTCACTCACTCATTCACTCATTCACTCATTCACTCATTCACTCATTCACTCATTCACTCACTCACTCACTCACTCACTCACTCACTCACTCACTCACTCACTCACTCACTCACTCACTCACTCACTCACTCACTCACTCACTCACTCACTCACTCACTCACTCACTCACTCACTCACTCACTCACTCACTCACTCACTCACTCACTCACTCACTCACTCACTCACTCACTCACTCACTCACTCACTCACTCACTCACTCACTCACTCACTCACTCACTCACTCACTCACTCACTCACTCACTCACTCACTCACTCACTCACTCACTCACTCACTCACTCACTCACTCACTCACTCACTCACTCACTCACTCACTCACTCACTCACTCACTCACTCACTCACTCACTCACTCACTCACTCACTCACTCACTCACTCACTCACTCACTCACTCACTCACTCACTCACTCACTCACTCACTCACTCACTCACTCACTCACTCACTCACTCACTCACTCACTCACTCACTCACTCACTCACTCACTCACTCACTCACTCACTCACTCACTCACTCACTCACTCACTCACTCACTCACTCACTCACTCACTCACTCACTCACTCACTCACTCACTCACTCACTCACTCACTCACTCACTCACTCACTCACTCACTCACTCACTCACTCACTCACTCACTCACTCACTCACTCACTCACTCACTCACTCACTCACTCACTCACTCACTCACTCACTCACTCACTCACTCACTCACTCACTCACTCACTCACTCACTCACTCACTCACTCACTCACTCACTCACTCACTCACTCACTCACTCACTCACTCACTCACTCACTCACTCACTCACTCACTCACTCACTCACTCACTCACTCACTCACTCACTCACTCACTCACTCACTCACTCACTCACTCACTCACTCACTCACTCACTCACTCACTCACTCACTCACTCACTCACTCACTCACTCACTCACTCACTCACTCACTCACTCACTCACTCACTCACTCACTCACTCACTCACTCACTCACTCACTCACTCACTCACTCACTCACTCACTCACTCACTCACTCACTCACTCACTCACTCACTCACTCACTCACTCACTCACTCACTCACTCACTCACTCACTCACTCACTCACTCACTCACTCACTCACTCACTCACTCACTCACTCACTCACTCACTCACTCACTCACTCACTCACTCACTCACTCACTCACTCACTCACTCACTCACTCACTCACTCACTCACTCACTCACTCACTCACTCACTCACTCACTCACTCACTCACTCACTCACTCACTCACTCACTCACTCACTCACTCACTCACTCACTCACTCACTCACTCACTCACTCACTCACTCACTCACTCACTCACTCACTCACTCACTCACTCACTCACTCACTCACTCACTCACTCACTCACTCACTCACTCACTCACTCACTCACTCACTCACTCACTCACTCACTCACTCACTCACTCACTCACTCACTCACTCACTCACTCACTCACTCACTCACTCACTCACTCACTCACTCACTCACTCACTCACTCACTCACTCACTCACTCACTCACTCACTCACTCACTCACTCACTCACTCACTCACTCACTCACTCACTCACTCACTCACTCACTCACTCACTCACTCACTCACTCACTCACTCACTCACTCACTCACTCACTCACTCACTCACTCACTCACTCACTCATTCATTCACTCACTCACAACACAATTGTCAGTGTCATCGTGTTGAAAAGAACTGGTCTCCCATTCTCTCAAGCGGTGAGATTATGAAAAATCTATAGTAGACAATGCTTGAGGATACAGTCATGCTAATGATTATTATTTAGAGATGACCGTTTGACATCCAACAAATCAATTTGAAAAATAATTATGTTCGCTCAAATCGTGATTTTCAAACTTCGTCGTTAGATATGTTTGAATATTTATTTGCGCGTAAGTAAGCCTTATGTCCGTGTGTGTATGTGTGCGCAGGTTTGAGTGTGTAAGCGTGGATGTGTGTGTGTGTGACTGTGTGTGTGTGTGTGTGTGTATGTGTGGAACATATTCGTCGACTTTCTAAGAATTATGTGCGTTTAAGAGGCATTCTGATTGCAAGTTGCCAACGCCATGTGATTGCATGCGGTTTTGTCTCAGCCTTGCACCGTGTACACCCCCCGTAGCCGAGCATTCTCGTTTCGGTCGAGAGTGGCTATCGCGGTCATTGGAGAGACCTCGACTGATAGTCAGTATTGGCTATTCAATCTACCGACCAACACGCGACGATTGCCTCTACTACGTCCTCCTTGAACCTCGACCAATAACCGGACGCGCGTCATCGTGCACCAGTGAGGGACTACTCGTCGACACCGACCCCGTGTTTCAACTCGATCTCGGCAGTTGTCGCTCAACCTATTTGGCGCAGCTTGGCCCAGAGACTCTGAACATCCATGCCATCTACCAGCTTTTGACGGGAATCAAATCAATCAATCGATCGATCGATCAATCGATCAATCAGTTAATCGATCGATTGACCAATTGATTAATCGATCAATCGATCAGTCGATCAATCAATCAATTTGCCACATCACAGATCAACTGAATGGCCTGATTGACGCACTAACACACGGCCTAATCCATTCACTCACTAACTCACTCACTCACTTATTCATTCATTCATTCATTTATTCACAACACAGTTTTCAGTGAAAAGAACTTATCTCTCATTCACTCAACTGGTGGGATTACAAAAAATCTATAGGAAGGTTCTAATAAGGAACATTCAAATGCATATAATTATATATGAGAAAATACTTTAGGATCAATGATGCATGTTAATAATCTAAAGATGGCTGTGTGACATCCAACAAATCAAACTGAACCAATAATTATGTTCGCTCAAATCGTGATTTCCGAAACTTCGAAAACTACTCTCAAAACCAAGCAGATAAAAAACTAGTTTTACAGAGTGTCTCGCATAGAGCAGTCTGAGAAACCGATAATAGAGAACTAAACCTCTCAAGCGAATGAGACACTCTAGCGCCCTCTACCGAATGCATCTGTGCGAATAGAAATAACGTATTACTGTATCTGAGAGTCGGCTGTTGCAGACCATATCTAAAATAGCAAACAAAATGGCAGTTTTATTAAAAGTCACAACTGGGAAACTCAACTGTTGGAAGCTTTCATAGATGAAAAATTCCGCTTTCAGTTAAACTGAGTTACACATTGCAGCGAAATTTTCTATCCTTCTTTGAACTAAGCAAAGTCGCCTACGTAATACAATACAATACAACTACTATTTGATATCGCCCTTCTTAGTGTTTAGTTCATAAGTGCACACACACGCCTCGACGGCGCAACTGCAGTTTTAATGCAGAGCAATTGGGTGCTAAGGACTTATTCACAGACTCCCTACACAGTGACGCCTCGGATGAGAATCGAAACCTCTCAATGCAATGTAATGTAATGCAATGTAATGTAATGTATTGTAACGTAATGGAGCAATTGTATAGCGCCACTCTATATCAGAGGCGTTCACGACTCAACACCTAGCTAAACGGAGAACATATAGGAATAGTCTTCAGACACAACCGGAAGGCAGCTGGGAGAGAGAGCAGCACATTTCGAAAAGAAAGAGGGAGGATGTTCCACCAGGTGGAACCCAGGTAGGAGAAGCTCCTGGAATGGGTCGTTGCAGAGCGCATGCGGTGAAACACCAGCACTCCGCGGGCAGAGGAACGATTGGAAGTCCGTTGCAGAATAGAGGAGGCCCTGGTGCAGAAAGCCAGAAGGAAGGCGGGGTGGGAGTCAAGGAAGACAGTTAAGCATCAGCGCAATGGTCCTGGAATGAATGCGTTGAGGTGCTGGGAGCCAGTGAAAGGATTCATGAATGAAGGAAGAGATGTGGCCAAATTTTGGAATTCCACCGATCAGTCGGGCAGCCGTGTGCACGCGTGAATGTATACCTCGAGATTACCGCCCATCTAATTTATTGTCGCAGATTTCAAACTCTTTTTAACATGATTACTCAGCTGGATGCCTTCTATTGTCTTAAAGTACTCCTAAAGTACTCCTAAAGTACTCCTAAAGTACTCCTAAAGTACTCCTAAAGTACTCCTAAAGTACTCCTAAAGTACTCCTAAAGTACTCCTAAAGTACTCTTAAAGTACTCCTAAAGTACTCTTAAAGTACTCCTAAAGTACTCCTAAAGTACTCCTAAAGTACTCCTAAAGTACTCCTAAAGTACTCCTAAAGTACTCCTAAAGTACTCCTAAAGTACTCCTAAAGTACTCCTAAAGTACTCCTAAAGTACTCTTAAAGTACTCCTAAAGTACTCCTAAAGTACTCCTAAAGTACTCCTAAAGTACTCCTAAAGTACTCCTAAAGTACTCCTAAAGTACTCCTAAAGTACTCCTAAAGTACTCCTAAAGTACTCCTAAAGTACTCCTAAAGTACTCCTAAAGTACTCCTAAAGTACTCCTAAAGTACTCCTAAAGTACTCCTAAAGTACTCCTAAAGTACTCCTAAAGTACTCTTAAAGTACTCCTAAAGTACTCCTAAAGTACTCCTAAAGTACTCCTAAAGTACTCCTAAAGTACTCCTAAAGTACTCCTAAAGTACTCCTAAAGTACTCCTAAAGTACTCCTAAAGTACTCCTAAAGTACTCCTAAAGTACTCTTAAAGTACTCCTAAAGTACTCCTAAAGTACTCCTAAAGTACTCCTAAAGTACTCCTAAAGTACTCCTAAAGTACTCCTAAAGTACTCCTAAAGTACTCCTAAAGTACTCCTAAAGTACTCCTAAAGTACTCCTAAAGTACTCTTAAAGTACTCCTAAAGTACTCCTAAAGTACTCCTAAAGTACTCCTAAAGTACTCCTAAAGTACTCCTAAAGTACTCCTAAAGTACTCCTAAAGTACTCCTAAAGTACTCCTAAAGTACTCCTAAAGTACTCCTAAAGTACTCTTAAAGACTCCTCCTCCTTATGTACATGTACGAGCTAAGTAGGTTAAGCAAAGTGAATCCGTGGGAAAGCATTGGTGGTGCAAAGCGTTAATGGGGAGATAGTTGAATTGACTGTAGTAGATGTCACTTCCAATGTATTCGTCAGATGGCGATATGCTCACACTTAGTTTCAAGAGCGACCTCTCTTACGACGCGCTGCCGTATATAAACGCCTACATAGTATTGTAAACGTCTTATGTACTGATCACAAATTTTAGATTTCCTAATTGTTGAATAATAACAAAAGAAATAAAGGAACTAGGAAGTGTATAAAGTGTCTTTACTCCAACGTTTATTTAGAACAAGTAAAATATGATCGTCATTTACCCCATACTGTTCCAGTTTTGAGGAATGCATAAGATGATAATAATTATACTTTTTTCCAGTTTTCTTCGTTCTAGTATTTTTCAAGCATTTTATAGTTATTATTACTTTTTTGACAATTACAAAAAATTGCATTCAATTCTAGACATCTGGCTTTTCGGATGAGGGGGCAGAGTTTTAGGACGTCATATTTGAGGGGTCAAGGCATTTGTGACGACGTGGGGCGAAGGGGAGGGGTAAAAATCGTCCAAAGTGCGTGACGTCATTTATGAACGGCCCCATACGTTTGCAGAAACATGCATACATGTATGCATACTGCAGCATATACATACATACACACATACATACATGCATACCGGTACTGCAGCATATGTGCATGCAACTATGCATACATACAAGCACGCATACCTGCAATACGCATAGGGGAGATTATCCTGCAATGGGTCAATTTTTATATTTTTAAGCACAGAATTGGTGTTGGTTGTAGCACTTGTAATTTGTTTTAATTATCAAAAACAACAACGTTTTTGGGTCGAATATGGTTAGACAACAGTATTGTTCCAAGAGTAAACTCAAAAATATTATTGTTTTCCTTGCTGATAAAAAAAGTGTCTCAATGCAGACCACCACGAGTAGTGGCGGCGCTGGCCTTGAAAATTTTAGACGCAATTTTAAACTGTAATTTAAAAGAAAATGAAAGCAGCAAGTTTTTAGACAGTTAATGGGCAATTATCGTCCGTTATGGAAAGTCGTGAATATATATATATTAGCTATTCTGAGTCTCTAGAACATCAATACACCATGATTAAGTAGGCCTAGTAAGTAAGTATGTTCTGATGAAGTTGAAAATTTCATTCTGTATGAGCACATCCAGATTATTTACAAATTATTTGGTTAAATATTTTAATATCTTTTGCTTTGTTAAAAAGTGTGTTGAAATATTTTTTGTCATTTTTTTTCTTTTTTGGGACGCAATTGCGTATTTTGCGTCCATGCAGCGCCGCTACTAACTATGGGGGGCATTTGGTCACTTTTACATATTGATGCGCACAATTATTGTTAGTTGTAGTACTTGCATTTTCTCTTAATTATCAGAAACAGTAACGTTTAGGATCGAATGGGGTTATACAACAACATTGTTCCAAGAGTAAAATCAAAAATATTAGTATTTTCAATTGGGCTACTGGTACAAACTGTCCCAATGCACACCATCATGGGGAACATTGGGACAGAGCGTGGGTCAATTTTTACATTTTAATGCACACAATCGGCGTTATCTGCAGTATATGTATTTTGTTTTAATTATCAAAAACTGAAATGTTTTATGGATCGAATATGATTATATAACAAAATTGTTCCAAGTGTAAACTCCAAAAATTTAATATTTTCCTTACTGGTAAAAATTGTCCCAATGCAGGCCATGAATGTTGTCCCAATGCAGGCCATCAATGGTCAGTGACTAACGTTTTTGATAGTAGCACAACTATGCTGTATACGGCCTCCAAACTTTACCCCATGCTTCGCAATATACTGTGTTAAAGTAGTTCACAAAAATTGTAGGCTAAATTGGCACAAAGCGTCTTGTGCGTTGACTGACATTAAACGATTAATATTTACTTTTCTTACCTAAAAAAATAGATTTGCCGTTTATCTGTTAGACGCTATCTTCTTGTCTGCCTAAGACATGATAATCTTCTTCGCGACATTAAATGCGTTCGCTAGGTGACGCACGTCCGATACAATGATAGACTAGGCCTTGATACCGCCACTGACCCAATGCAGGACATTCTCCCCTACGACAGATATGCATACACATGCGACATTCCATAACTGAAACATCTCTAGAATACATAAGTGAGCTGTGCATTCCAGTCTCCACATCTCTGCAAGGATGCTCCGTTCTGTACGCTTTATACAACTCACAATTTGAGCCCAATGACAATATGAAACAACTTCAATCTTATCTATTTCAAAGACACTTGAAAACTCGTTCCCTGGGCAGTCTTGAAAGAGGTCATCACCTTCAACGTTCACCTTATAAGTGGCCTTTAAAGAAACTTGCATTTTATTTTGTCATCAATCTCCGTCATGATAAATACGGAGATATGAAGGTAGTGGTTAAAACTTGGTTAAATTGTTTTGAAGTAGATTATTTGCATGAAAAACATCTTCAATCATTGACATCAAAAACCCTGTCAAGATAGGATCCCTGAAAACGGTAACGGTTATGGTCAATGTTAAGGCTAAGGTAAGTTTGAGAATAAGAGTAGGTGATAGGACTAGTGTCGCGGAGGTAGGCTTGTTACACCTCTGGGGCCCTGGTGCGTACTATGGTTAGGGCTGTAAATTTTTCGCGGTCATAGCGGGATTCACAAAACTCCCGAATTATGGAAACTACCGCGAATTTTTAAGTTGTACCGCGAATGCCGCGAATTTTACAGTTTTTTTCGTGATGCTCGTGTATTTTATGTGGTAAAGGCAAAGGTTCTAAACATTAGTTACGATTTCGTGTGCGAAAACATTCGGTGGCTAGAGGAAGACGTTCAGTTTAAGCCCGGTACGTTTCATGTGAGCGGTGAGCGGCGATCTACGAATTTGCAGAACATGCAATGTGCCCGTCGAATTTAATCGGAGAGAAATTAAGTTGCACTAAGCACCTGAATAGGCCTAAGCATGGTCCACAAACGTAGGCCTATAGCACAGAATATTGAGTGTGGAAAAGTGAAAAGGGAAAAATTGCATCTTGCTCTTCCAGCTGTGTTTGCAAAGCAGACATAGTGGCAGCCACACAACCCGCCATTAATAGTATGAATAGTCGTTGATTATACTCGGTTATTGACTTATTTAATACACCGCGAATTCTGTGGTTTTGGTGGCGAATTGGCCGCGAATTTGGGTTTGGGTTCGGGATTTCGGGTCAGTGTTAGTTAGTGTTTGGATTAGGGTTTGCTGTTCAAGAGTGTTTACTGTGACATGTTCAGTGCTGGTCTTTGTGCTGCGTGTTTTGACGCCCTACGCTTATAGACTTTAGAGATTTTAGCTTATAGAGAAACGCTATAGACATTTTTATGTTTACGACGAATTTTTACATGCAAAATAAACTGGAGCGTATTCGTATACACGTCTTAATTAAGCTGCCATCAAGACGGCTTAAAGATCTATAAAACAGGTCAAGATGAATATTTACATTCGTTACTGATCTCGATTTTTGAACTGACACATCGCAGTATGACTTTAAGTATCTAGTCAGTATGAATAATTACAGTGATTGAAAGGGTCGAACTTAACTGTACAGCAGCCATGCAGAGCGCGCATCACGTCATACATCTATAACTTAACTAATGCAACCTAGCGAATGGAAGGACAAGTCTAATATCTGGAAATCGATCTCACTTCCTATTGCTTTTCACGCCATTGTGTCACCCACTGATCCACGGTCTTCATTTTCTCATCTGCTTAACAATCGATGTACACGACCTCAAGTAAAATGCTTAATTAAGTTTTTGTTCAGGACACCATAAAAGAAGTAAAAGAATTCGCGGAATAAAAATGTGATGAAGAATAAGAAGATGAAAAAAGCAAGAAGAAGAGGAAGGGAAAGGAGGAAGAGCGGAAATAGGAACAAGAGAGAGAGAGAGAGATAGAAAGAGAGGGAGAGAGAGAAAGAGAGACAGAGAGACAGAGACAGACACAGAGAGACAGAGAGAGGAAGAAGATGAAAAGAAAAAGAAGAAAAATATGTAAATGAAATTCAATAAATACAGTATGTATAATTATACAAACTTAGAGTTTGATGTATAGCACAGCATGGAATAAAAAACCGAACATATTCTGACTCATTTACATCCACTTGTCACCTGAGCGCATTTCTCTCAAATCACCATTTCCGATTTTGTTTTCTGAGGCGCGGTGACAGACTTGAACAATGGCCGATGATGAATGATTGCCCTTAATTCTGTAGCCTAGTGTCTTTGATCCCTTTTGAAGGATATCTAGAGGCCAGACACCTCTGCATGTTCTAATGTGGTTAGCGTGCTAATCGAGCGTCGCTGTTGAATTGACTTATTCTGTCCGCAGTATTTATTATGACTGACAGCTTTCTGACATCGGAATTCTTTGTCCGATCGACGGTCGAGGAATTCCTAAGAATTGCTGAACCTGTCATGCAACCTGTCGGCACGAGGCGCTGGGCTATTCAGGTGCTCGACGTTGATTGGCAGGTACGTCAACTGGATCGAATGCTTAGCAATAGCTGTGATGTCGGCCGTGAGAAAATGACTGACAGGTTCGTCAACCTGAGACATACCACCTGTGAGCGTTTGCCCTTCACGGATGGACGTTTGATTGACAAGTATGTCAACGCGACGTATTCACCGCATACATGTGATGGTATCCCGTCGTCGCTTGGGCGCCAGAGGGCTCTTAGATCGCATAACTTCCGCGACATCTAGCGGCCTGCGTCGGTGGTTGCGTGGCTTTGATGGCGACGGAACCTACAGAGTGTCAAAGCCACGATTAACTGATTTCACCTGCGCCTATACGGACAAAGAAGAAATGGCCGTAGATGAGGCAATGCTTGCACGCATGAGCTGCGAGGTTGTCAATGGCGTCATCAGTCATGTTAGTTCTGAGATTGACAGATCATTTGAAAATTGAAAGCCCTTCAGAGAAAGAGATGAATGTCGCTTTTTGTGTGACTGGGTTTCTTTATATACGTCTTCCGCGCTCAGGCAATCTGTCGGTATAAATGGGACACTTGTGCGCATACAGAGCTCACATGTAAATGTAGAGTAATCTGCGGTTGTAACTGGTATGTCTTACCTAATATGCACCGCAGACAAAAGTATTGCTCAAGTGTAACTGTGGAATAGAAACTCGATATGTATACATGAGATATGATATAAGTTCAGCAGTTTGGTCTTGTGCATTCACCAGGTAGGATTAATTTCAAGTTGTCCGAAAAAGTCTGAAATGTTCAGACTTTGCTCAGATTAAATCCAAATGAGATGCCATGGTTTCGGAATCAGATATCAATGCTTCTATAACTGTGTGGTTAATTCGATCACAATTGTACTACAACAAACATTTTCGACTACCGCAGCTTTTTATAGGTTAGTAAAAAAAGTAGTTGGAAATTGTTTTATCATAAATTATTATTAATACAGTAAATTTATATAGCGCCCCTTCAAGTTTGCCTACTCAGAAGCGCTCCCAGCTCAACCCCGCCGAACAGTCTTAAGAGTAGTTAGAAACAAGGCAGACTAATTAATAGGTATTTGTCGAAAGATTCCATGTCACAGGACCAGCCACTAACTAAGAAGGCGCGGTGCTACTTGATGGCGGTCAGGGAATGGGGGTACAATAAGTTCAGCTGGTGCAGCTAAACCCTCAATACAACGCCGTACCAGAACAGAAACCCGATAACTTAGCAATACGCTGTGGGTAAGGAAGTCAGTGGGGTACATTCCGAGTAAATGGAGTAAATGGCAAAGAGTTCGAGTCAACGATATGATATACATCCATAAGCTACTGGATCGGGTAAGATAAGTAAGTAAATGGTCTCCATTTATATTTTACGTTAGGCGATATGAAATGAGATGAGAAGAAACGAATGACATGATATGAAATGGGATGACTAGATGAAATGACATAGGATGAGATGGCATGAGATGAGATAACATGACATAACATGTGATTAGCTAACATGACATGACATGAGATCAGATAACACGCTATGACGTGAAATTATATGGATATACTAAGAAAAGAGGAGATGATGTTAGATCGGATTACATGCAATTAGATCAAATCAGATAAGACAAGAAGAGACTAATAGATGACATGAGATCTGCTGGCATTAGATTGAAAATGAAGATTCTAGGAATTGAGACTTGAGATGACATGAGATGAGGTGGCATGGTATGCAATTAGTTGAAAAGATATTAAATGAGCTGACACAAAACAAAGTGTCAGGTCAGCTCGGAGTCTCCAATTATATGCTTCTGTGACGATCTGCATGCTTAGTACTTCAGAAAGAGTGATCTCTTTAACATTGCGTAATACAATTAACCTTTACCTTTTAACTATTGTCAATGACGTCACTGAAGGCTCGCATTTCTTTTGCCAAATTGTCTTTCCTTTCTGTTAGAGCCATTTCAGAAGGCCTCATTCATCAATCAGGTCAACTGAACTTGGACTTTGTAAGTTCCAAAAGATTAGATCATGGAGCAAATATATATAATGTTAATATACTTGAATCAGATTAATTCTGACTGGTACTCAAGAATATCATGGCCAATCGTGTGTATGTGCGGGGGTATTGCATTATTCATTCTGGATAATGCCAGTTTCATTTGGTCTGTCTGTTCTGGTGTTGCAGAGCAAATAAGGCACAAGTATTATAATATATAACCTTTGAAGTTCGAGTATAGGTTCTGAGATTGGGATTTTTGCCATGAATGACAGCAATCCTGAACAATAGATCGTACGTTAACAGCAAATGTGGAAATGACAATAAATGGTTGAAGTATAAAATTTTATGAACCTTTCAAAACAGATATATGAAAGATAAGTTCTTGTGCAAAGCAATTTGTCGCGTCACTTTGACTCCGCATTCAATTGTTCATTTATTGCAATTTCCTCTTGTGTTGAGTTATATTGTGCACAGAATTATTAACTCTTAAGTCAACTATAACCAACAATATACGTATTTTTATTGATCCCGAATTACAGACACAGGATACAACTGTTGACAACTTAATTGCTGGGATCAATAGAGACAGATAGAAACCCTTAAAGGACACAAGTCCTATACGCAGTGTCACCGATCCAGTTGATGTACTAGAAACCATTTTCAGCTTTTATTTATACAATCAGAATCAAAAAAATAACTTATGCACGCTCATTATAGACAACTCATTGATTAATCAAATATAAATGTTTAAATGAGTAAAAGTTTGGTAGCGAACGCAATTCATTCAGTAATAAGGTTCCATGCTTCGGTTAATTCTGCACCACAATTGAATATTCAATCTTGAAATTATTTGATTCTGTGTTTTTCAGTTAGAATGACACTTTAAATATTATGTTGCATGTGATATGTAATGCGTATTGATCTACTTAATTAGTGGTTTGATACAATTAACATTTCCGTGACATAGCCTTTCATCTTGTATATTTCACGAACTTCTTTATGTAGATAGATAGATAGATAGATAGATAGATAGATAGATAGATAGATAGATAGATAGATAGATAGATAGATAGATAGACAGACAGACAGGTGGGCAGGCAGGCAGGCAGGTAGACAGACAGTTAGACAGAGAGACAGACAGATGGATGGACAGACAGACAGACAGACAAATAGATAGATAGACAGACAGACAGACAGACAGACAGACAGACAGACAGACAGACAGACTGACTGACTGACTGACTGACAGACTGACTGACTGACTGACTGACTGACTGACTGACTGACTGACTGACTGACTGACTGACTGACTGACTGACTGACTGACTGACTGACTGACTGACTGACTGACTGACTGACTGACTGACTGACTGACTGATACATAAACTGATGGATGGATGGATGGAAGGACTGACGGACGGACGTACAGACAGAAAAGATAGACAAGATAGACATATAGATAGTCAGCAGACTTAGGGAAGCATGAGGTCAGAATAGCTTTTGGGGGGTGGGTGGGTGGGTGGGGTGAATGTGGCGATGGATAGATGCGTGGGGGTATGTGTATGCTATGGAGCTTTTTAATCAAATGAGGGAGTGTTGCCATTTCATCGAGTCGTCGTCGCCAACGATTGGTACCTTGTGTAATAAAGTGTCTTCGGGGAATACCCTCGTTTTGCAGAGGTGTGCGCCATCGCTCGACCGCTCTGATAACATCGGCGCCCGCCCTCCTCCTCCCTACTCCCCTCCTTCTCTTCCTTCAGTGACAAAATTGTCAATTTGCGTCGGAGGAGAGACAAGGGAGAGGAGACCAAATGACTCCCTGGAAAATTACATCGTTCATCAGAAATACAATTATCTCGACACTCATCATATATATATAAATATATATATGTATGTATATATACGTATATATATACGTATATATATATAATCATATAACAGCAAGTATAGTTTATATGGTATTTAGTATATTTGCATGTATTAATATGTGAGAGAGTGAGAACTGATTAGTATATATACACATAATATATATATAAATATATATATATTTCGTAACGAAGTTAGTTGATGGCGAGCCCCGTCTGTTACCTTCTGGCGTCGCATGAGCCCTGAGCTGCGTCCACTGTGGCCATCATCCAAGGCAGGGGCTGCATCCACCACCAGCGTCCGGCGGGGGAGGCCGACCCCTCCCTCTGAGGCCGTCGATGGCGGTCGGTCTGTCAATCGTCCAGGCGGAGAGAGCGCGGCCGCGGTCATCTGGCCTTCGATACGGCCTGCTGGGCGCCGGTGGTCAGTCCAGGCCTTTGCGGTGCCAGTCCCGCGGAATAGCCGGGCTTCTGACGGGCGCCTGTGCCGTAAACGCCCATCTGCAGCTGGCATCGCTAATGCATAAGACGCGGCTGACTTTATCGCGGCAGAAATCTTGCTCAAGACCGCTTCTTGCATGTCATATTTATAAGCGTTTATCTGTTCATTTCGTCATTTTAAAAACCCTTTCTAGGCTTCTCGAAGAGACGCTGCATAGTCTGATATACTTATAGTTATGTGACCCTGATATGTCCTGCGATATTTGTAAAAAAAACTTATAGGCAAACAACTGTCTTTTTATGTTGCGGTATATACACACCGCGTCGTTTGAGTGTACCTGACTCCTAATTCTGTAGAATTATTGATGGTTTATTCGAAAATAATATTTTATGATTTATTACATGTAACATGTATATGCTAGAGTTGCACATGTGTATTATATATAGATTATATAACATAATCATTAGTTGTCCATCGTGTGGTATACACTGCACATATCGACAGCACTTTAACATACTATTTTCTAAGAAATCATCAACAATAACACATGGGCAAATATGGCGTATGGTTATTCTGTGACGCATATAAATATACGTACAAATTCTTGTTTAGTTGTTCAGTTACAAGTGAGATGTTTGATAATTAAAATATTCTGCAAACCTGAGTCATTCTTCATTTCTCTCTGTTAAAACTTAATCTTATAGCACATCATGCAATACATTATGCAATACAATACATCATGTATACAATCTTCTCTCAATGTAGCTTTCACCAATTATAATGTCTGCAGCTGCATATTAACAAATAAAAGAATTTATAATTTGAGTGGAATTGAATTTTAATATTCAAATCATGTATTCATTTCCTCGTGCATAATCTCAGTATAAACTCCTATGTTGGTTCCATACTCAGTCCAGACACTGATATATATATATATATATATATATATATATATATATATATATATATATATATATATATATGCTGGGTCCACCTAATGGGGTCGCCTTTCTCGAGAGATACGAATCGATCTGCTAAGTTGGTCTCCAATTCAACAGTTTCATAGGCCTCTGAAGTCTGTCTTATATTTGAAAGTGATGTCACTGATTCGTGTATATATAGAGTGCCAATGATGAATTTGTTTCTTGAAGTAGCGCTAGATAAAAGGTCAAATAACAGTTGTAATTCCAACCCATATTTGTCCCATTTAACTTATGATAGTGTGCAAGTTTTTATATTGGAACAACAATATACCGTAGTAGTGTTTCTGTTCAATCGCATTTTTACGGCGCTAACCAGAAAATTGCAATCTGCGGAGACGCAATGATGTTGCGAGTTAAGGCCTAATGCAGGCCCTACAGCCAGTGGTTAAATTTCTCATCCATGGATACCAGATCTCCAAATAATTATAAATTTATAACTTAGCCCTAAGCTATAATAATTGGTGAATTTATAGCAGATATAATTGCTGCTTGCATATTCAGGTAAGCATAAATGTGCGAAATTGGGTGTTTATGGTTGATTTCTGAGAGAAAGCATGCATGAGATCTCATCTCATTTAGGTGGCGAATATCGTGGTTGAGGTGGTGGATCTGACATCTGAGGTCCCGGATCTCATATCCGGTGGGATCCAGCTGAATTTAACCACTGCCTATATATATAGCCCCTCCGTGGTGAAGTTCAGACTCATGGATGACATTGTCCCGTTGCAAGAACATGGACTCTATAGAGCCCAAAGATTCTGACTACTACGCTTACCTGAATACTATATATATATATATATATAATATATATATATATATATATGTATACATGGATATCAGCAAGATATAAATCATATTCCTCTGCTCATATATATATATACACACGAGACTATGCCGTAATATATAAATATATGTGTTGTATTTGAGACAGCTGCTTAGCAATCTGTTATAAAGGTTTAAACTTAATCAACAGGGATTGGAAATACGAAAACAGGCAAAACCATGAAGATAAACCGTGAAGACAAAGTATAATGTAAAGCTTTAAATTGTGATGGTGAATCTGCATGCGTATCGTTTGGCCTGTATTAGGTTTTATCTCATGCCTCTCAACAAATGCTTGGTTTTCAGTGAGGAACAACGACCAAGTACTTCGTCTTTACGGAAGCAAATTTTGTGACAGAGAGAAACTGCACGAGTGGGATTCACTTTACTTCCAATTTTTGAGCAATTACAGATCTCCTTTCGTCTGGAAAAATTGTTTCTGTCGTATATACCCATGCGTGAGTCCGTCGAAACTCCACCATATTAGTTCGACAAAATGAGACAGAGAAAGACCAAGAGAACGTTGCGGACCAGAAATGACTGATAGAGCCTGTCATTGGCTTATAATTCTGTCGGCTGCGGGACTACGATCCGGCGTCCATCTTTGATTTAATATAGCGGCGCACGACGTCGCAGCGTCGTTTGGGCGAGCATACTGAATGTAATCAAGCCGGTCTGATCAAACGACCCTCGTGGAAATTGCGGATCCGGGTTCATTAGGCATTCTGACACGGGAATGTCAGACGACGCAGAAACGTTTGGCTCTAATTTTCCCCGCGAGAGTGGGAAGGGGAGGGTCGCCCGGACTTAGCTGCGTCCGGTCGATGCCAGATGACGCCACCGCGATGCCGCTCTCGGTGGCAGCAGCCCCGTTCCAGTTATTAATCTTTCCGGTTGCGATATTGCGCGGTTTAGGGATACGGATGGATGGCAGGATGTATCGGCGGTGTCGGCTCCTGCCAGGTCCCTTCGCCATAAAGAATATGCGTCTTCGTCGTCCCTAGCAACCTGGGCCAACACCCCCTATGCATCCCACCCTCCCGTGATGCGTGCAGATAAGACGAAGGCGGATGTGGTCCGACTTAATCTCGTCCAACCCCTCCCTCGTTCCATTGCCCTCGAACGCGCCCATAGATCTACGCGCCCCGCGTCCCACCCTCGGTGCATAGATTCCTGAAGAGAGGGAGGGAGACGGGGGTATTCTGCGGCGGCGAGGGTGGTAGCTTGCAAGCGGTCGATTGTTTTCCAATTTCGTCGTCGAGACTCGGACAATTAATCTGGCTTTGTTGGAGCGGCGCCCCAACTGACTGCAATCGCCGTTCGCCGCAGATTATCCCCGACTTGAGACGTTGACTGATGGCTAGGCAGATCCTCGCCAAGATCAGTCATAGGTAAAGCGGTCGATACATCGCCCGGCGTAATTGTCCTGCAGTGGATTAGAGCTGCGGTGGCCGCAGAGGCAGAGGCGTCCAGAGGCGTGATGTACGTGATCCCATGACACCCCGTACCGAAGCGACTTAATTGCGAGAATGTTAGGCGACACACCGAGCCGAATAATTATACCCAGACCGACACTTAAGCGTCCAGCCTTCGACCGCAGTTAGACGGACGCAAACGATATCTCCAACGCATGGAACCCATGGATGGATGGACGAGGGAACACATCCAGCGAAGATCGGTCTTTCCGAGGGAAGGACAACGATGGAACGAAGAAAGATATGGGAAGATACAAAGTCTGGATAGATGGAGTGGAGGACAAACTGGAAAAGGACTAAGAGAGGGTCAAGAGGATGAATGGAGGGACAAAAAGATGGAGGGACGGACGGACGGACGGACGGATGGAGGGAAGAGCGGACTGATGGAATTGAAGGATAGATGGAATGATGAAGAGACGGAATGACACGCATAAGGATGGAATGAAGGATGCATGGAAGGGAGACAAAAAGGAGAAAAGAGTGTATAATGGAATGAAGACAGGAAGGGGGAATGATCGGGGTACACTTCGGCAACTTCCGCTTGTTTACAGTTAGAATCGATTGACTTATAGGCCTAATGTAATGTATTAATGATGCGACTAAACGTACTCCATAAGCGTGTGCTCAAAGATCCATGACATCTAATTGTGCAAGGTCATACAAAGATTCGTATGTTAAGTCCCAGTGAATAAGAAAAACTATTGATTGGTTGACTGCTGACTGATTGACTGACTCACTGGCTGATTGATTGATTGATTGATCCAATGTCTACATAAAACATACATATTCATAAGTCTATTGCGCACATAGGTATGTATGAAAGCGAGGCTTGAAATCTGTCAATAACTGAGAATATGCAGTTATCAACCTATGCAATTTACATTTGGCATAGGTTAAATATAAACGTTTAGGCTATATGCCATGCACTGCAGATTGATTGCTTGATGGATAAATTATATAGCTCATATGTTCTGTAATTAAATCACATGTTGGAACGGTTTATTATTCATCTATGCAATAAAATCTATAAAATTATACAGCCCCGCTGTGCATATTCAAAATTAGTCAAAATGATAATTCTCACCTATATATTTAATATATATATATATACAAAGGTATATGTATATACATATATATATATATACATGCAACAGTGTGTAGACCAACTAAACCGAAGAGAAGCCTCAATGATATATTCTCCCAAGCAGACTATAGTTAAGCAAGCATACGGATGCAAATGCATTGATGTTTGGACATAAATTACATATTTACATGCATATATATATATATATATATATATGCATGTATGGAGACTCTTTGTTCGTTTGCCGATGCAGGCCTAACTCATACATAGCGGGGGTTACGCATGAGGGAATTCTTGTGACGTATATCGTGACGTCGTGTATTATGGCCATGTTTCAACGTTGAATATAGGGCTATGGTCCATCGTGTCGAATGATTGCATCTATAGCTGACAAAGTCCTCTGTAAGGAAAAGATGGTCCATCAGAGGCATGTATAGTCATCGAATGATAGATCCGATGATGAATCTAAATTACGGTAGTTTGCATTTAATATATTAAATTCAAATTGGAGTCAATAAAACGAGCTTGTTATGTTATGTTGCTCTGCTATATATATATATATATTTATATATATATATATATATGCATATATATATGCATATATACATGACGAGTTTATCTCTCCTCTAAGGCAGGTCTATTTGCTTTATGCCATCTCCACGGGTATGAGATGAGTGAGGTGGCTTCCCATTGTCTTCCTCACAGACAACTATACATGGGTGGCCAACTTGTCCTTTAGGTCGATATACGCAGGGACTTGAGGTCGATTTTAACATGCAACCCTTCTGTTAAAAGGCACAGGACATATCGCTGCGCCACCGCGTACCATGTCCACTTCCCAAATAGAATATATACCATACATCACATCACAAAGACGTGCGTATATAAACGCCTATATATTATACAGTATTAATGCGAAATTGACTTCAAACTCTAAACATATGCATATATTCTTAGACTAAATAAATATATATATTTATATATTCAAATGTGATGATGATGATGATGACGATGATGATGATGAGTGCTCTGTCCGAAGGCAGGTCTATTGGCATTACGCCACCCGGGGATGAGATGAGTGAGGTGGTTTCCAGTTACCTTTCTCATAGACAATAATGGGTGAACAGCTTGTGCAAGGTCGCTACGCAGTGACTCGGGGTGGGCTCGAACCTGCGATCTTCCTAACCAAGGCACTGAACATCCCACTACGCCCCATCAAATGTAATTGGAGAAAATTGACGTAAAGAATGGTCTTCTATATGGCTGCAACGATATAAGATGTCGCTGAGCACTCAAAACACACGCACGCACGCATACACAGAGGCCTATCCATTTCAATCTACACGTTCCTACTTAATTCTGAACGATAAAGGAATTCTTTTGTCAGTGTTGAAGTAAAGACATTTGATGAGTCTTTGCAAATGAAATCCCTGGAGTCGTTCTAATAAGTGACTTTGCCTCTGGCACAGTCGAACGATTGACGCAGAAACGTGTGTCTATATATATCGCAATGCCGCCTACACCAAAGGACCCTGTCTGCGACCATCTATATGTGCATCATCGCCATCCTCAATCGGATTGAGAGGCTGCTGATGCCGCGTCATGAGAAGATGGTTAGATAGATGAACCAACCCGATGCGCCATGGTCAAAGACTCTTTGTTTCCATCGAAGAGTGCCGTAAGATGGTGCTTCTCAATTTCGAGATCTTAAAATCACCGTCGATTGCTTTATGATGTCGGAGGGAGAGGAGAGGGAGGCGAGAAGAAGATTTGCATGCTGAGAACATGAGAGACCTGCGTAGAAACACGAGGTGTGTGAAAGGTTTGACAAAAGAGATGGAGGATTAGTCTGTGGCGAATTGCTTTTGTGCGGAGATTTAATTTCTAAGCGTTGCAGAGGCTCAGAAAGAGACAGGCTGCTGAGAGAGAGAGAGAGAGAGAGAGAGAGAGAGAGAGAGAGAGAGAGAGAGAGAGAGAGAGAGAGAGAGAGAGAGAGAGAGAGAGAGAGAGAGAGAGAGAGAGAGAGAAAGAGAAAGAGAAAGAGAAAGAGAAAGAGACAAACAGACAGACAGACAGACAGAGAGACAAAGAGAGAGAGACAGAAAGAGACAGACAGGAAAAGACAGACAGAGAGAGAGAGAGACAGAGAGAGAGAGGGAGAGAGAGAGAGAAAGAGAAAGAGAAAGAGAAAGAGACAAACAGACAGACAGACAGACAGAGAGACAAAGAGAGAGAGACAGAAAGAGACAGACAGGAAAAGACAGAGAGAGAGAGAGAGAGACAGAGAGAGAAAGACAGGAAGAGAGACAGAAAGACAGAGATAGAGAGAAAGAGACAGAGAGACACAGACAGAGAGAGACACAGACAGAGAGACAGAGACAGAATGAAAGAGAGAGAGAGACAGAGAGAGAAACTGCCTCAATATTGGAAGAAAGTTGATGTATAAACATACAAAACGACGGTCGATAGCATAGGGTATACGCACCCTCCCATGTAATTCATCACCATGTTCAACGCGTTCAAAGGTGCATCATCGGGTATAAAGCCCACAATTATACCTTTCGTCACAGTGACTGATCCGTGACGACTGCCTTATGCTCGTGTGACGGCAGGGTATACTTGACCCCTTTTGACCCCTTAAATACAATTTATGCCTCGGGCCCCATATGAAAGACCACATATCAGCAAAATTCGTCCTGCATATAAATCCTGCAATATACAGACTTTAAAGCGACATACGTTCTGTGCAAATGGCCTTAGTGTGAGCGCACAGATGCGTGACTTGTCTGTTGATCGTGTTTTGCTGTTCAAGTTTGACAGCTCCACACGAGGCGAATATCGACAACGCAGAGAAAAGTTGAAAGGATATATGAAGATGAAACGAAATTTGGTTACTTGCTATTAAACTGGGTCGTAGCAAAGATGATTGGCGTCACCCTCCTTCTCTAACGAGACTTGGGACTGGCACAACAAGAATACATTATATGCAGCAGCGGAATTGGACGACGTTTGATTTTATTGCATCACAAAGTCCCGTTGGATATACAATTATTAATTCGCACGTGATGGGGGTTTGTTTGGTTAGTATTCCCTTCATGACGTCATCTCAAAGAGAAGAGAGACAGACAGACACACAGACAAGCAGAAGAAGAGGGGAGAGATACAGAGGGATAGAGACAGAAAGAGAAGGAGAAAGAGAGAGAGAGTGAAGGAGAGATAGGGGAGAGTGGGAGAGTTTGAAGTGTAGTTGGATATATGATAATTGTAACAGGCAGTTCATGTGCTTATTCATTTCTGAGGTTGCCTTGTATGCATGCATATTCTGCATGGTTGATAAGATGCGACATAAATGCTTACCTTGCTTCACACACACACACACACACACACACACACACACACACACACACACACACACACACACACACACACACACACACACACACACTCTCACACACACTCACACACCCACACACACACACTCCAACACACATTTATTGTATTAACTTTATCGCACTCAACGAGAGCATCGTAAGTATCCGCGTAAAACGACTCGTCTCATAAATTCAGAGATCGACAGAAGTGAATCAGAGTGACTGACTAGGCATATGGATGGGGCGCTATACAAAATCTGATTGAAAAAATATATAGCGCAATTCTCGTATATATGATGAACAGAATATCATTGGATTCATTACACATGCAGCGACATTAATGCCTCTGAAGAATTTAGTTTGT
This sequence comes from Bimastos eiseni, assembly GCA_959347315.1. NCBI lineage: Eukaryota > Metazoa > Annelida > Clitellata > Crassiclitellata > Lumbricidae > Bimastos > Bimastos eiseni. The sequence goes on along the minus strand of OY365812.1, from coordinate 12,059,342 downwards.
AGTAACACTAGACATAGTATATAATTATATTTATTTGGCTTGTATACACATCAGATAAATATATATATATATTTTTATATATATATTTATATATATATTTATATTTATATTTATATATATATATATGGGAGAATATTTACACAAATGCATGTGACCATCAATGCATATATTAACATATATTTATAATAAATAATCAGATTTAACATAAAATAGCATGCATGACGGAAGTTTTTACTGTTTCGAGAAACGAAATGCAAGAACACACAATCATATATCATGTAAGGACCATGTTGGGATAAAAAAATGGGGGACCTAAAGAGACCAGATTCTTCGCTAGGCAGTCCTCGCAGAGTCACTTATGAACCAGGTCCAGTGTACACTTAGAGAGGTTGACAACGTCATGATAATTTTGTGAGTGGATTAAATTTCGACTTAAACGTTTGCATGATTAGCATTGTTTAATACTAGATATTATCAACTAAGAATAACAGAAGATAGGAAATAATTATATATTTAGAATGAGACGGTGAGCATGCCAGAAGTTTTTAAAATAATGCATAAAAATGTATGGGGTGTATATATATATATATATATATATATATATATATATGCATGAATAAAAATTTCTCCTCTATATCTATAGATGTCTGCGTGTGTGTTGGACGTAGGATCGACATCTCTCGACACGGCGACGCCACATTGGACAGCTGGACAACAGACCGGAACCGGAAACAACCCTTGTTACTGCCATGTAAACAGATGGCATCGCCAGGAGTCACATCCGTCATGACGTTTCCATCAGAGGATCGTCACCGTCATCGTCCTCGACCGCGCGCACCTCATCACCGAGTGTCCACATCGTCTGCTGCGCATGCGTATACGCGTGTCGCCGACGCCCGGCCCCCAATTATTTTCCTACAGGGTCCGGGTCGACCTCATTTCTAGCAACGACACCGATGGGTCCTTGTCTCAACAGGGCTTCCATCCAACGGATGACGTATAGGGCGACAAACAACGACGTCATCAGTGGAGCAGACGATTTAACGAGGCTCACGAGACAGTCACGTGCGTGTGTACATCCCATTGAACCCGTAATTGCTTTGAGCAAATAAAGCAATTAGGATTTCGGTTGATCGGCCTATGTATAGGTCTATGCATACTATAAGGGGTCCTCATGCATTTCTCTTGCGAATGTCCAATGTCACGCGCCATTTGTCCGGCGTGCAAAACAATTGGGGAACGAATTACGGGGAAACAGCGTTCTGCAAATCGACCATCCATATCGGATGCGTGAGTTCATATGATGCACTTCTGCAAACAATTCCTCTGTTATGGTCTGATAAACATTGAAGATCAATATCTGTTTACAAAGCGTTGAAACTTTTATGTGCTTATTTGCTTAAAGAAATTAATTACAATTTCAGTAATTACGAGTTCCCTTAACTGTAGGCCTATAGGCCTACACATGTATGCATATATATATGTATATATATATGTATATATATATTCAGATGCATTATATATATACAGATGCATTTTACAGTACCCTTAAGACGTTTCTTTTCAGCCGGGGTTGAGTCGGGAGCGCTCCTGAGTAGTAACCTTGATGGGGCGCTATATAAATTTTTGCAATGAATGAATGAATGAATGAATGAATGAATATATATACTCATATTTGCAAATGGATCAAGATCCCTCAATCAAGGTGAAACCATCATGTGCATGTATTTTGTGTGCTATTCAGAATTCTTACGAATAAAATAAAATTTGTTACCGTGTTGACACACATGTTGCGACCCTTGCCTCTGACCAATTGTGCTTTGAAATGTCTTCATATAATTTTGAAAAGCTAACCTATAGACATAAGTTATCAGAATTGTTACGCTCTCGGTGCACAATTCATGCAGGCAATATTGCATGTGTCTATAATAACACAGAGAATAGTCTATAATAACGGTTAAAAATGATATAGGAGTATAGTTTATATCTAATGCGTAAGATGAAATGTTTGAGTTCTTTGTCATCTCTATAGAACGTCTGTAATAATTCAAGAACTTATTCTGTGCAAAATATTCCATGCAGTAACAGATGGGACTTTAAACGTCAATCCATAGATGTTTTCATGATAGTGTTTCAATGACATTCTCTATCTAATTACAATGCACTCCTGCATTCACTTGCATAGCTTGTCTTTCTACCAAATGTTTTCATCATATAACGAGTGTAATTCATTGCCTTGATAAGAAATCTGTAAGCGTTAGAGGGCTATTGACAGATCCTTAAATCTTGCGATGTGTTTTTATGAGTGGAGTCTAATACTACAACATATTCATGCAACAAATAATTATGTCTTCGTATATAGTCCGAAAGGATAAGAAATACTCGCTTGCAATCAACAACCTTTTATATGACGGCAGTACGAGGCAGACAAATGATTTCCTTTATTGCAGGTTTAGACAATCCCCCACCTTCATGCATTTTTCTAGCTATATGTATGCATGCATCTGTAAATATATATGGACATTTATATAGCGTCCTTTAAGAACCACACACAGGTTGCAAATTATTTCTCCAATTCACTGCTTCAAACCGCAAATCGCATCATCTCTAGCTACGACAGTCTGTGATGAATTATTATGTATATATATATATATATATTCGGTCTATATAATGAGTAACGGTTTCTGCAGCATTCACGAACATAATAGGTTATATATGCTATATTTATACATACTTTCATATAAAGCATAGGTATATAGGCCCGACATGCATAACACAGATTTCTGTGAACTGATTGTATAGATATCTACGAAAATGTATAAATCTAATTTTTGCTGTCACGATGAGAGCGCATAGGTCTACTATAGTAAATCGTCGTGCAGATTACGATTGCCAAGTGAATGACACTCAGGTCACCATTCACCTGGATTTCATGTTTGGTTCCATATAACACATTATGTAAGCAGCAATTGATTCATCATTTATTCATATAAAAATGATTCTGGTAGGCCCCTATACTTGGTTGCAGTATATATGACTGCAACTCGAAATTATATAATTTTCAACAACGGAGCCCATGATAAGGATGTTTTGTGATATTATTCCGCACAACTTGTACTTGTTCAATAAGCATTTATAAGATGGTGAGTGTTTTAAAACTGAACAATGTATTAAAGAATATTTTTAATTAAATGAAGCTTAATTTGCAAAATTATAAATTCGTTTCAAGTCTCTTTTAGTTGCAGGCGAAGTACAACGGCAAGTATATCAGTACGAAACAAGAAATAATGCCGCTGTTCCAAACCGGTATTTCAAGTTTCGGTACTTGCTTTTTAACGTTACTTTTTGGGGGCGAATTTAAAAAAACAAGTACCCAAGTTTCTCCAGTTGTTTTGTGCGAATGCTTCCTGCAAACCAGCTTCTTGCGCACTTCAATAGACTGTTTCTGTTTGTTAGCAATAACCTTCGACTTGTTATGATCCGTCTCTGATCCGCGTCTCATGCCTAATCCGAATGAAGATGGCACACTTATAGCCTGCTCGTTCTATTAGGTCATTCGTTGGCGTCTTGTTAATTTCGATATCTTCTATGCAGTTTCTACTTTCTGGTAACAGTTATGCATACATTGTATTTCAACTTCACGAAATAATATTATCGTTTCTCACTTCATCTTCACTGTCTGCTTCAGATAAATAAACTTTAAAGCTTTAGCTGCTGACCAAGGATGCTGACAAACGTTTTTGGCAGAAATATCGGTTTATGTGTACATATGATCTGATACAGCAGTCATTTTTACACGTCAAATGCGCTTCATTATATATCGCGATCACTTACAGTTAAAAAAATAAATATGTAAGTACATGTATATTATATAGCACTACATTCGCCGTAAAGAATGCCATGGTTTTCTTGTTTTCTCAGAAAGAATATTGAATATATTAGGGTCAGTGCCGCATTAACCATGTTGCAAATGTTTCAATTGAAACGGGCCTACACGCAAATTTGGCAAATTAAGGGCCTACTGCCAAATTGACAACGAATTAACGAATTGACAATTTGTTGGCTAAAATAAAAAATTCGGTAATGATACTGCACTTATAGGCGAGAATTGGCCTATAAACAAAACCTTCTTTACTCGATATGGGATTTAGGTCTAGTTTCACATTTGACTCAATTTGCGCAAATGGGACTGTTACTATATTAATCAAGCATATAAAATCTCAATAAAAGATGGATATAATTACAGTTAGTAGCTACAGAGGTTTAAATAATTAAGCCTGCCAGAGTTAACAATGAGGACATTTTAATCTGGAGCTCAGATGCACCATTAAAAAAACTTCTTTTCGAATAGGCAGCAGAATGTCAACGTGGAGCAATCGATCAATTTGCTAGTAGATCCAAACCTTGTAGTGTTTTATAGAAAACAAAGGTGATATTGATAAAGTATTTCTAAAGTAACTTCGATCATTACCGTCAAGGAAAACACTACTGCATATGTTAAAATTGATGAATTAATTGATCCCACAGATCGAATTTTCAATCGTGTATATCGCTCGGCGCATTTACTTAACTTTTCCAGTGTCTAACAGTCGCGGTGGGCGTAGAAATGCGGTCAGATCAACCATGGGCCAAGAATGATTAAGCACCTTACAATACTTATGGACATTGAATCCGAAATCGTTCAAAGCCTTGATTTTCAAGATATTATTGATTCTTTCTCAGCATCAAAGTCCCGTCGTCGAGGGTTTTAAGATTAGTATAAAATGTAGTGTAGACGGTGAACCACCTTTCAATTAAATTTTAATTAAAACTTAATATGTTGACAATTAGATCATCTGTAACAAATGCAGCTTCATATGCAGGTGCACACTCGACATAGTAGCCTACAATGATAATTGTTGACTTAGTAAGTATTGTAAACATTTATCGACGTCATGTACAATAATTGCTATTTAAACGAATAGAAAAATAGCTACATTACTTCATGTTTCTTTGTACAAGCATCAAAAGGGCCTCCACTTTCTTTTTGAAAAGAAGCTACAAAAGCTTATTGCGTCTCATGTTAGGGTCGACAAACGTAGAGAGGAATGGACGCCACCTCATTCCAGGTACCTCGGGTATTTCGGGTATATATGGCATAACTTTATATCGCATGGGATGATATAGCGATTTTTACCTCAAAACGTGTGCGAATGAACCTCCTATACAGCTACTTGAAATATCAAAATTATATTCCATATGCAGGGGGGCTAACAGTCCCCTTGGTGGCCTGAGGCTGTCGTATGGGCCGGTTTTGTACTGTAATAAAAATTTAGTTACATAAAAAATGCGAAAAACCTCGTATTTAGAAATTTAGACATGTTTGGTACACGAGAACCGATGGAAACGTGGTATTGCTCATAGCTGGCTTAGAGCAACAACAGGTATCATGCAGTGGCTCCTTAGAGTCCTTACCTAATTTATTCACTTTGAGATTCCTCAGGAGCTCATGCATACTCGAACTCGGCCCACTACTTTCTTTACTTTTCATAAATGACCTATGCCGCAACACTTTCTTCTATATTTGACAATGACACGAACATCTTTGTCTCACATAAATCTTGTGATACATTGTACAATCTCATGAACCAAGAACTCACACATGTCAATGACTGGTAACTGGTTCTTAGTCAATAAGTTATCCTTTAATGTAACACAAATGAACTATATTTTATTTAGATCACTTCGCAAGCAGCTTCCGCCTGGAAAGTCTTCTGCTCAGTATAATAATACTCCGATTCCTTTTGTCCCTTCTAAGAAATTTCGTGACAATTAGGTTGATCAGTTTCGTTCATTGAAAGATCACATCACTAACATGTGGTCAAAAATTGGAAAAGACATATAGGTAGGCTTATTATCTCTGGGGTAACCTACCTCCTATACCTACCAACATTTTACATAATCTATATCATACAATGATCCACCCATATCTTGAGTACTGTAATGTAGTATGGGCCTCGAACTACTCATCAACTATTAAGGTTAAATTCCCTTAAGAAAACAAGAGCAATTCGTTTAGTAATGGGACTTTACTATGCCTGTCGATGGTCTTCCGAGGAAATGAACAGTATTACTGGTATTCGAACCGAAGTTGTACACGGGTCGGGTCGACCCATATATCCAATCGGGCCGGGCCGGGCCGGGTCGTGTTGGATCGGGTGACGAATAAGGCTGTTAACTGGCACCCGGGTACCCCCTCCCCCCGAGGCTGACTTCCCGGGCAATGAAATCGGTTCTCTGATGTCCGACATTCCGTAAAAACGCGCAATTTCCTGCATTTCTTCCAAAAATATTCCGCGTGGTTGGGTACCCGGGTACTCTCTGGTAGAGATCCTGGTGGATCGGATTGGGTCGGGTAACTAGGGTCTACAGCCTGAACCCGTTTCAACCCGCCATTTTTTCGCAATCGCTAATTTCAACTATTTTCCGAATTGCCGTTAATATAGATTTGTCACTGTAAGGAAGTAGGTTTCTCACAGAATTATGGAGAGAAACGTAATGCCTGCTTGACAGAATATATGCATGGGCAGTGTCGGGGTTAGAACCAGAGTAAGTCGGCAGGCTACTTATTTAAATTTAAATCGAAATTCTTGAAACTTGATATCTCCCTTCTTCCACCATCTTTTGCTCGGAAGTGCACACGCCTCGACGGCGCAATTGCAGTTGTACTGCAGAGCAATTGTGCGCGAAGGACTTGCTCAAGGTCCCTACACAGTGACTGACTCCTCGGACGAGGGTCGAACCCGCTCACTCAGCGCACACTGAGTGTTACGGGCCGACAGCTCTAACCGATCAGCCACCGTGCAAATGCAGTCAACACGGGGTTCAAGAATGTACCAGGCTGAGGAAAACAGCCAATGGCCGGCGGGTCATCCAGCCATCCAGTAGTGGATGGCTGGATGACAAGTGGGGCTGAGATGTGTGAATGGGAAGGGTAGTGAGACAAGTGACATAGAGACAGGGACGTCAAACTCTGGCTGACATATTTGATTGTGTGTAGTGATGTTCTCTGCCCGAAGGGCAGGTCCACCGGCTTTACGCCACTCGGAAATGAGACGAGTAAGGTGGTTTCTCGTTGCTTCTCTTACAGACAATTATGGGTGAGAAACTTGTCCAAGGTCGCAGTGGTCGCTACGCAGTGATTTGAAGTGGATTCAAACCCTTCGGTTGCAAGGTAAGGAACATTCCATAATCACTATATCTTGCCATAAAGCATGACATTTTTCCGGATTGCATGAGATATTTCCATAAAGCACGAGGTCTTTCCAAAAAGACTTAGATCTTTCCATAAAACATATGGTCCTTCCTTAAAGTATCAAGTCTGTCCATGCATAAAGCATGAGAGTTTCCATAAAGCACGAGGTCCTTCGCATGAGATTCTTCCATAAAGCATGAGATCTCTCCATATGGTGTGAGGTCTTTTCGTTAAGCGTGGGGTTTTTAATCTCTTCCACCTATCTTTTTCTCTATTACTATTGCCATCTAAATCTTCCTTTGTAAAGGGTTGTCAGAGTTAGCGGGACATGTCCCTTTCTGACTCATCTTGTCGTATACCTCCTCACCTTCTGCTGGGTTTAATATTACTTCTCATTGTTTGATTTGTGTAATTAATAACCGTATTTCTGTTCTCACACTTGAATTGTGATTGAAAATAAAATTGACTTGACTTGATTTGTGTTTCCATAAAAGCTAGAGGTCATTCCTTAAAGCATGACACTCTTCCATGGAGCGTGAGATCTCTCCATAAAGCCTGAGGTCTTTCCATAAAGCATGACATGCTTTTATAAAGTAAGAGATATTTCCGTAAAGCCTTTCGTCTTTCCTTAAAACACGAGATCTTTACGCAAGGCTTGAGGTCTTTCCATCTAAAAAAGGCTATTTCATCGACTAGGAGGTTTTCCATTAAACATTAGGTCCTTCCATAAAATATGAGGTTTATTCTTAAATTATGAAATCAACTTATAAAGCATCATGTCTTTCTATTAAGCGCGAGGTCTTTCCATACAGGATGCTTGTTTATCTATAAAACACGAGGTCTTTGTAAAAGCATGATGTCTTTCAGTTAAGCATCATAGCTTCCATAATGCATGAGGTATTTCCATTATGGATAAGGTCTTTACATGAACTATTATTTCTTTTCATACAACATGAGGTCTTTCCGTTTCCTTAAAGCATTAGTTAGGTTTATCCATACGAGGCATTGATCTTTCCATAAACAGTTATGTCTGCCCATAGAGCAAGAAGCTCTTCCATACAGCGTTAAGTCTACCCATGAAGCTAGATGCCTGTCCTATATGTATGAGATATTTCCATAAAATATAAGATCCCATTTCAAAGCATGCAGAACAAGGTCTTTCCATAAAGCACGAGGTCAATCCATAAGCATAAGTCTTTCCATATTAAATAGTGACCACATTTTGTCAATAATACATGAGGCCTCTCCATAACAGAATTAGGTATTTCCACAGAGCATGAGGTTCCTCCATAAAGACGATTTCCTTCCATTAAACATGAGGTCTATATATCGTCAAAGCGCGAAGTCTTTCCATAAAGTCATATTTCCTTCCTTAAGGCAAGAGGTCTTTTCATGGAGCATGAGGTCTTTCTTAAAGCATGCGGTCTTTAAATAGAGCATGGGGTTCTCCACAAAGCATGCGCATGGTCTTTCTATAAGTAGAGAGGTCCTTCCGTAAGGCATGAAGTCTTTCATTATTCATTGCTGATTTGTCTGTCCTAATGAGATTTCCTGCATTGCTTTTTGCATACACTAGTAGGTCGACTCGATTTCTGCTTCATTGATAAACTGTATCATACATTGACATACGTGTGGCAATATGTCAATTCGTTGTAAATTTGGCAGTAGGCCCTTAATTTGTCAAATTTACAAGTAGGCCCGTTTCAATTGAAACATTTGCAACAAGGTTAATGCACACGGATCGACGATGCAATTGCAGTTGTACTGCAGAGCAATTGTGCGCGAAGGACTTGCTCAAGGTCCCTACACAGTGACTCCCCGGACGAGGGTCGAACCCGCTCGCTCAGCGCACACCGAATGTTACCGGCCGACCGCTCTAACCGCTCGGCCACCGTGCCACACGTATGTGAATGTATGATATATTGTATCATGCATGTATTTATATGTATGATGAGCGATGGGATGAAAACAGCAGGGTGTGTAGTTTCATATAGGGTCAATAAAAACTAATATCTATTTGTTATTTTTTAAAACCCCGGGAGTGTTTTTTCTGGGTGGCTGCGTGCTGGGCGTGGTTGCGTGAGTAGATGGCCCGTTACAGGTGGCCCGAAAACAATCCTTACATGATTCATCTCAGGGGGGTCCGGTCTGGGATGCATAATATCTGTAACATTTTGCAAGGTCATGCTGACCTCGCTTCTTGTGACTGTTGCGTCAATAAGTTCTATATGCAATGCTTATAGAACATCAGTCGGATCAGAATCTGTAATTATACGGTTCCAGAATCAAAATCTGTAAAATCGGTGAACTCACCCAAAAGGTTTGCAAGTAATAATTATTCCAAGTACCGGTAGTTTACATGCATCGCAATTTCAGTAACTGGGTTCACTATATCAGCAAATGGATAACTTTTTCAGTCTTATGTATTTTAAATGAACTATAACGTTTTAGAAAATGTCGCTGCGTGTTCGTAGGCTATCTATTTTTTTGTCAGTCGTTGAGGTTTCGGTTGATGACAAAGATCATTAGCGTCGCCGTTCTTCGTTTTCCAGGCTTGGGACTGGCGCTATCAGAGTGTGAACAGAGACTTTCAAGTCGGCAAGATATCAAATCATGGCAATGGATAATGCCAAGTCATTAAATTTCTAAATTGTCAATCAAGTAATTTGCATAATCGCCTTTGCATACAAGAAAAGATGTTATTTCATCCCTCAGTGCTGATAATGATAGAATCTTTTCAATGAGGCTGCCCTCTTCACATTTTCTCACTTAAGAATGCCATTTTTCTTGTCCAACGAAAGCTTTACGCTTTAAATTATGTGTTGTCCTCATAGACAGTGAGAAGCAAAATATCTTATTATTATGGTCAAGTAATCGGAGTATAAAGTAGATCAATCTGAATACGAGTTCTCGATATATAGGTGGGACTAATGTGCGTAATGGAAAGCATGCGAGGCAATAGATAAAGGAGGTGAACAATATATTGGAAATGGTTGGAAAAAATGGAATAGGATAGTTAAAAATGAATTAATTTGATTGTTCAGTATTTGCATTCCGAAATTCAGTTCTTACATTCACTTGCAACATGCTAAGTTTTAAAACATGCTTTCTCGTGTATTTTAATTTCGTCTTTCAGTGTGACTTAGACAGGTCTAACGCATGTGCTTACAATATGTTAGTCCATTAGCTAAAAGAATAGACTTCGACTTGAAATCCTGTTAATTTAAAAAATCTTTTATTTTTGCATCGTAATTCTCGCCCACCGACGAAAGCGTTGTGTCCTTTTTAGGAACGCGCGCGCGTTAAGAGGAGCTTGAGTTAGACAGCTTCTGGTAAGTGTATTCATCATAGTTGAGTTGGCTACAATCAATCATAGTGTGTCTGATCCCTGCGAGAGATTAATACAAGCCGGATGGAAAAGAAGAAGAAGAATCATAACGGAAATGCAATGTATGCTTCACATACATTTACTAACTCTCTGCATGCAATCCAACATCTTATCAGAACCTTATTGGCATAATTTACTCTGACCTTTGCATGACTCCTGAAGTTTGATAGATGAAATTTATCCACCTTCAACTGTCAGTAACAATCGCTTGTAAATAAACTAAAACAATAATTAATGAAATTAGTAAAAACTCAACAATTACGTCCGAATGCGTATACCTCGCCATGGTATACATGCTCAAAGATCAACTGAATCGATAGATTTCATATGAGTCACCCTGGCGACGATGCCTGTGTGTTCAGTATTCTGACGTAACGGGTCTGGACTTTAGCCATGACGTCACTGGTAGTATCATCATGACAATCATTGACATGTAATTCGACATCGTATATAATAACACTCAAGGCATGAGACAATCGTTGCAACTTTAGGCAGTCAGACTGCGTATAAAATTCCGGGATAAATCCAAGAAGGAAATGATGTATGAATTAAAATAGATGTAGAGAAAGCCATTGAACCATCGTCTGCGTATTATAGAAGTCGTTGGTTAATGAACTGCATGAGTTGCACAATATGTCTGGTGTTTTCTACTCTTCTACTGATTTCCACGATCGTAATATTCTACCCCTAAAGTATTCTTAAGATCAGTCTGTAACACCTCATCTCGAACGCTAGTAATCTGTCTCTGTCTCCTTTCTTTAAGTTCCCTGTTTCGCCTGCATACCTCTCGACACTTAGTACACACGACCGGAGGATTTCAATTGTTTCTTTTGCGCTTGCACTTTTACTCCTCCACATTGTCTTTAACTGTGAGATGACTCCCGTTGCTTTTGAAATTCTCCTTTGGATCTCCTTGCTGCAATGATTTGTCTGATGTTAATAATAAGCTGCCCAGATAAAGAAATTCATTAACATTTCCTATCTTGGTCTCGCCCACTACTGCCCATTGTTACGTGTCATTATTACTCATTTATTCCATTTATCATCGTTTTTATCGTGTTAATGTTGACCCTTAGTCCATCTGCCTCACCTGCCATTACCACACTTGCTTGATTTTAACGCAGTCTTACCTTGTCTTCCTCCAACAAATCGACATCATCTTCAAACAGTAGATTGTTTATCATGCATCGTTGTGTTGTCTCGGTAAAATTAGCATAGTGAAAGAAATTGATCTTTGGCCGAAAAGCATTCTGAGCACACTATGCAGCCTCTACACGTACGTGGTCGTCATAATTATTGTGTCGACAAACCAATGTCTTGCAACGGGCTTCTTTCAGACAGCATCGCCACCTTGCGAATAACTGGGAACTACGCGTCCGTTTGTAATGAGTTGAATTCGGAGCAAAGACATAATTTAATTACCCTCGTCCAAACACATCTTGACGTACAGCTTAAAACTGTTTCTTGTTAAGTTGTCATACGTCATCGATAAGTAGGCTTATTAAACGACGCTTTGCACGGTATTTCTATGAAAATAATCGACATAATTTATAGTGTTGGTGAGCATTTAATTACTGTCGGGTAGTCACCGTTCAAAACAGCGAACTGTACTTAAATTTAAATAGTTGAATATTTTGTTTTTTGGTAATTAGGCGCCCACTGTCTCGTCCTCCAGAGAAACTGGGCCCATGTGTTTGAATTTCGCGATTCTGACTTGAGTTGCTCACCAACACCATAAATTATGTAGATTATTTTCATAGAAATAACGTGGAATGCGTCGTTTAATAAACCTATTCCTTCCTATCTGTCTATGACGAATAACAACTTAACAAGAAACAGTTTTAAGCTGTACGTCAAGATGTATTCGAACGGGGGATGATTGGTGTGTCGGTTGGCGCTCCTGCTAACTGTTAAAGTCGAAATTGCATCTGAGTATTTATGTAGTGCATCTTGAGGGAATCGCTCGGTCAATCGAGGTTCAGTGGTCAGTTACTGGACCTGCTGACCGCTTGCTTTAAAGCTCCACCAAAACCATGTCCAACCAGAAACCCGGACCATGCCATATATCCCACGACCATACCACTGGACTATTAATTTGTCGGAATCACCCTTAGGGAGAGCGGCATGTTTTGCTATCGAAGACACGCAGGCAGATAGATATCCAACGACAAGCAGCAGCAGGCACTTATTAATTATTCATGTATGGTTATACATATTCATCAGTCCAGTTCCGCCCATACTGTCAATCAGAATCCTCGGCTGCTGCAGTTGCTTGGTGAAACTAGTGAACATCGAATTGAGTGGACAAAGGGACACGCGCTCCTAACATGCACGGATGTCCGTCTATCCACCAATTGATATGATGATATCCCTTGTGTTTTCTATTCTTACCAATAGGGGCGTCCAGATGGGGGGGTCCGGAGGCAAATGCCTCCAATTTCAGGTAAGGGGATATTTTTTTAGTCTTGGGAGGGGAAATATTTTGCCTTATTGACATTAAGTTAACGCGCGGGGCAAAGATGGCCTGACGCCCCATCCTGCTGGTCACGTTTACATTTTACCGTCGGAGACAATAATGCTAGACCTAGTTTTGCAATTATATTGAACTTTTTCACCGTTGTTACCTAAAACCGTAATGTATGACGTGTCCCCTCTCTGCAAAAGGTGAGAGGGACTTGTCCCCTCGACCTCCTGGATCTCCCACACTGCACCTCAACTCTTCAAGAACGAACTTCCCACTGAACTTCGCATAATCTCAGTTCGCTCATCAACACCGCCACGTCATCTGCCTCAGGCTCCTCTACTCTTCACCCATGTGCACGGGCCTTATGCCCCTCATCTAAGTCTCCCCTCGTCAAGAATCCCACTGCCCGTCCGACCCTGCGTCATCCAAGTTTTCTTATTTTCAACGAAACCTGCTCCAGAATGCAACTCCTCTGCCTCGTGACCTCGTCTCTCTGGTCCCTCTGGTCCCTCTGGTCTATCTGGCAACTGGACTCAGATCCCTTTACCATTGACATCGCACAACTCTCTGATACGAAGCAGTGCTCGTGAGTAAGCTGCTTCCCTTCGCTTGACTGTAAAGTTGTCTCAATATACAGTTGGGGCTTGCTATTACTGATAGCGCTTCATTAAAGATCTATCATTGTACATTTCGGCAGCTCGGACCGTATCCTTACTGGCTTCAGTCTAATGGTTTGCTTTATAGTTCAGTATTACTGCGCATGGAAATGCTCAGTAACACATAGTAACAGAACGGTGCGACCCTGCTAGTCAAACAATAATTTTTTATTCATTTTTGGGTTAACCCATTGACACCCACCCACTGACTGCTGTTATGCATGAGTCAATGAAACTTGAAATAGCGCCTCTTCGAGAAATCTACTAAGAGGCGCTCTCTGCACCAGCGTATACATTACATGATGTTAAATGTCATTTCAACGACTGTTGCAACAGTTAGCAAAACAATGCAGGCTCTGCAGAGTATGCGGGCCTAACAAATGACGTGATCTTGCCAGTTATAGAAACTTTCTTCTTAGCGTGACAGCTTCTTGTAAAATTTTATAACTGTATAACTCATGTACTTAGGCGAAGTTTAATGGTACCAAATATTTTAGATAATCATTACGAAAAGGTCAAGTAATAATATAGCTTAACCTTTTCGTACTGATTATATCTTTTGAAGGTTATAATAAGTTAATGAAACCTTCAAAAGATTGAACTGTTGATGGTTCACGTTGATTCAACGCTTCATCCAGTACAGCCATCCGTGCAGCTAGCCATCAAGCCAGCGAGCCATCTAGCCAGTCCCTCTTTCCCTTTAATAGCCTAAGCAGAGTATGTATGACTTGCTCATTGGGAAAATGCTGAATTTTAAGTCGAACGCTGTCATAACAATTCAACTGTTTCATTTTACTAATGGTTCTTCGCGTATTTCAAAAGTGTATTACGCCACCTACCGAGTGCAATGGAATTAATGGCGGAGATTGAGAATATTGTACCAATGTTCAGTTTACTTGCAGAACAGCTTTTAGATCGTATGAAATGCTATCTAACAAAACATAGGTATCATAGCATAAACACAAGATTATATTCTTTAAACAAAAAGTCATTTTATATATCACTTCGGTCTGACTGACTGACTGACTTACTTACTGACTAACTGACTTACTGACATACTGACTGACTGATTAGTTGATTTGTCGATAGCTCGGTCGGTTGAACATATAAATGGATGGACTGATAGACGGGTGAAAGAACTGGTGGGCGAGTGGGTCACATAGGTGGGTATTGGGAGCACGTGTGGATAAATGAACGAATTAAAGAATCGGTGGCGAATCTCTGTTTCAACGGACACAACAATAAACTCAAAGATTACATTTGGTTTATTTTCACATTACTTTTATTTTTCTGCACCATTTTATCCATATAAGTTACAAAGTTTTCTGTCATGAAACTGCAAGAGCTGTGTAACATGGACTGAAAGACTGGCGGAATAAAACGAATAATTCATATAATTATTATAATATGAATGACGTTTGTACACACACCATTATTAACTACCGTTGGACTCATATATAAGCGCAACGTTGTTCGGTTTCATAGCTTTCTTTCACTCCTTTGTTTATGCCTCTTTCTCATTCTTTCCTAATTTTTAGTTGGGACCATCATTCAGTCATTCAACCATTCAGTCATTCAATCCATTCTTCTTCATCTTCATCCTCTTCTTCTTCTTTCTTTTCTACCTCCTCTTTCACCTTTTCTCCTCTTCCTCCTCCATTTCCTCTTTCTCTTCCTCCTCCACCTCACTCTCCTCCTCCTCCTCCCCTTCCTCCTCCTCTCCTCAATCTACCAATGACGACGGCGTGGCTAATGAGCGTCATTCAGTACAGTACAAGCGCCGCAAATGAAACCGTCTCTGTCGTGATCGTGCCACTCGGCCGCGTCGTCGTCCGACCGTTCGGCCGACCGTTCGGCCGGACCCTGCGGCCTGCGTCGCCCTCGTTGGGCTCGGCCAGTCCCTCGTCGGTCGCCTGTCCGTCCTTCGGCGTTCCTCCTTCGTCTCGGTCGGTCTGAACCCGGGCGTCGAATGCTAAACAGCTCGGGGACGTGCAAGACGTGCAAATGTAGTTATGCTGTCGAAAACGGAAATGGAAAAGAAAGTCCCAGAAGGCAGCAGTGCTCTCCGTCTCCCTCCTTCCTCCTCTATATATTTATACACGCCGACTGACCAACTGATGATCAGGGACACGGACTGGACGCTGCAGGTCCGTATTGTATGCTGAGGCTGGAGCGCGGGAAAGAGCGGGGTCACGACCTCTCGGGTCCGTTCAGATGTGGCGACAGGAGTCGGTCCTTATAGGTTTTCCATGTCTCATCAATTGAGGCCGAAGGAGTGGCCAGTGGAAGGGTGGCTAGGGGAAGAGGATGGCCAGAGGAAGAGGTGGCCGCTATGAAGTGGGGTTGGTTCCTTTCTCCTTTGGCTGTTCCAATAAACACGGAAATGTTGTTAGACAGACGAGTGAGAGAGAGTGACCTGCGTCTGTACTGTTTCTGCTCTCGCAAATGCTCCTCCCTCTGAATATAGTCTAAATCACGATATCCTCTGACGACTGATATATCTGCTCAGTTGTCCTGCGTGTCCTGAAATGTCCATCCCATGGCTTGTAAACCAGCACGCACCTGTATACGTACGGTTTCATTACTAAATTATTGCAATTTTTCTACAAATGAATTATTACATTATATGTCAGTGGAATATACTACCGTAGCTATTCGTTCGTTCCCTGGCAATTCATGTGTGATGATGTGACAGTTGGACACAAAATCCAGTTTCCACGATCAATAATAGGAAAATGTATACGGCAGTTGTATACTGAATGCGAATTTGATTAATAATCTTGATAGGGCGCCATATAAATCTCTGAAATGATTGAATGAATGAATGAATGAATGAATGAATGAATGAATGAACAGCAAATAATATTATTGGAAAGAAACGAAGGGTATCATCAAATTCAGATACAACGTTGAAATATTTTCTTTGGATAAAATCATCATTTATACCCGAGACTAATAATTAGACTGATTTGTTAGATTCCTATAGCTTACTCATTTGGTCTGTTTGCAGATATATACTGTTGAAAGTGTTGATGCATGGCTTGAGTCGGTATATTTGCCAAGAGTACTTTCATGACGTGAATGTTATATGACCTTGTTTAAAATCGATGCTATTAATTATACCTTTTGTAAGCTACTGTGCGTTTGCTTGTATAGTCTAACACGGAATATTCTTACTTACTTTTATATTATGTTAATTACAAATAATTTTTTTAATTGTATGACATGTATCTGTACGAAGCACGCAACCAGGTCTTCTAGACAGGAACGAGGTAAAGTGCAAGATTACAGTTTCAGATGAGTTTAATTAATCAATGGATTTAACCGACAATTGATTTTTGAATACAACAGAGGGAGCACATAACTATAGTCTGTGTTTGGGAATCCATTGTATACAGAAGATGCGCCTATAGTCATTCTTGGTGTTCGTTCTGTATGCACGTGCGAGCTCCTATTTCCGCCGGATGTTGTTGGCGCCATCTGGCACGCCGCATTTGGCCCTCATTTTATAGCACCTGCACACACACATGAGGGCTTAAGGTCAGGGTTCGAAACCAGATAATATTCATAGCAGCATATTTGTATACTAAGCAACGAGCGGATGGTCAAACCAAGACCTGTTTACAGAGTCATTACGCTTTCTGAGTTTTATACATTCAGAGTCATTCCTTGTCTTGCATGTATGCAGGGTATACAGCAGACCTCTTTGACATGCGTCTGGTATCGTGTCTGCGT
>OY365812.1:11858682-12041665 GCA_959347315.1 Bimastos eiseni | reverse complement strand
CAAATTCGGGTTTTCCATAATATTGAAATGGAACAATGAAATTATGATTCTATACGCAGTAAGAAAGAAATAGAAGCATGCAATAACTACTAATTTTATGTATGCATTATGATAGAAGCTCATTGCAAAGAATCTCATCTGGAAAATCTGCATTCAGACCAATGCATGGAATGAGCTATAGATATTACATGAAGTCCCCTATTGAATAGAGTAACATATTGCATTGGATTAGAATAGAAGTTGAATGCAATTCAATCCAACCTCATTTCTCATTTCATCTCTCATCTCGTCCTGTCGTAGAGCAAGTCTATTGTCACAGAGCAAGCTTATTGTCACTGAGCAAGCCTATTGTCATAGAGCAAGCCTATTGTCACTGAGCAAGCCTATTGTCATAGAGCAAGTCTATTACAGTCCTATCTCATCTTATCTAATTAATAATGAAACTTATTGAATTAGAAGCTCAGTCTAACCTAATCCTCGTTAGTAACCTCGATTTGACAACTAAAATCTGCCTATTCAAATCTTCAAACAATGGAGTCGATGACAAAGGAAACACGCGGATTCGGTTGCCCCCCCCCCTACGCATGCTGTTTTTATTGGGGTGCGCGATGCGTGCGGCCGAACCCCATCCGATACTATACCTCATAGGGTTCACCTCAACACAGTTGATTAATCGCCCATCTGCACCCCACAGGTCATTTGTAAAGACCGGTTGAACATATGGTGGAGAGGCGCTTAACAAGACCCATCTAATTCGTTCGTCTATTCATTTTCTCCGCCCATCCGTTCAACCTTTCAATCTGCAATAATCATTGCCCGAGGGTTACCTGTCTATAAAAGAGATCTCTTCTCCGAGTCTGGTCCTAACCACGAGAAACTTTCACATTATATACAGACCATCTTGTCTATTTTAGCATTATATATATAGTCCTACAATATTGCCAGTTAAGATACATATCATATATAATGTATATATATATATATGCATGCTTACAAGCGCAATTGCAGATCGTTAGCAAGAGGAGAGGCATTCGCTATAGATCGTATACCAGATGGCGTATATAATATATAGTGTAAAAATGGTCTGATGCAGTTATTTAAATGCGCTCCTATTCGTTTTACAATGGAGCCTACAAGTAGCGGACGATTTAACAGAAGGGAGGCAGACAGACAGACAGACAGAGACAGAGACAGAGACATAGACAAAGACACTGAGGGGCATCTAAGGCCAAATATTAGGCATGAAATTGAAATGAAGCTATTTACACCCGACCTGTATGAATGTAAGAATTGAGTGTCTGAATATTATGCATGTATGTATGTATGTATGTATGTATGTATGTATGTATGTATGTATGTATGTATGTATGTATGTATGTATGTATGTATGTATGTATGTATGTATGTATGTATGTATGTATGTATGTATGTATGTATGTATGTATGTATGTATGTATGTATGTATGTATGTATGTATGTATGTATGTATGTATGTATGTATGTATGTATGTATGTATGTATGTATGTATGTATGTATGTATGTATGTATGTATGTATGTATGTATGTATGTATGTATGTATGTATTATATATAGGCACTATAGCGGGATCGTTTTGATCCTTTCAGGGTCTTTCCTTGTGGCCGACATCAAGCAAAACGTGTTTTTTTATTTATTTGTTATGTTGGTTAAAAAAATAAACGTTATGACTCAATTATATATATATATATATACATATATAGCCCATGACGCATTTTAGTGAGTTTTCAGTCTAATTCAGGTAGTGTCCTTGTCATGGACGCGTCGTTAAATAAACTTATAACACACAAAATTTCAGGCGTTCGTCACAATATATTTTAGTGGTTTTCAATTTCTATTGGCTTCATGCGTCCACATAGAGGAAGGATGAGATCCGACATTCGTAGCCTATTAATGCAGCGGCTTGTGATGATGCATTATCTGTAAATCCATTAAGAAGACTCGCCTCATGCGCAGAGGAAGCGCATCTAAATTGATCGTTTAGCCCGAGAGACAAGGCGCCTCCGCAGTCAATCGTCCATACATGATGGAGTAGAATCGGGCTTACACCCTGGTCACCCGACGCCCAGCCGAGAGCGGCGTGGTGGTCCCTCACCGGGAGCCCCTAGCGCAGTCGATACCCTGCCTCTTCCCATAACTTATCGATTCCCACATGGAGAATTTAATCTGCGGTGGACGGCCGAAGACGGTGGCCAGAGGTCACGGGTCACTCTTCCCGGTACGTCTCAGAAGCGAGCCGGGCTATATCAAGCAAGCGATATTAGATAACTTTGACACGAAATAACTTATCGAGCGGTGGCTGTAGAGTGTGTGCGTTTGTGTGCGTTTGTGTGCGTTTGTGTGCGTGTCTGTCTGCGCGTGCGCGTGTGTTTGTGTGCCCGTATGTGTCGGTGTGCATATATCTGGCTCGCTTTCAGTCGCGGGGGATCAACTCCGTCGTCTAATTTGCATAAATCTTCCTTCTCTCATCTCCCACATTATACCATCTATCTCGCAACGTCCAACGCAGGACCCAAGTGCGTCCCAAAAGGCTCGGCCGCACCCCTCCCGAGGCCGGTTGGTTCCCCTCTCTTCGGAACGGGGGACAGATGAACCGCAGCGAGGCCCCGCTTCCATTGATCCGGGTGAATTATAATTATCCAATCGTGATCCGTCTCGGGCCTTAGACGGAGTTGGACGTTTGACCCGCCCAACTTATCTGTAAGCCGACAGCCGGTCCGAAATAATCTAAGACTGTAATTGTCTTGCCGTGGCTGGCTCGTCGCTCCTGGTATAGCGGTCGGTCTGATGAATTAGCTCTTCCGAGACCCCAATTAAACAAAGGAAATTACAGATAATGCCTCGTAGTATTGTTCGTCGGCATCGTACAATACGCGGGGCGGCCAAGGGGGTAGGGTGGGAGCAGGAACCCGCGGATCAGCCGTCGTTCCAACATCAGACAAGGGAAGAAGAACATTTTGGTGTCTTCGATAACTGCAAGATTTATCGGACGGTCGGTCGGTCGGTGGATGGGGCGAGGGAGCCAGTGGGGGCCATTGGGGGCCAGAGGGGGCCAGAGAGGGCCAGAGGAACGGCCCCGTCAATGGGTTTGATGTAGACGACGTTGCTGGCTCGTATCGGTTGCGTCCAGGAATGCAGGCTCTGTCGCTGTCTGCCCCCGGGAGGGTCAGCGATCGACCGACCGACTGTCAATGGGCGTCCCTAGGCGGACATAGAGACGTGCAAAGGATTACACACGCAGACACATGTAGATAGCAAGACAGATAGAAAGGCAAGGACAAGGAACCAGACAGACAGACAGAAAGCGGATGGTCAGACGAATGGGTATATATACACGCATGCAGAGATGGAGAGAGTGTCATTGAGACAGGCATGCAGACACACATACGTGGACATGTGAAAGTAGTTATAAGTTGACAGACGAGGAGTGCATTCGAATCAGGTGACAGCCACACACAGATAAGAAGAGACAGTCATATAGAGATACAGAGACAGTCAAACGTATATAGATACCGAAACGATAGCATTGTCAACTGTCTCGTGCAGACAGTTCACGCATGCACCATCACTGTCTCCGACTGTCCGTATAGATATCTCGGCGTTCAATCGCATACAGGCCTCTATATATAATGTTGCCATCCTTTCCAACTATTACTGTATCCCCGCCATCTCTCGCACTCTGGCAGTGCCAGTCCCAAGCCTGGATGAAGAAGGAGGGTGACGCCAACGATCTTGTTAGTCAAGGAAGGCACACCAAGGCATTTGAATAATTGCACCCAACGAATCAAGACGTCCCCCTGTATATTCATGTAGAGGCATGCATGGGAGCAATTGGGAGTCTTGATGTTTGACCTAGACAGCAATGCACTGAGATTTAGAAGGTTGAACTGCACAGACAAATCATTGGCAAGAGACAGGCATAGGAGAAGCATCTTTTGCAGCAAATCATCCTTTCAAAATGCATGGAGTCCAAGAATGGACCATGCTTGGAATAAGTATTGTTTCAACTGACTAAGAAAATGCAAGTCTTGCATGCTTGCTCTTAGATCAGTAATAGATGTAACCATGCATGTGTGCTATTCTTTGGGGAACGGACAATTGGCCCTCGGATATTTGCCCCCGGACAATTGCCCCTCCCAACCATATGCTCGTCCAAAACAATGCATGTTTGTATTTGAATATATATGATGCATGATTAATGCACGCATGTATATGTGCATGCATGCATGCATAGGATATGCATAGACCACATAGCTAAGTAAAAATCAGGAACAAGATGGCATATGACGATAACGCGTGTCACTCTTAATAAGCAATTGTTAGCGACGTCTTTAACGGCAGATGAATGCGTGTCACTGACTATTTAGCATATATTTATCTAACAAGAGAAAGTATCTGGTGTAACACGATGATTAGGCCTAGTTACTTATTTTCTTGTTTTAACAGAAGTTGGAATGATGACGAATAATTCGTGCGTAATAGAAATGGGTTTTGCCTCAAATTTATTTTTGCCTAATAGAAGTTAAATAAATAACTTGTCCTCATCCGTTCATGCTGTACTTGTTCTCATGCTGTGGATTGTCGTTGTAAATTTATATTAAATTTCATCATCATCGTCGTCGTCGTCGTCGTCTTCGTCATCATCATGATCATCTTCATCATCATCATCATCATCATCATCGTTAAATTGGATTAGTGATAAATATATTTTACATGTCTGCGTTACAGACATATTCAACCTTTTCATAGGGAGAGAGAGGCAATTGTCCGAAGGGATGCAAATGTCCTACTCGAAATGGCGAGCAATTGTCGTGAGGCAATTTCCGTGGGGCAATTGTCCGAAAGGGAAATTGTCCGGGGGCAATTGTCCTACACTCATGCTTTGGGAGATGCTCAAAAGGCGCTACGTAAACACATTGTGACATTGTACTACAATGGTAGAGCATTTGAGCTTCTGCTTCTGCTAGAATATATACAAGAACACGTGTATGCTCGCGCAATTTCCTTAAAATCGTATGTGTATAATTACGTACATTCCGCAGAAATTCCACCGGCCAATATTGATCATTCCAAATCGATTTGGAATCCATGGAACAGTATCTAAATTATCGAGCTAAATGCTTCATCCAGGTATACGTGCCAACATATATAAAATGTCAACTTTCAAATCTCGATAGGATTCCGTTGGCAACAGAAATATAACTGAAGGCCATATATTCAATAGTATATATGCCGTATACCACGGCATGCATGGTGACAACATGCTTATTCCAGCATTGCTTGTAGTCGCTGAATAACTATAACATAGTTAATCAGCGAATACAAGAACATAATATTATGTTATTCAGAAGCTTTGATGTCATTTATATTAACGCCTCCATAGAACAGTCATCTTGAAGAGGCGCTATACAAATTAATGAGTGCAACTGCAATGAACGTGAGAGCGTCCATCCTTTGAAGTCAGGTCAAGCATGCGAGACTCTGTCACCCAGCTGCATCGGCGTCTTCCTAGCTTTTCTTAAGGAACGTGACTTTTTGACCCGCGATGTATAACTGGACACGAAGTCCGACAGGATCGCTCACAGTAACTCGCTTCAGGCTTAGCTTAGACGACTTCCGCTTTAAAGCCGATCGCTGAAGCATAATTTCAAACAAGCCGCAGCTTCATGGATGAATGACCGGGCTGTTCTCGCTGCTACAGCGCTCCCCGCGCATGAAGCCGAGAAACCAGGGTTTCTTATTTCCTCAGAATAGGATAATTGACATTCAGAGCAAATCTGCCCGTGCAACGGTAAGTCACTCGAACGCTCTAAGCGACCAGACAACTTGAGACAACTTTTCCCGTGCCTATACTGTATACGACGATTGAAAAGACTCCGACCGTTACGCCTCCCCAATCAGGCCTGCTCACAATACCGCCACCGTCATGGGTGCGTGATTTTAGCGTCGACGGGTGTGCGACGAACCGTGACGCCGAGTCACATAACTCAGGAAAGCGTCGACTGTCAAAAGCGACGATTTGTCATTGGTCACAGAATGTCACATCTCACCCCTGCCTGTCACCCTTCACGTCAGGACACCCATGCCCAAGTGGGTGACGACTGCCCCGGTGATGCCTTGAACTTTCGGGGCAGCGTCTACCTGGATGCGCGCGACCTCAATATAAAGCCGAGGTCTCGCGAAAAATGTCGATGTGCTTTGCGATGGCATAGAGAGACGACAAGTGCGCTTGTAACCTGTCAATCAAGCGAGGCGTCTGAATAAGAGGGAAATAATGAGTAGAAGCGACAAAAGACAGGTCAGTTGTTTGACAAACAGGACCATGTTCGTTCATCCCCCCATCCGCCCAACCAGAAACCAGTCATCCACATACAATAGGTAGGATTTGTGAACACTCTCTGAGCCATGCATGTATATAAAAGGTGTGCTCGTTGGAAACGTCCTGAGTTCGTTTGTAACTGTCACGGCGTTAGAAGGTTCCTCTGGCTAATTTGTAAAATGATTGAAAGGTAGTTTACATGGCACTGGTTTTGCCCGGTCGGTCGAAATTGTTGTTATAAGTTTTCTTCATCAGGTTTTGTCCTGTGAAACATAAGACCACAGAATAATTATTGTGGCGTGATACCTGCGCAGCCTTTGAGAGGGCTTATTGTTGACTGCTTGGAGAGGCGTCTGCTTGTGCTGCAAGGATTGGTTCAAAACGAATACTTGGATTGGATAAGTTAAAGAAGTTCTACACATATATCACACCTGCAATAAGTAAGTGAAACACAGAATACTAATGATAGTTATATGGGTGGAGTTAATGCCTTTGTAAGACTTGAAAACAAGTAGGCTACGTGAAATTGAGAGAGTGAATGAGGGAGTGAGAGAATCGGTGAGCGGATGAGACGGTGAGCAGTGAGCGACTGAGCGAGTGAGAACGTGAGCAATGAGTGAATGTGCAGATGAGCAAGTTAGCGAATCAGTGATTGATTGAGTAGGTTTTAGTTGGTGGGTCATGAGTAGGCTAAGAATGGGTAAATGAGCGAGTGAATTTGAGTTTGTTAGTGAGTATGTGAGTGAGTGATTGAAAGAGCGAGCGTGTGAGTGAGGGATTGAAAGAGCGAGCGTGTGAGTGAGGGATTGAAAAAGCGAGCGTGTGAGTGAGGGATTGAAAGAGCGAGCGTTTAAGTGAGCTTGGGTGAGTGATTGAATGACTGAATGAGTAAGTGATTATGTGACTCACGTGAGTTAATTAGTGAATAAGTCAGTTGAATTGGGCAAGTGGACGGGTAGACGAGCCATAGTGATTAAGCGAGCGAGTAACTGACTGCATTTATGTGGATGAGTTAGTGAGTGAGTCGGTGATGGAGAGAGTAAGGAGGTGAGTATGGTTTGGCGGGTTAGTGAGAAAGGAACAAGAAAATCCTTTCATCCCTTCATTTAGTCATCCATCCTTCCCTTCTGATTTACCGACTAATTGATTGATTGATTGCTTGGTTGATTGATTTATTTAGTTTTCAATTTATTGAGTTATTGATCAAATGAATGAATGAATGAATAAATAAAGGAATGAATGAGCGATCCATTTGCTGATTTATTGCCTGATTGTTTTGACTACGACAATGGCCTCGATGACAAGCTAACTGTATACTATAAGCTATCAATATTAACTCTGAGTTAATTGGTCTTATAATATCAACCGCACAGAATGAAGTTAATTGATTGCCCGCTATATCGCACGTCTTTAGCTTCCAACGCCCATATAAGTATTCGATGAGCGAGAGGCGATTATCTCTCAAGTTTCTACCCTCAATCCCTCATCTCCCCTCCCCCGCACTCCATTCACCATCCACGCACCTGTAATTATGATAATGTGGTAATGGTGTTGAACGACTTCCACCATGCTTGCGCTAATCCTTGGCTACGATCAATCGAAGGAGGAGACAATTAGTATAGGTAGGACGTCGTCGTCTCTCCACCGTGTCTTTGGGGCATGAGCCGTGATTGGATCAAAAGACCAAATAACTGGCCATTCATCATCACACAACTTTGTCAGCTTTCACGCCGTGATTAATTACGCCTTATATTAGTCCGTGTTATGAATCTGACGCGCACCTGTCTGTCCGGTTCATCTATCGGTATACGTCCGCTCTTCCGTTGGCCCGAGGGTGACCAGAGGTGGCCGAGGATGTAACCCAACGCTGACACCTGGGGTAACCATCGGGGTTACCATCAGAGGTCTTTCGGAGCGCCATTAGGCCTCGCGTTCTCATGTCTTCGGGTGAACGGTTGAGGACAGAATCTCTGCAGGTCTCATTGTTCACTGCTGGGCTGATGGAATTCCTTTTATGTATGTATGTGTGTGTATGTGTGTATGTGTGTGGTGTGTATCTGTGTGTGTGTGTATGTGTGTGTATATGTGTGTGTATGTGTATGTGTGTGTATGTGTGTGTATGTGTATGTGTGTGTATGTGTATGTGTGTGTATTTGTGTGTGTGTATGTGTGTATGTGTGTGTGTATGTGTGTATGTATGTATATATGTATGTAGGCCTACGTATATTTTAGTTTCCGCAACGAATACAATACAGCATTGTAACTAACTGCATGTTATGTCCGTCATATGACAATTTATTAAAGGCCAAGTTTTTAAGGCGTGGTCTAATGAATACCTGCCGCCTGCTAGCTACCAACCAGATCTCTCCAAAGCATCTCGTCCGCCTGGGGTACAGTCTTAAAAATTGGCCGGTGTGGTCAGTCTATCTGAATAGGCTCAAATGGGTCAAGTAGACAGCTGAGGGAAATGCACTGGAAATAACAATTGAAACAATGATCATGCTTCATAGTCCTTATAATTATATGCATCTACACACCTGTACTTGATATGCCACTCATATGCCTTCGTGCCTGTATTCGTGTGTGTGCGTGTGTGCGCGTGCGCAGCTTTAGCCAGTACGGCCATCTTGCAAGCTGCTCGTTTACAGCCTCCCGTCAAACGTGTGAAAAGTGCAACCAAACCCATGCGGGAA
The DNA here is from genome assembly GCA_959347315.1 of Bimastos eiseni. NCBI lineage: Eukaryota > Metazoa > Annelida > Clitellata > Crassiclitellata > Lumbricidae > Bimastos > Bimastos eiseni. The sequence continues at coordinate 12,032,616 of OY365812.1, read as the reverse complement.
GTTTGCTGCAGTGTTGTAAATCGCGACTTCAAGGGATGAAGCCATGAGCCAAATCTTGGCGGTTGCCTGTGGTCACTGTTGTTTGCGTTTGTTTTTACGTGATGATGACCGATGCAAGTGCAATTGAGAAATAGACTGAAAAGAATACTGGATGAATGCTATCAAATGCTGCATGTATATATGTGTGCGTATATATGTATGCAAATATATATATATATATATATATATATATATATATATATATATATATATATACAGAGAGTGAGAGATCTGCTTATTGTTGATCATATTATATGCTGGCTGATATATTCTTCCTAGGTTTGACATGTGACCTAAATTATGCAGCGCTATTCAGACAGCACTACTCTCAACGGGCCCACCAAGTCCCTGGATCATTATATTTATATATATATATACATATATATATGGCGTTTGGTTGTGTTGTTATATTGTTTCTCTGATCTGGGGAACCTGAACTGTTATACACACGTGACAACCTATATCCAATCAGATATCAAAAGCAAATGTACCTTGAAATACGTTTCATACGAGTCTTCATTCTTATTGCATCAGAAGCTGATCATTCAAGAGCTCTCAATTTTCAGCTGTTTTATTCAGTACAGATATATGTTTCTTATCATGACCACGCTGAGGGGGAGGCGGGGGAGAGGGAGGCGGGGGAGGGGTAGCGGTGCCATTATTGTTTACATACTGCCACGCTGCAAGAACATAAACAGATGGACCAACTTTGACACCTGTCAATACAAGGTACATAGGCCTATTGCTTGTACGAGAGAGGGAACATTCTATTTCAAAGAAGGTGACTCTTCTCATACAGACTCTATGAGACAAACATTATATACTTACACATATGTATATATACATAGATTCATTGCATTGAATGGCATTACAATTAGTCATCTATTTACATTATGTCACAATGTCTCAGTCTTGCAACTCAGGGCTGTGTGCCCTATTCTCAACGCGCCCCTGAAAACCATATGAAATAAATACAAAGGGCGAAAAGGCGCTTACTATAATGATCGAATGCTAAGACAAAACTGTGAGATAGAAATTCACAGGTAGTCCTTCAGCTCAGAGATATAAATATAAACAGCGTGTGTGTGTGCGTGTGTGTGCGCGGACCAGCTCACAGAGAAACAAACGCAAACAACAGTGACCACAGGCAATCGCCAAGATTGTTCCACAAGCCGAGTGATCTATAATGGTCCATGGGCTGATATCCTGTATGTGTCCTATTGCGCTTTGGCTCGTGGCTTTATATATGTATATATATATACATATTATAAGTAGATGTATGTACATAGACAGACAGACAGAGAACGGCCCAGAGGCATGCAGGCATTTCAATTGAAAGGAATTGACCGGCGGTGGACTTGAATATGGCACTTATTGACTGTAGCCCCACTCAATGAGTTCCGGTTTGATGGACAAGCAGGTGGGTGGGGTACAGAGCAGTTTGTCGCAAAGCTGCCCGCCCTAAAAATTTGGCCTTTAAAGACGAAACAGTTCAACGTCAGTGATACGGATGATTTTTATCAAAACACAACAATTACATGCATCTATTGCAGAATTCATTTAGCATATTCATATTGTATATGTTAAAGGCAATGTGTGAAACCATGCAGGATTTTGTGATACGCTTAGGCAATTTGCAAAGCCCTAATCTTACTCTAACCCTAACCCTTCACTAACCCCACACTAATCGTAACCCTGACCCTGACTCTGACCCTAACCCTGACCATAGCCCTAACTCTAACCCCAACCACATAATAATGGGTGATTTTTCAAATTCCCTAAAATTTAAAAAATCTATCGTTGTGCAAGATACCTGTGTCACACATTGCCTGTAACATGTATGTACGTTGTCTGAGTAATTTGCGGCTCCTCGGTCTTTCGGTCACAGGGCGAAGTAATGCAATAAGACTTTGACACACAGGGTTCTGTGCTCAGCGAGTAAAGACGCATTGTGATCGGGTCTAGTGGTTAGCTGCGGGATAGTCAATCTTTAGGTCACATGTCCCCGCAAGGCCACCAGTTTAGACCCATCTGCATGCGACCCCAAATGAACTCTGCTAAAATAAGCGCGCATTCTGCTGTGTAATTATGTAATTGTTGTAATCTGTTGTGTAAATATGAGGGTGAGGAATGGCCACCCTCCTTCTCCTCCTTCATGCGCCGAAACTATATAAGATCGTGAAGTCGCTGACACTTGATTCGCTGACTCAGTCTATTGTTCAAGAGATTCCTTTTCCTTATCCTCGTTCTCCTCTTCGTTCTCCTCTTCGTCCTCATTTTCTCCTTTTTCCTCTTCTTCCTCTTCCTCTTGCTAACACTCTACTGCTTATCATGAGCGTAAAGGAGAGGCAGTGTAATTAATCCAGACAGTTGGAGATGAGGAAGAGATCATGGCCCATGCAGCACTAATCAACCAAAGTGCAAAGGAAACTGATGAACCGCTTGATATTCACTCAATCGTGCCTTCCATCAACAGAGCGAATAAATGAAAAGTAACATTGATCGACTGATCGGATATATTAATAGGAAGACAATCAGGATCAGAACTTCTGAATAAACCACCGCTTCTCATACCAAACTCTCCGGTCCCACTCTCTCTGGCTTCACTCCTCTGGCCCAGTGCCCCCGGCCTCGTTCCAATGGCCCAGTCCCATGGCCCACTCCTCTGATCCCCACTCTTCTGGTCGACTCCCTCTGGTTCAGTACTCCTGGTCTCACTCACTGGCCCACTGCCATGCATGGCCCACTCCTCTGGCCCCACTTCCTCTAGCCCCACTCTCCTGATCCACTCCCTCTGGCTGAGTATCTCTGGTCCCACTCCCTATGGTACACCCCACGTGCATGCCACACTCCGAAAACCAGGCACACAGTCCGTGACTGCAGAGTGCACATGTCGTCCCTTCTAGAAATACCTGAAGCATACATTTCACACACAATGCAGCACTGAAGAACAGTCTGATCAGTGTATCACATACCCTCAGTGTTGCGGCTGTGTCAAATCTATATCTCATCAATGCATGCAGTCGTATATATATGTATATATATATATATATATCATATATATATATATCAGGGGTGTAACAAGCGGGAGGGGCAGGGGGCACCGCCCCCCCCCCAGTTTTGAAACTTGGGAAGGGGGCAATGCCCCCCAGTTTTAGTGCACAGTGTCCCCATGTGCCCCCCTCCAAATCGGTTCTTCTTATGTTTATCCAATGGATTTTTAAGATTACTTTTGTTAAGATAATTTGTGCCCCCGCATTTTTCACATTTCTGGGGGGCAAAATTCAAAAAGTAGGAGGGTAGACAAAATTTTTGCGATTCGCCCAATATTTTTTAAATTATGCCCTCCACTTTTCAAAACCTTGTTACACCTCTGATATATATATATATATACATATATATATGTCTTAATCTACACATGTATAGATATGTGTGTGTGAGTATATGTTATGTGTATATATAGGAAAGTGCGACGTATACATGCACCGACATATAATATGCATAATAACAATGTTATGTTGTACTTTAGGATATACACATTGACACTGTATTTATATATATACTCGTGTACATGAGGAGCTGTATACATATATCACATATAAATGTCATGTATATATATATATCATATATATACATATATACATATATATATATAACTACATACATGAGACTTCGTGCAGTTGGGACTTGGGAGTGACTTGGCATCTTGGTGGGGTCGTGAACTCTATCCCCGACATGTCAATCTGCATAATATCATTTCAGCAAACAATTACAACAGTAATTCTATAGGAGATGCGACTCTGATTGCGTTGCCATTCCCATCGGGATGAGGCCCACAGCAGCAGCAGCGACGAAGGAGTCTGATGGCAATCTCTGGCTGCAGTCGGTGACCACCGCCTCAATTGCCTCAATGCCTTATTGCCAAACACACAATCGACTCCATACATACTTCTACTGTGCTCCACGCGTGCAAGCATACATTACCCTACACTGCATGTGCACGTTGACTGCATTATCTGCAGTCTTGACTCGTGATATTATATATATAACCATCCTATAGATATATATACATATATTGAATATAAGAGTGTATGGCTATTTGAACTTGTAGATTATACAGGCATTTTTCACCAACTTCCCAACACAGATATTTACACCGTTTACGTCTGATGCATATATATATATATATATATATATATATATATATATATATAGTGTATGCTTTTTCGGTTGTAGGCCCAACCGCTTGGATTAGCCTCCCATTGGATCTTCGACTCTTACAATGCATATAGAACTCTCTACCATATTTTAATTCCACTCTGAAAACTGTCTTATATGACCGAGGTTGAACCGGGAGCGCCTCTGAGTGGATTTCTTGAAGAGGCGCTATATTAAGTTTAATTGCTTGATCGTACCTAATTACATATGTAATAATATGCTCAGTGGGTTAATTTCGTTATGTGTATTGCTGACTGAATTTCGTTTCGAATGATCCGGTTTAACAATAGCCGTACATACTTAGAATAAATATAGAAATGCATATAATGTATTGAATGTAGGATTTGCATGCACAGAATAATTACTGCAAATAAATATAGTGTCACCTGATTTAAGCAAATGCGAATAATGATTGTGACATTGTTAAACGTCATGACCAGTGTTCCCTCTAAGCTGTGTGTTGCATGCACGTGGCACGAGCCGCTGAGCCAATGCGCGTAAGAATTTGGAGTGCGCACTATTTTCTTCCTTAAAAACAAGTTTTCTAATTAATTGTAGACCAATAGAAAATTGCAAATAAGTTGAAAGACAATTTCAATTACGTGCAATACGATATATATATATATATATATATATATATATGTCAATCTGCTCTTAGCACAGACAAGGGACCTTTCTTATAGGTTATCAGAGATCATCATAAGCTTTATAGATGTGGTCTTGATTTAACTATCATCGCATTCAGTTCGAACTTGCGCACACACGTGTGAATCACTTACAAAATGTTGCACAACACACAATATCTTACGAACACTATCTCCGAAAAACTGAAATGGAAAAATTAGCATTATTTTAACACACAGTAAAACTGCATGCGTTCAATTCATCAGCAGCAGCTCATTACAGGTAGCCATGACTATTGAACGCGTTCCTAATATATTGATTGACACATTGCATCACTCATTATATAGCGCCATCGTCATTTCAATGCAAACTAGACTTGGAGCTGTGAGATGCAGTTACATGTCATTGAAAATAATCCGTGTTCCAGTGTAAGCGATGGTCTTTCAAAAGCATGCAATTGCAACTACAATTCGACGTCTCGCTCTCTGGCAGATGGCGTTCGCCTCGCACACGTGACCGGAATGCGAGCTGCACATCAACCTCATATATAGTCCTTCTCAAATTATATGGCGCCTAATACGATTTCTGTGCGGTATAATAATATCATGGCCAGATTCGGTGCATACAACGATACAAGAGAGCATCGTCAGTTGTGTTACAATGTTGTATCACAGACTATAAGGAACTCTTCGCCCTTAGCCTATTATAATGACTATATATACATACATGCATATGTATATTTGTACTTTATGCATCTGTTTATATGCATATACATATACACGCATACATCATCATCATCTTCATCATCATCATTATACCTTGGGCACATTGCCCATGGGTGCATATGTCTATACAACTTCGACACATAAACAATAATCAATTTTTAATCATAGCGTATAATAATTATCATTTCCGAATGCGTACAAGCATATGTAGTGCAGAAATTCATGCAGTTTCATGAAATAATAATTCCACTTTACTTTCTCTGCACTGCACCTACGTGACCCTGCATGCATAATGGCACAGCTGAATTGTTTTTATATTTGTAATGTAAAGTAATAAGCTTGGGATAACAAACTCTTCTAAAGGATTCTGTGGTCATTATTTCTGGATAATACTTTCTAAGATACTATTGAGAATCGGTCCACAAGTGTTGACGACGTTGAGGTCTGGTTAATGAGAGATGAATGGACTTCTCTGCGATGTTTATACATAGGTTTGATTCGCCACATTATAAGTCGAGTGTTATGTCTGCATTTCCTTGCATAGACATGATCCACATCAGCGAATACTCACGTATACTGATTAACGCGGCAAAAGATGCATAGACTGAGCTGTAGAACCGATTGTTTCATGCATGCATTCATATGGCCTTGTCAGGGTAGTACGTACGTAGGCCTATACACAGTTATTCCTCGGACGAGATTTACAGGCCGACCGCTCTAACCAATCGGCCACCGTCATCACATGCAGGTGAGGACGTGGATTCGGAAATAGTATAGCCATCTTGAATATAGAATCATAGAGTATATATATATATATATATATATATAAGCCGGGTGGAGGCTGCTGTGTGCATGTATCTATATATGAAGTGAGTGTATACAGTCGTCGCGGTTGCTTTGCTTAGGTATAGCACACGTGTCTAATGACGTAACTCGTATGACACTCATCCGTGAAGTCGTACGTGTCGTCCGTCCACTTGAGTAGATCTCATCTCTGGCTATAACAGTCTGTGCAATTGAGGCCAGCCACACTCCATCCCCTTCTTTATCCTCGTCTTCTTCTTATGCTGCTGCTGCTGCAGGCTCTCCGTCGAACTGTTCTGCCTCACGTGGTGCGCCTTGATCTCGCCGCCGCTGCCTTGATCTCGCCGCTGTCGGAGTTCGCGCCTTCTACGTGACGAAGCGCTTGCTTGTGAAGTCGCCGCCAATCACTTAATGACCGCTTCCGTGGCTTAATTCTGACGCTACAACTGCTGGCGGGGCGGAAAACGAAAAGCCCTCAGCCGAACCAGCATGAAGCCAATTCACAGAGCCATCGATGCCTCATTAAATGTCGAACTCCGTTCATTCTAACGCTACGTTGAACTTCACGAGTCCACGTGTTCTGACATCTCGAGTCCAAATCCATGATGTCGCATTCCAAGGGCGCATCCGGGATTTAAGGAAGGGAGCAAAATGCAAATGGTGGTCGCGATCAACGCATCCAAAATCCCCAAACAGGTCTAAGTCGGGTCCCCATTAGGGGTCCAGAGTTTCTGCAAAATAAATAATGTTTGGGTTATTTTAGAAACGCCAGTATTTGTTTTTTTTATATATTGCATTTCAACTCGCATTTTTGATACGACACATTATTTACTGATAAACCAAATAGAAGTGGACGACATTCTGTTAAGCCTATACTTAAATTTATATTAAATTTATATTTGTGAAATCATGTAAAAGTCCACCGATTTAAAACCTGGTAAGAAAAATCTAAAATCTTTATGACGCTATATTGTTATATATATATATATATATAGACAGAGAGATGCGCTTGTGCATATAGACCTATACATGCATGCTAAAAGTATCGGTCGTTATATATATACATGTATATACATACATATATACATATATATATATATATACACACATATATGTATATGGTATGAATATAATGCATAATTGTGTATTGCCTGTGTGTGTGTGAGCATGATGCATTTGTATGAATATTCATGCGTAAGTGTATGTAAATTATTTGCAAATACAGATGAAGATGTAAATATCGTAATATATAAACAATGGCGATGAAGTTAATGTTTTTGTCTAAATGCAGTTTGGCGTTTCTGCATTATATATGCGAGCATGTGGAATATAGACCTACAATTCAACACTATGCATTTCTTTGTTATATTTAAATTACAATTTAATATTTGGGAACTTCTTTATATATACGATGACATTGTTCGGTATAGCCAGTTCAGTAGGCGTATCATCCTACCAAACACCGACAACATAATATAAGCTATGTGACCTGTCTATATTGTCCAATTAAAACTTATTTGGGGTAAATCTTGTAAAAGAGCAAACGGTGTAGAAATATCATCTACAATTATGAGTTTCAAAAATAACACAAGTATGAGCTTAAAGCATTGGTGTCTACTTAGACCTCGGCTACTTCTACCGTTCTATTGATGTTGTGATGTACAGAGAAACGTTTCCTTCAGATATGCATTTTTGCTCTTTTAGATATATTAGATATCCAAGGGACTCTACAGACACCTACTATATGCAATATGAGAGGCTGAGAGCAGTTCTTTATCGACGTAGTTGGGCTGCATGGAACACCTATGCAGGCATATATATTAGGAATCTTTAGTAAGCGCTATGTTATAAGTTCTCCGAACGAAATACATACATACGTATTTATATATATGTGTATATGTCTGCTGTTATAAATAGATACGTCCGTTAATTTTAAATCTACTCTCTATATTCGTTCATTCAGTCAGTCATTTAGTAATTCATTCAACTTTTATAACGCCGCTCCCAAGATAACTTATTCTCCGGACAAGTGTCACAACTTACGTAGTGAGCATTATGAATTACGAATTGATATATATATATTTATATATATATAAAATTGCGGTATTTTATCTCATTCCAAACTCAGATTCATCAGTCTCTTACTAATTTCACACATCATTTTTTTCTTTTCGTTCATTTAACCTCACTTCTCTATTTCTTCCCTTCTTCCACATATGTATACCTCCTTCCATTTTCCGTTCTCCTGCTACCATTATTCTCGTGCATTCCTCCTTCAGGCTCCTACATTTCTTGCTTCCTCCCATTGTCCATTCTTCCTTCATTGGCTTCTTCTTCTTTCTTCACCCCTCCCTCCGTCCTTCCTTCCTTCCTTCGGTTCACCCGTGCATGGACAAACGAATGAGCCGAATCCTTCAGACGATCTATAGGAAGCTATAGCCAGTGGAAGACAAAGCCATTGGGGCCTCCGTAGAGTCGTATACAGAGGCGCAGCATGAAATGGGGTGAGAGGCGAAGACCAGTGGGGCAGAACGATGCCTTTGAAGACTGTGCCAACCCTTTCAAATATGAAATCCCCTCAGAGACACCGAACGCAAATGCAGCGATCGAATAAACGAGAAATTGGAATGGCACGGACGTCCAGATGGAATGGGAGGGAGTCCGACGACAGGGAAGAAGAGGGCGAAATGGAAACACGGGTAGGAATGGAGGAGGGAGGCGTTATATACCAGCGAGGAGTGCCTTCGAGATATTATTTCTTGTCCGGAGGGGTTATCGTTGGGTCGGCGGACGGGCGAGAGGGTTGGGTCTGCGGATCGCGCCCCTGCATCCATCATCCTTCCGCCGTGACATTTCCATGTAGCTGCTCCATCGATCATTGGTTGACCCGATGCTCCACCGATGACGTCCGCTATTCAATAAGAGCGCGCAAGTGAAGCGCCGTCCGCTGGTCAACGGACCACTCATGAACGCCTTTCATTGGGTTCATGAGCCGACCGGCCGTGAATTGCGGCGATGCCCAAGGCCCCCTCCTCCCTCCCTGGGATGGGAGAGAGGGAGGGAGGGATCCGCGCATGGGGACAGCGGCGCCCACCGGGGGCAGGGCACGCGGCACCTCCATCGCTGAAATGCATCTCCGAGTCAAATTCAATCTTCGTCGGTCCCGTCATGATTTAGTCGGAGCGTATATACAGTCGGAAGACTCGCAGGACTCTGCAGGGGCGGCCGACGTGGCAGGTCCCCGCGGCCGGGAGGGGGCCACGGTCCGCCTGCCCCCGTCAGAGTAGCACGCTCGCCCTCCGCTTCCATCATCGAACTGGACGCTTGGCCTGACCGAACCGAGGAGATTGAATTATTCGGAGGGTCGGAACGAAGTTCGGCCACACTCGGCCCACTGCACGGTTGCAGGCGAATCCCCTGGGAAATAGAAGCCCACCCCGTCCAGAGTGGGGCCGAGAAGGAGGAAGGGAGGTCTGGATTAAATTACATCAGTGATTGCGTCCAGAGAGGCTGGAAAGGTCCATCAGTGGACTTTAATTCCGTCGGACCTAGAGGTCAAGATGAGCGGAATGTAGGCGATGCATGCGAATATTGGGAAAGTGTGTTTATATGGGAAAAGGAGGCAATCAGAGAAATGGCAGACACGACTGTCTGTTTGTTTGTCAGATTGTCTTTCTGTCTGTGTGTCTGTCTATGTTACTGTCTGTCTGTCTGTATGTGTGTCTGTATGTGTGTCTGTCTGTGTGTGTGTCTGTCTGTGTTTCTGTCTGTCTGTGTTTCTGTCTGGCTGTCTGTCAGTCTGTCTTTCTGTCTGTTGGTCGGTCGGTCACAATTAATGCCGCTTCAATTCCAACAGAAATGGCACGCACTTCAATTATTATCGTTGCACGTCCATCTATCGCTGTTCATGCATCCGTGATGTCATTCACCCAATCTCCATATATAGCCACACAGCCACCGACACGCACACGCACACTCACAGACACACACTCTCGCAGACAATCAGACACACACACATCTCTGCAGTGACGTGTTCGTCGTGTACAGTGGAGCTATAACCTAAACGATTTATGCAGAAAAGATTTTACGGATATATCATAGAACTTAATATATAATAATATGTGACGTGTCTGTTACAACTACCATGGAATACATGCAAATATATACAGCACTCACTGCCACTCAGATATAGTATAACACTGCTACATGTACAGATTTATTCTGTTATTATTACTATTTTGAATACATTGCCCTCGCACATATCAATCAGAATTTATATAGAGCCGTGTGTTAATTGTTGATTTTTAACGACACCACGTTCCATATCGAAGATGATTTGGTGTCGCCTGCCGCCTTTCTCGTGGCTTGGGACTGGCACTGTCAAAGTCCAAAAAGTGTATTAGTTATATAGAGCCAATCACGGATCCCTGTTATAGTTAGAATCGCTCATTGATACTCTAAAACTTAGAAGTGAGACGGTTGACGCTGCGATACTGTGGTCTATAGGCAGTAGAAAGTTCCATCAGTCCGCGCTCGATATGGCAGCCGCTAAGTGAGCGGAAACAGATACACGTGACCACTATTTGTATTCGGTCCGACCGCTACTATTCGGCCGAATACCGAACTTTACTATTTGGCCCACTATTCGGCTCCTAAGCGAATACGAATATTCGGTGCAGCCCTACTATAAGGATGTGTACATATATATATATATCTTCATTTATATATGTGTAGGTGTATGTGTGTATTCGTGTGTGTGTGGATCTGTGTGTGGGTCTGTCTGTGGTCGTGTGTGTGTTTGCATATGTGCATGCATTTGTGCTTTATACAAGCAATTTCATTTCGTATAATATTATAAATTATCAGTTCCAGTCGTCTCTCTTCGTGAATAAAATCCTTAACTTGACACAAGATATGTCACAAGATATTGATGAATAAACCATCATTAAATCTATCTATAGGACCTTAAAAATAAATGTGCACCTTATTCATTCCTTCATTAAAAATTTATGTAGCGCCCTTTCATTGTAACTATACTCTGCAGAAGCGTTTCAAACTCTGCAGTATGGATAACAGGGTAAGTTTTCAAATTATCACAGGCAAAATAGTCTCGCAAATGATTTGACTGATTATAGTATGCCAGTGAATGACGCCACATTGCAAGGGATTCAACCGAATTCAACAATATTAGTGAAGTGTCTGAGTATTGGTTGAATTGAATTGTCAACGGAACAATATTCATATTTTATAGATCGATTTAATTAAATGCTAATGATGAGAAAAAATTTAATATTGATCACAGATTATGAAGATGGAGAAGTCGATTAACTTTCATGGAAAGCGAATAATGCATGGGTAGGTAATTGAACAGCGTGGAGAAGAATTTTTTCCAAGTGGGCTGTTCTGCTATATATAGAATAGCGTAAACATGCTTTTCGTCAATCCGCCCATGTGTGCACTCTGGTAGTGCCAGTCTCAGGACTGGAAATAAGAGGAGGGCGACGATGACGATCGTTGTTATCACAGTGTCGCTATAAACTGAAACTAATGCTCGTTCATTCATTCTCGACAATTATATAGCGCCCCTTCTAGAACCTGTCCATACAATTATTTTCCTCTACCGTGCATGCATTGATGTTCACGCATTGCGCATGGGTGAACGCGCATGCATTCAGTGCATCGCTTCATCGTCACCATTGTCCGCATCCAACGTCAGCATCAGCAGCAGCAGCAGCAGCATCCTCAGCATCCGATCAGATGGAGATCGCTCCCCGAGGTCTCACTCATCATCGTCCCAACAGTCTTCGGGGCGTGTCCGTTTCGACGGGTCGGGGTGTCTTGGCCCCTAACGCCGTTCGTCCTTCCGCCCGCCGGGGACTCGTAACCCGGCGGCGGCGGGTGTCCCTCACGGTCGGCTCCCTCACTCGTCATCCCCGGCGCCCTGCTGGGCTCGATCCGGACCCTGGTTCCTCTCGGAGGAACGATCGGAACGTGTATTCGCAAACAACTGCAGCCCGGCTTCGTCGGGCCGAAAATGAACACAGATCTGCGGCCGTTGATTCCAATTGGCACGAAGGTCTCGTGTTCGGATGGACCCAGATGGATCATTTGTCATCGTTCACAACTAATTCAAATCGCCATCTGATCTCCAACTGTCACTACATCCACTTCCATCTAAATGTATGCTCTATACACGAAGGAGACATGCACATGCTTATCATTCATACAAATTATATGCATTTATATTGTATATATATATATATACCAATTATATATATTATATAACATATAATAATGTATTTAACCATAGTACAAATATATATATACACATATCTATATATATATATACAGTTACTTTTATTACTTAAAAATATTTATGTGCATATATGAAGTTACCATCGTAAATTCAAGTTTAAATCATCATCATTTTAAACCGAGTCTCTCAAAGTCGTCGGATTGTACTCGGGCAGCCCACGTTATATATAGCCCAGATCTAACTTATTTGGTACAAAGTCACGTGGCTATCTGTATATTCATCCACAAATAGTAATTATATATATTTGCGCGCATGTAGGCCCATAATTATATGCCACACGTGCATTATACCACGTGTGCATACCACGTGTGCATACCACGTGTGCATACCACGTGTGCATACCACGTGTGCATACCACGTGTGCATACCACGTGTGCATACCACGTGTGCATACCACGTGTGTATGCCACATTTATTCATTCTTGAAGGGGGTGTCAACATAATGTATTAAATCCAGAAAATAGTTAATTCTTTATCACGTATTGAGGCGCTATATAAAAGTCTGAACGTTGCTGCCCAGAGCGAGTGAACGAAGACGGAAGTAAATAAACAGAAGTCTTGTGATGATGTCTTTTATATAGGTCTATCGTCGCTGTCCTGTCCCAACGAACTCTATAGGCCTATAGTCTTCAATAGTTATTGTGTGTATCTATTCTACCTGGATAGGAAATGCGTATTCTGCATAGCCATGTTCATTGTTCAGTTCTAGATCCTGTAGAAGTCTTTAAGCAATTGTTTGCAAGTGTATCTGTCCATTTATGATATGTTGCTGGAGTGAGTCTGGCATTGATGCATTTAAAAATTAAATCGCATATACACAGGATTTTGTAAATAATATATATATACCTGAGATGCGAGTCGTCAAATATCTTATGCATCTAACAATTTATATATATATATATATATATATATAACTAGGCGCCGACTCCACGGGTCAACAGGATTTTTTCCCTGCAGTTCATTGGAAGGCACCAGGGCAAGAGGATAGGTAGGGTTTTGACCCGGCATCTTTTGTCACATTTAATTGTCAATGGCGAATTTGTAATGATAATTATTTATTTTGATTGGTTTCTGTAATGATAGACGAGAGCTTTTAATAAAACAATCACCAGTGAAGAGTCACGTGACTCACAAGGACAGCGTCAAGAATCATATTTAATTTACTATTTGGCTGATTGACTTAACTTAAGTAAACAGCGTATAGGCCTACTACAAATCAATTTAACAGTTGTAACTATTGTACTTTGACGCCCAAGGCATGTCTTAATTTTTTGGAATATTTTGCCCCTGTACGCAAAACTGAAAGCCGGCGCCTATGTACTTATATATATATATATATATATATAATTCATATATATATATATGAATATATCCTGCATGTAGGTGTTTATGAAAATACATTTGAACATCATTGTGCGGCTACCATCGCAATGCGGATGGTTTATGTATATATCGTGATAAATATGTATAATACAGTATATATTGCTAAAGCGATGTTGCTTCGAATGCTGAAATCAATTTTACAACCACGTGTCGCATTATTATAGTTTTTGTTTCTGTGTTGTAACGATGCGCATGCATTATATGAGGATGGTCTATGGAATGCACTCCATTCTCCAGGCATTCCATCTTTCCATCTTAGTGCGTAGATTACGTATGTTTAATTGTCTACGTATGCATGTGCCAGGGACTATAGTGGTAATTGTAATTACGACCATTTATATAGCGCCGTCGTAGGACATCCTTTGTTGCATTGAGCGTTAAGCGTCGAATGAAAGCCGAAGTTAGAGGGTGTGTATACATATATCACTAACTTGTGCACGTATGTGTGCGTGTGTGTATCTTGCAATGTGAGTGTGTTTGTGTGTGAGTGTGTTTGTGGTGTGTGCAGGTGTGTATGTGTCTGTGTGTGTGTCTGTGTGTGTGTGAGCGTGTGTGGGCATGTGTGGACTGAGGATGAAAGTGTTCTCCCGAAGGATGCGGTGGATTGCCTGTTGAACGTTACACGAACAAAACATACGGCGCTTATCAGAAACTTTACTGCAAGTAATTACTTTGCGGCCTCCGGGGGATGAGGGAGTGACGGGGTGGAGGCAGCGGTCGAGAGAGAGGAGTGGCCGTACGGGAGAACATTGCGTATTAATGAGTCCACGGCTATTACCACGTATACCGCTGACCGGTAGAGGTGGCGGTGCCAGCGGCACCACGCGGACACCGTCTTTATATATCCATTTAGTGGTTATACCAATACGCCTGCAGTCTGCGTCTCTTTCTCCTCTTTCTCCTCTGTTTCTGTATGCATATGTGGTGTCTGTGTTTGTGTCTGTCTCTGTCTCTCTGTCTCTGTATCTGTCTCTGTCTTTGACTGTCTCTGTATCTGTCTATCTGTATTTATCTGTCTGTATCTCTCTCTCACATATACACACGCACGCACTTGGAAGGAGCGTGGTCTCCTGGCACCGGCGTTGTCTGATGCTTTTGCTGGTACTGCGGCAGAAGAGACGACACGCAGAGCACCGCATATGTCAGGATGTCAGAAGGCGTCCTTATAAACACATGCGGAGTCAGACGTCGTCGTCGTCGTCGTTGTCACGTGACGACGGATGAGGCACGTGACGAATTTGGCGCCAATTGACCGACCGACGAACGAAGTGAACTATTCGTCATTCGATGCTTTGAGTTCAGACGGTCTCTCTACCTATTCACAGTTGACGCCTCGTGGTTGTTATGGAAACCATGTCATCCACGCTTGACACCTCAACACCGTCCGCGTGCTTTTATAAACATAGAACTGTGTTTGTCTCTATATATGTCTCTTCCTATCTCTTGGTCTCTCTCTATGATATATAAATACATGTATATATATATATGCATATATATATATATAAATACATGTATATATATATATCCTCTGTATCGCTAATATATCACTAATGAATATAATCCATTGGCAATTTAACTAATCGACAGGCAAATCGATTAGACAAGCAGCTAACTAAAAAAAATGTTGGCTTTAGATTTAAAAAAAATTAAAATTATGGTCGATTAGCAAATTTCATACAGCAGACAGAGACTTCAAAGACGGATAATGTGCTGGATGGTTCAATAATAATGAGAGGTGGATTCAAAGGTGGATATGGAAGGAACGATTCAAAGGTGGATAGAAGGAAGGGTTTAATGATGGACAACAGGGAGAGTTCAAAGGTGAATATAGATTCAAAGGTGAATATGGAAGGAATGGTTCAAAGGGGGATATAGAAGGAGCTTAAAATGTGGATATGGTGGGTTCAAATGTGGATAGACCAAATGGGCCAAAGGTCGCTGAGAGTGTATGCAGAACTTTCTGACCAAAGCTTCAACACAGATGACTATATATTTATAGTGTGCAGTCTTCTTCGCTTGTAATTTATTGCCTTCGGTCCATCTGTTCTTGCTCGGTTGCTTCCTCCCTGCCCTCCCTCTCTCCTTGTCCCTTCCTCCCTCTCTCTCTCTCTCTCTCTCTCTCTCTCTCCATTCCTGTTCCCTCCCTGTCTTCCTCCCTCCGCATCTGTTCTTCCATCACATCCAATCATCGATCCGCCTTCACAGAATAGCAATCGAAATTTCGTTTTCCTTTATGGTACAGAGGCTGTCGCTGCCACTGCATCCCATCCCCACGCCCTCCATCTCCACCACCACCACCAGCAGCAGCCGCCGTCTTTGGACGATGACCTCTGGCGACCCTGACGCCTTCGTTGCCCGCTCCCGTCTCCCACCCCTACGCACACCCGACACGAACCAGTTTACATTGCGTTATTGATGGCTGCATTGGTCTGTTTGCGGGGCTCTAGCTTCGTAATAAAACGGGAAAATTACAAATATCCCGAATAAATGGAGGTCTCCCAGGTGGAATTATCTGCGAAAACCGGTTAGGCTGTTGATGAGCTTCGGGCGAGGCAATCACCGTCCGTCGACGATGCCCGACCGATGGCCGTTCACCACCGCAGGGACCGAGCGGTCATCGGCCGGGCGGTCGCCTCCGACCGGGCGCCCGTATATAACGCACGATATCAAAAGCAGGCGGTCAAGGCAGAGGTGGCGCCGATCGTAAAGATTCGCGGTCTGTCGGACCAGACGGGCCCTGGCCCCGCTGCCGACCCACGCCCTCTCGGACATTCGTTATGTCGCTGTATCGGAGATGTCCACGCTGCGCGGCTGAGACTCAGGCCCGACCGACCGACCGAGCGATCGGCCGGGCGCCGAGAGGAACGCTGATAGCACCTGCCTGTCCCGCGGGACGCGAGGGAGAATAATCAGGCCTTTCATATCTTGGACTGCGCATGCGCTTTGTCGTTGCCCTTTTTGGCCGCGAGAACAAAGGAATCGATAAAGGGGTTGGGAAGGTCCGGGAACGATGCAACCGTCATCCATCTTCGACCAGAGACTCCATCAGTCCCACACTTCCTTCACCTCTCCCTTCCTCCTTCTAGCTGCTCCTCATTCTCCCTGCTATGTATTTCTCATATATTATAACCTAGTCCTCATCTTCACTTTGCGTTTTATTATCCTCCTCCTCCTCCTCACTTATCCTCTTCATTCCTCCTCCTAATAACTCCTTCTTTTTCTCACTCCTCATTCAACTGTTCATGTATCATCACTGTTCTTTTCTTCGTTTTCACTATTGGTTACATAGTTTCATATTGATTCCATAGTTTACATGTTCTCACCTTTTGCAATTTAAAAGTATAGATTACTCGTCGAGATCGTTTAATAGGTAACCTATAAAACCAGTTTAATATCCTGACTCCTA
Source organism: Bimastos eiseni (assembly GCA_959347315.1). Taxonomy (NCBI): domain Eukaryota; kingdom Metazoa; phylum Annelida; class Clitellata; order Crassiclitellata; family Lumbricidae; genus Bimastos; species Bimastos eiseni. The sequence goes on along the minus strand of OY365812.1, from coordinate 12,015,101 downwards.
CAGGAAGTCAATGCAGCAGACACGCACAATTAGAACATATACAGCCTTAAAGATGTGATTTATCGTACACTGAAAGTTGGCAAATATATTCGAGACTAAAACAGAAGCAAGAAACACATCTTCGTTTTATTGAAAAGAGTGTGCATAGTATACCCAATGCCGCCTGTGCTATGGAGAAAGAGTTACAAAGGTTTCTTACGGGGAATCTATATAATATAAGCGAGATTACTGTCCCAATTGACTGCAAGTACTTCGGCAGATTTTACGACTGAACCGCGATTTATAGAAGAAAATCGACGTAAAGCAGTTAAACCACCATTGTCATTTTTTTACGAGGCTACAATGTGTACTATCTTACGAAACTCTGACTAACGAAGTTGCCCTATAAGGGTTTATCATCAAGTATTAATTTTGGTGATAGTTTAAATTATGACTAATATATATATATATATATATATATACATGAGCTACAGTTCATGCTAATCTGCATGACTGCATTCAACATATATATATATATATATATATATATATATATATATATATATATATATATATATATATTGCTAGTATTGCTGATTTGGAAGGCTGTACAATTGTTACATGTATATTTGTGTAGTATGTCTCTTAGTTAAGCATTGTCATAAAATGAAATTGTTGGGTTTATGACAGGATATGACTTTGCAAGCTGATACTTTTTCATTTGATTTACCAAAGTGTTGGTAAAAATCTGTTTTTTTAAATTGTTGCAATTTCCAGGTGGCCATAATTAGCGGGAACAATCGATCCCTAATTGGACCTCCTGGGCAGTCTAACTTTACTGTTTTTCTCTATCGTGCATTTTGATCTTTGCTTATATTTGATTGCCAAATAAACGAATAAACCTAAACCAAAACCTAAGCCAAAACCTAAACCAAAACCTAAACCTAGTCGATATAATACATAGGCCATATATATACATCGCAAAGGTTTGTATGGTTTGTATCGCACATTGCATTTATTGATGTTTTATGAAGTTCTGCTGCATGCAACATTTTGCCTGCGCTGCATTGTGCATCCTCCTATGTATGCAATCTGCAATGTGTGCGGATGTACGCATGCACTGTGAACCAGCATGCATGAACATTGCACATACGTGAGAGTAATTATTAAATTATGCAATTATGCATATATATATATCTATATATATACGGTAATTCTCTCTCTCTCTGTATATAAATATATAAATACATGTATATATATATAATTCTCGTCCTACAGATATTGTTCATCGTGTATTATGCAATGTGCATTGTAGAAGGTGCATGCATGATGAAGTGTTTGATTATATACAATACAAGTGAGCATTGCATCATGAGCGCATATATATATATATATATGTATATCACTATATATATTGAAATGGCGACAAAAGTGAAACTAAGGCAGAATGTCAGAAACAGCAGCGTGGTTATACAATATTATATACACGTATACAAACCTATATATGTTTGTATGTACTCGTGAATGTGCCTTTGTATGTGTGCCTATATGTTGCTATGGCAAAGAAGAGGAGACTGTGACATGTCATAGGGTGACCGACACATCTTTATATATATATATATATATATATATATATATATATATATATATATATATATATATATATATAATTATATATTTAATTGAAATGTCATTGAATCTGCAGTTGCAATGCATATAAATATCTCTTTCCATTCTGCACGTGCGTAATCTCAACAGCTTACAATAGCTGAAACTATAACTTAAAGTCCTAAACAGAATTGATTTCGTGACAATTTATTTCGTTATATCGTATGCAATTAATATATATATATATATATATATATATATATATATATATATATATATATATATATATATATATACTTATCGATTCCAAGGTGATGTAATGATACATAATCATATATATGCACTTAATATTGAATATATATATTTTATATTTTTTAAACTGACCTTATCAGACACCATGAAGATTGTACGATTACAAAGCTTCACTAATATAATGTAGCACGGTGGCCGATTGGTTAGAGCGGTCGTTCACATGCTATCAGCGAACGCTATAACGTAACGTTGAATAAGATTTCACCCGCCTTATAATCCTAACAATCACCATCATGACCTTAATGATCATCGTAACAACCAGTATCATCATCAACACCATCGGTATTATTATTCTCATCATAATCATAATCTTCATCATCATCAACAACAAAAAACATCAGTTGTCATTATCATAGTCGTTATTGCCATCGCAGTGATCATCATCGTCGTCGTCGTCGTCGTCCTCTTTATCATAGCAGAGTACCGTCATCATCATAATCTCTATAGAAGCGTTTGCATATATTAGCATGATGAGAGTTTCAATTAAGAATGCTAGGCTGCTGAGATTATTCTCGGCTACCAAGCGCTGCAACCGTTTCTCATCCATCTTCTAATTGTCGACACATAAGTGGCATCGACTGGTCATCTTGTAGTGGACATCGGTCACTCGCAAGTGGACACCGATGATTGATGACCGCCGATGTATTAGACGCCCACGACAATCACCTGCCAGTGTCCGGTAATCGCCACTTAAGTCCAGCAGCCGAGCAACGTCCAGCACGCCAGAAGACAATAACCAGTCCAGCGAAACGGAACGGTCAGCGTCCGCGCGGTGAGCTCCAGCCGACCGTGCACCCTTGACCTTCAGGTGCAGCATCTCCGGAAGCTCGGTGGCATTGGGGGTAGAATACCACTTGAGATCATTCGATGCCAGGGCCTTCAGCGCCTGCTGCTGCAACCGAATGGGGAAGGGTGCAGTTGGGGTACAATGGAGTTCACCCTATACTGTAGGACATTCAATGACCTTGTAATCATCCATCAGCGCAGCTGTTTCGATATCAAAGAGTCGCTTCCATCCTAGGAATATGGGTGCATAAAAGGGCAAAATAGAAACAACTAATCGGTCATATATACATGTATACAGTGCACTCAAGGCATTACAACCCCCAGCTCTAGCCCTGCACATCTGCACGTGTACATTCAAGTGCGAAGTTGAAGCGCCCCATCTATCATCTGTACAACCCCCCATTCGTGCATTTTTCGTCCTTCCATTCACCCATTCAAATTTCATTGCATTCATTCACTGTCGTCTGGAATGGACCTACTCAACGCTCATCATCATTGTCGTCATCATCATCATCATCGTCATCAGCATTATCACTATTTTATTATTATTATTATTATTATTATTATTTTGTTTTGATTTTTTGCCCTGAGGTACTTCGTTCCCACAGGAACCATTTTACTTTGTTATTGACAGGATAAAATATTCAATCAAACCATGATGTTATCATTAGTATGTTTAGTTTTTGTGACTATTCGGTCACCCCTATGAGTCACGAAACCTGTGCGACCTCACGATAGGGTCGCTATGCTGCATGATTAAATAATATTAGTTTTGATTTTTTCCAGATGATGACCATATATGCCTTGATTCATCGGACGTGCATAAATACTCTGGAGTCGATTACCATGCAGTTGTCACATGCGATGATGAACCACATGAACGAACATGATACAGACGAAGCTATTCAAATACGACGCCTGCATGCATGCAGAGAATAATAGCAAAGAACTGTGAAGAAATGTGAAGAAATGTGAATCAATATACATCGACTTATATTCATTTTACACGTGAAGACCATGAGAAAAGGATGTCTCACGGCAGTCTTGACTTGCTCCGCTCGCATCCTCACATAAATATAATCCTCAGTATAATAATAATAATAATAATATATATTATATATACTATATATGTATATATATTCGCGCTAAACAAATAAATATATATAATGTATATTGGTAAGATATGTTTGTTAAAATATTATGAGCGTGCATGGCATATGTTACTATATGAGCTCCGTTATTAAATTATATACATGGCTATCCATTATTAAGGCAGTTGAGACTTAATTTATTCTCATATTCTGTTTCTTGAACGTTTTTACTTTCGAGACATGCGACCAGAGGTGTAACAAGCGGAAGGGCAGGGGGGCACCGGTCCCCCAGTTTCAAAACTTGGGCAAGGCCCCCCCCCCCGTTTAGTGCTCAGTGCCCCCATTTCGTTTTTTTTATGTTTCTGTAATGGTTTTTAAGATGACCTTTGTTAAGACAAAATATGTGCCCCCATCCATTTTTCAAATTTCTGGGGGCAAAATTCAAAAAGTGGAGGCAAAAACATTTTTTAAAATTATGCCCCCACTTTCAATACCTTGTTACACCTCTGCATGAGACATGTTGCAATGCTTAATTCTGTCTTCAATGTTGTACCTTATATATAGTTGAAAAAGAAGAAGTCAGAGGACACGGTTTGAAATATATATAGAGCCTACCAGATGGGTATAAATTTGACTCCAATCTGTTCCCCTTCATTAGCCTCGACGAAAGAGATACCTTAAACCGTGCGCTAAATAAATTTTAGGAATGACCGAATACATGCACTTTTAATGATGCGTGTGTCAAGTATGTAATTTGACTACATAGAGTACTATATAATATTGGAAATTTTTATATAATGCATCGTTGGCGAATGTGAAAGAGCCACAGGCATGTAAATAAATGCTGTGTAGTCCTGAAATTCATGCATTTTTAGAAATAGGCGTGAAGAGCATTCGATTTTATTCGTACTAATCGCCGTCAGATTGTTGGCTTCTGCAGGAACTGAGGTTGTTGATGATGTATACAGAGCTATGTTTACAGAGGCGGAATGCTGCTTGATCGGTTTTCGAAATAACGTCGTTGCTCGCGGTCTGATAAGGAAAATCCCAAGCCTCGAATAGAAGGAGGGCGACATCAATGGACATAAGATTTGATTAAGCAATGGAAATTTATTCAATATGTCGCTTTGTATTGTCTTATGCATTCCGACAAGTGCACGCTTACAGTTCAAAGCTAAACAGTAGGATTAAATAAATATGGTTCAATAATGAAAAAATAATTAACCGTAATAATTAATTAATCAGAGCATTAATGCGATATAAAAATTACTCCGTGCTGAAGATCTAATTGAGCCATTAAATTTATGAATTATATTTTTATGTGATTTATGAAGAAATTTACAGAGATCCAAAACTGCAAATCATGCACCGAATATTACACGGGGTAGAGTAAGTATTGCGGCCAATCATATAATCGTATGCGCACAGCACAAATTTAATTAGGATAGCAGTATCATACATTGTTATCATACGATTGGTAATAATAATAATAATAGGCCTACTGTAGGCTCAACGATGGGTCCAATAACAAAAATATAATGCACATTACACATTTATTTACCATTAATTATGAATGAGCTACAGAATTAAATTTCTCAATATATTCTCTTGTCCTCATCTCTTCTAACCTTAGGGCGTTCATTTATCAAATACTTTGCCTAAAATTGCGCTTTATACATTGTCATCTCAACAATACATGATAAAAACATCGCAAGAAGTCTTCGGTGAGAAGTTCTATACGGTATCGTTAAAACGGGCGCCATATAAATGTTCTCTCACAGCTGCAAATCTATAATCACAGGATAAGCGGTCTGCAATTTCGTTTTGTTCGAAAATCCGCATCGAAATTGAATCGGCCTAGGTTCTTTGATCGGTCGGGGGTTGCTATAATTGGCCGCCTAAGTTATTCATTTGATCGGAAGTGGAAAACCGGATGGAAAAACGACGGATTGCTAAACAAACGAAGACCGTTCGCGCGAATAATGCTTGCCCTTGTCGAGGATTAACATAGGAAAGCTCTTGCTGCTGTGGCAGACCGCAGACCATGTGCGGCGCTTCGGCGTATACACGATGCTTTCCTCCCTCGTGTGGAAAGTGGATCGGTCTAACGTAATATGGGCGGGACTTGCTAAATTGATTGGCAGAATGGGCGGTTCGACTCATAGAATCGGGGTCTCGCGCGCGGTCACGGTCGGAGCGCACCGTTGGCTACGTCCGCCCAAGAAAGTAGTTCGGCATGGAAGTTGCGTCAGGAATGCTAATGAACCCTGACAAGAGCAGCGACTGGATGGGGTTATGGTGGGGGAAGTGCGAGGGTTGGAGCAAGCGAAGAGGAGGAAGGGTAGAAAGCGAAGAAGCCAAGAATAAGACCATCGATCACAGTCATCAGATCAAAGCGCCGCCAAGCCGAAAGACAGAGGCACGACAACGACCAACGGAATTAGTCGGCGGCTTTTGGAGATAATTAAAAATGTAATTATCGCCCAAGTCGGGAACGTAATCCTCATCTGAAAGTGGGAGAGACCTCAAGTGGCCCTGGGTGGGGGCTGAGGGCCTCGTTGGCCCCAACGAACGCTCGGTTTCAATCTCCGGAACGAAAAATCTCCTCCTTCATCAACTGCGCTCAAGTGTGCACTAATACACGCCGTTGCTATTCGAAGGAAGGTGCACGAAGGCCTGGCTAAATGTCACCGAGGAACTATTCACCATCAATGAGAAGTTTTGCACAGTCAGAGGCGAGTCTCGGTGCAAAAGGTGCAGAGAGCCATGAAGACAATTTGCCAGAAGTTCGAGACCCATTCAGCCTGTTTGTCAGACAGGTCTGTCTATCTACAGATCTCTGCATATCTGTCGTGACTCTCGCCGGTTCATTAGCCCGCGCACATGTCTAACCAATCACATGCAAATGTGTCACATATACATATTAACCAACCTGATTAATTACACTAGACAAAGACTTATATAATTGCTTCGATTGGTGTCTTTCACGTGTACGGTTCAGAATCTTAATTTCACGATCCTCTCAAAAAAAATTAAAAAATTACGAAGAATTCCATGATCGTAAATGTCAAAGACGTATCACTGTCGCTACATTGACACATTAAGGTTTAAAGGCATTCCAAAGTAGTAGAGAGGCTTCAATCGATGGCGCTGAGTAGCCTAATATGCACCAAGGACAGGTCTAGTCACATGTGTAATTTAACTACTGGGGCACAGAAAGGTCGCGAGAAACGTGCTAACGTATACGAGGATCTGTAAATATATTATCACATATCTTGAGCAACGTTCATTGAGAAGAACGGCTTCTTAAACAACTCCAAGAAACAGGCTTCTCAAATAGCCTATATGAAGTGGTAAAGACTTCTTTAACCTCATCGCTAGAGGATAGTCGTATCGCTACCATTCACAGCATGTAGTCCACATGAACAGCGTGCGATCACTCATCTCATTTCAAGGTACCCAACCACACACACCCAAGCTATATACATCCTTTGCCACCATTGGGCCTTAGTACTTATGGGAAGCCCTTCCCTCATCTCTGCGTGTCGTCATTCATTATCGGTCTCTTCCTGACGTCATCATTACAGCTCTACTGCTATAGAATTACTCTGCTATTTTCTGTATGTGGAAACACCATCTTGAAGAGCAGAAAACATAGACAAGGGATCGACACTAGCTACTCTCTCAATAAGGATTGACTTCGCTTATCAATCGCTAGGTGGTGTTGGTGAAATGAGCACGAGTACCTTATGACTGTGCATTGCGGTCATGTAGTTTAATTCTGTTCTGTAATAACTTATTAATTTGTAATCATCCGTTCATACTGGGCTATGTAATCATACTGCGTATTTATCAGTTTTTCGATTAATAAAGAAGAATATTACTACGAATAAAATAATTTAATACGAATTCCGTTTATGGATAGGGGCCGTCCACAAAGTACGTACGCTCAGAGGGGGAAGGGTGGGGGTCCAGGAAAAGCGTATGTTTGCGTATGGGGGGGAGGGGGGTCGGTCAAAAGAAGTACGTACGCAGAGATAAAAAATTATGATGTGAAATACGTCGTATCTGTTGTCCTGTCTAATTATTACCAACATTCTCTTTTATAATGTTAACAAAATTTCTTAAATTTTATTTTGAACTAATATATGATCTAGTAGCATAAAATGAACAAAGTTTTATACAGTAAATTAATAAATTTAATGATAATGTGCATAATACACATTAGCCATTAGCACACGTATTAAAAATTAAGCACATTAACTACTCAAGTAAACATTTAATTTTTTGGCTTTAAAAACAGAATATTTAATTAATTAAAACTGTTGTAAAACTTTTAAGTCAGTCACAAGAATTTCTATGTGTGAGTTTTTCAATCTGACTCAAATGCCGACTTGAGCCAGTCAAAGAAATTTCGAATGACAGGTATATCCTCAGAAACCGCGTCCTTTTCAGTTGTAGTCGTTGCACTTGGTACATCATAGTGTTCACAGTTGTCATTTTCACCAGTGTTTTCAATTGGAAGAGATTTCTTTGGATAATCAACAGAACCAAGATGCACTGTTTTGTGACGTTGCATGCTTGCCTGTGATGCATGATAAATTCCGCAAACGTTGCAGGTTCGCTTCTGGATCTCTGCATTTGAAATGGACGGACAATACAAGTCGATGGATGCATCCGATGAAATCTTTGTCGATACGGGGGGGGGGGGGTGGTTGCAAAAGCGTACGTACTTTCGGGGGGTGTCAAACGTACACCTTGCAACAGGGGGAGGGGGGTCCAAAAAGTCAAGTTTTCGGCGTACGTACTTTATGGACGGTCCCATATCGTCAATATCCGCCATGGCTAAGCGTACAACTATTCTTAATATTGAACTGCGCGATATACTGAACCTAGCGAATAACACAGAAATGACTGATGCACCATCTAGGAAGTGGATGAGCGATACTACGTTTAATATCAAACACTCGCCAGATGGCAGATCCAGCATTTTTATTCAGAGGGAGGCAGTCAGAATAAATTCCTTGGTGACTACTTCTTTCAGCAACAACCAATCTCATTTCAACGTCTCATGCAACTTACTCACTTTCTGATGGATTGATTGTCAGCGAAAAATAAAACCATTTGGTTAGAAAAGTAGATAAGCTTGCTAATTGTCGCATTTAACACCTGCACCGCTATACTTCTCAGCAAAGAATGTGAGTATATACAGCAAGAGTGAAAACATCTCAAAAGTACTGTGAAAATTCAGCCTTTGGCCATGATGTACATGCCACAACATCCAAATTCAAGTGCATCTTTCAGATAGTAAAACTGGACACATGGTCCCTTTTATTACAAACTGAACAAAAGATTATGTATACATTTACCTTGTCAAAACATTGCTACACAATAGGATATCGTCATACACAGCAGTTTAACATGGGAAGTGCTTTGAAAGTTATGACTAAATGAAGAGCTGAATTGGTTTTGCAGTTACTTTAGTAAACTCTTGCTCTTAAACAGTGTTAAGTATTAGTTAAGAGCACAACCACAGCAATGTTAGTATATATTTTGAAGTGTAACTCCATAATACTTACAGTATTTCAGGATACTCATACATTAGCCATTGTCTGACTTTCTGGAAAAGCAACTCCCCCTCCACAACAAAAATATTTTCCATGTGCTGTAATTTCAAATCTTTCCACATGTACACTCTCTCATAGACCAGTTTGACAAAATGTCATTTGAACAAACAGATGGCTTCAGTATTTCAAACCAATAATATTAATCATCTGTAACTAGTTTGTGCGTAAAGAAAGTTCCCTTGAAATAGTTCCAGTACAAAAGTTAGGCATCTATTTTTCCAGTGGAGCATAGTTGATGAGCTTCTCGATAAGATCGACGTGTGAAAGAATCATTCGTCGACAACAGTAGCGTTTCAGCCGCAGAGCATCCAAAGCGTCACTACCAAAACAAAATATTATATCATGTTACGGTCACTTCTTATAAATTGGTCAAACAACATTAAGGCCAGTCTCATAATGATTTCACTGGTCATTTACAAAGCATTTATGGCATAATTCTACCAGAAGTGCTTCCTGTGCAAGATACCCTTAAAGAAAAGAAAGGTTTAAAGTAGGGCTGTACCGAATAGGTTATTTTCACTATTCGGCCAAATATGAATAATTGGACCAACTATTCGGTTAAATACAAAATTGAATATAAAATTGGCCTACCGACAAATTTAAATATTTCATATGTGAGCACAGTTTCAGTTAAGTAAATTTAACACATAAACCAAAAGTAAACAGTTAACAACATATAATTTTAGTACCCTTCTGCCAGTGTGAGTAAACTAGGAATGCAAATAACTTAACTAAACCTAGAAATGAGATGGTTGACACTGTGATGTCATGATACCAGCAGTAGAGAGTTACTTCAGTCAACTCAATAAAGCAGCCACCGCTTGGGCAGAAACAGATGTCACATGACCACTATTCGTATTCGGTTTTACCGCTCCTATTCGGCCGAATACCGAATAGCCATTTGACCCACTATTCAGCTCCTAAGCGAATATGAAGCAAATAGTCTGAATGTGAGAGAAAGAGGCATAGATGCTACAAAGCAGAACACAGAGAAGGGGATATTCAATTATCAATTTCATAGTAGGGACAAAAAACTTATTCAGTCGTTGTGGTCTTTTACACGGGAATGAGAAGGTCAGAGGATCTGAGATGACACAGTGACGCCACAAAAAGGGAACGGAGAATTTGCAAGAGATATTAAGGAGCAAGACTCGGTTGATCCAAGACCCATTGCTTCGACTATGATGAACCTCACCCCACAGCTCACAGATCAATTAGCTAAGCAGTTAGAAAGGTCAAGGGTCATACAGCTGCTATAGAAAATGTGAGTTTACATTTACTTTTACAAGTACTTGGTAAACAAAGAAATTATCTGAGCATGAGCACAATAGCAGCACCTGCATAACATTGTCGTTGAGTTAAAATTGGTCTTCTAAACACTCCAATTCAGGTCTGCCATTGGCATGAAGGTTTCAAAGGTCCAGACTGGGTCCCCAATCAACATACAGTATGAAAACATTATATCAGTTATGCAAAGTTAATGTTTAACTACAATAAATCTAAACTTCAACCATCTGAATATTACCTTACTCATCACTTTTGTTTCAATAGAACATGCCAAACGAGGAATGTGACTGCTGTGTCTAGGGACCCTTTTGCATCTCACAGATGACCGTGCATCTAGCCATGAACCGCATGTTCATTCTGAGAATTTATATAAGGCCTCTTCAAGAAACATACGCAAGAGTGCATGATATGCTACAAGATGGGTTGTATAATTTAACCTAAAACCAAGAACTGTAAAGCACTGCTGCACAGCTCATTCTACACAAAACTGCATTCTTCAAAATACATCATCAACAACCGTTTTACAATTAAAAGTTAAAATAAGACAATGTTTCCACCTTTCATTGTAGTCTGCTTGCAGAAGCTGAATATAAGCCTCCCACTTGTTTCCAATTACTTTACCACACGAGAAACATCGCACAGGTATAATCATCTACAACAAAATTTCAAATTGAAATATTCGTTGATGCCAATAAATGCTAAAACCAACCAAATTTTTGACAGCAAATAATTATGGGTCTAAACAATATGCAGCAAGATTATAATGACGGGGTCGACATTAGTTGGCGGTGCAGCATGGTGTCGATTGGTTATAGCGGTTCGCTCATAATGCTCAGTGTGCGCCTGGTGAGCGGGTTCGACTCTCGTCCGAGGCATCGTTGTGTAGGGACCTTGAGCAAGTCCTTCACACACAATTGCTCTGCATTCCAACAGCAGTTGTGCCGTCAAGGCACGTCTGCACTTCTGAACTAAGCTCTAAGATGGGCGATATCAAAAACAGTTGTATTGTATAGTTGGCAATGCATTACATGCTGTTCATAAAAATATCTGTTGAATAGATTGTGCTGGGACTGTACGTTTATGTCAATAACAACCAGACCTTTCTCTACTGAGAACACATTGCTTAACATTTAGCAAATAATAGAGCACACATTTAAATAATGCAAACAACTATAGTTAATTCATCATCAAAATCATGATAACTGTATGTAAAAGGCAGTAGTACAGAGGTAAAGGAAAGATGAAATCATTTAATCAACACCAGCATTTTCCAAATGGCGGGTCGCGCTGTAATCGGGCCACGGGAAAATAATCCTATCACAGTGACATCATTTAACTGCCGAGTTAAATAACTACCAAGCAATCTTTATGCTGCAAGATCGCCTGGTTAATCAGCATGAATATTTCATACAATACACGCATTGTGCATCTACGGTCGAAACTTCTGCCACACCTAAATTACCCCCACGGCAGAAAAATACCCATGCTAGGCATACTCAATCACACTCAACTAAACTGCCTTTTCAGTGCCACCAAATAAATATTACGAAAGAATACGGAACGACAGAATGAGCATTATTATTATTATCAGAATTTTCAGTATTGGTATTATTAAACAACATGATTTAAACCTTAATTTGATCCAGCAATAGCTTCTCATTGATTCATATTACTCCCTAATATAAAATTATTGTCTGCATGTTTTATTCATATTATACCATTATATCCTGGTGTGTTAAAACTATATGGCCTATAAATTATGTTAATGATGAAATTAATCTGTGCTGCTAATTGCTGTAAGCCGAAACTGATTTCCTCTGTATCCCCGAAAACTAAGTTGGATTCATTGAAAGGAATCGATGAAAAGAATTCATGCAAAAAGCAGGATTGATCAACGAATTGCGCTGTTTTGACAAACTTTAGCGTTTTTTAATAGTACATTGCTATTTTCGAGGATTCTGACTTTTTGGACTTTTCAGCGTTTCGGGTTTCAATGATTCGGGTTGATCCCCTAATATGATAGTCCAAAACGGGCAACTAATCGGGACTGCTAAAGGCAAATGCGAAGAATACAGTCCCTATAGTAAACAATATGGCCGACCCTAAATGCGCTTAAATAGAGAGCTGATAATCTGACACATCGAAACCGGTTTCGATTATTGTACTTAAACTGACAAAATTCTTCTCATCAATCCAGCTCCCATTTCAGAGTAAGTTTTTATCAATCTAGCTTCCAGTTAAGAATAATTCTTTTCGTCCTAAGCAGTCCACTCAAGCATGATTCATTTCATCAATCTATCGCCCATCTGACAACATTGTGTTCATCGATCCAGCTTCTAAATAAACATAATTCTTTTAATCTATTCAGCTTCCATTTGAACGGCATTTTTTTCATCATTAATTTGGTTCCGTTATTACTTACTTCTTACTGCAATGGTGGGGTGTTTACTATAGGGACTATTCTTCGCATTACCCAGTTAAAAACTACTGATACTTTATAAATTCTATAAATGAATCCATTAATGTAAAACAGTAGCATTTCAATTAAAGTAGTTTAAATATCTAATAAAAGTTACCTTGTCAAAACTTGCAAATCCGTAAAATTAACAATACTTAAATGCAACACTTATTCTGAGCGAAAATTCAGTAACCGTTGAGCGGAATGGTAAATAATTCAGTCCAATCATAGATAACTAAATTTAATAAACGTGTCAGCAGTCAACACATATAAAGTAGGTAAGTAAAATGGACGACAGAAAATAGGAGAAGTGAAAGAACCCAGAAAATGATTGCAATGCCACAAGCGCTGTAAAGATTTTAGGCAGCTCTGTAAGAAATTACAATTACTCACATTTATAATTCAGTAATAATATATGATATATTAATTTTACTCTGGTTTAGGTTCAGGCGACTTCTGCAGTAGCTTGCACTCCACCGTTCATAATACGACTTTATGCGCATACTCCTCACATGTCAGTTTCAAATAATAAAAAAGAATATGTCGCCTTGCTAGCCTGGGTGTTGTCTTCCTCCTCCACCGAGGGCTAAATAGGCTAAGGTTAGTGGGTATCGCACTCCTACCGTACTGCTATAGGTTGAGGTACCATAGGTACCACTCTTTCTCGCACTTCTCTGGGCTGAAGTACCGCTCTCTCCCACACTGCTATAGGCCGAGGTGCCGCTAGCCTGGGTACCGATACCGTGGGATAGGTACCGGTACCGTGGGATAGGTACCACTCTCCCCCGCACTGTTGTAGGTCGAGGGCGAGGTACCGCCAGCCCGAGCAGCGGTACCGTGGGCTAGATATCGGTAACGTGGGCTCTGTACAGCTGGGGATATAGAGAGATTAGTTAAGCTGGAGTGAAGTTAAAGTGAAGTTGTTGGTGGTGAACGTTTTCTTGTTCTTTGTGGCGGCTGTTAGGCCTACTCTGTCGTGTAAAACTAATTTTCCTTGGAATTGGATAAAGAAATAGTTCGTCGAAATTGAGTTGATAAATTATTATTCGAAAAGGATTGTGTCGCCAATATCGGTAGTCCCTCTTGGATCTTCGTCAAAACGCCAGACTTATACCTACCGGCCAGTCGAACTCAGGAAGACCTCAGGACCGCTTCCTGAGGTACCAAGAGATTTGTGGAGGAATCCAAGCTTTCACTTGGCGTTTGTTGGGCCTTTCCTTGCTGCCCATAGCTTAACCCCGGAACCAGAGGTCTTTTCCATAATATAATACTTTATTGTAGGCCCCTATTCGTGCTTGTTATTAATAAATAAATAAATCGACACTACAAACCACAGTATGATATGAATGAATATAATTACAAGTTAGGCCTAACGAAGTCGAATAGGGCCTACATATCTGTAGACCTATCTAAGAATGATCTGTATGGCACCCATGTAGGCTAATGTAATTTAATCGAACATTTACATTACGCCACTCAAAATCAGCAAATAACGCGTGCCCATCTGGCCACTCTTCATTTTACCGAAGCTACCTAGCGAATGATAACGATTGATAATAATATTGATCGAACAGCAAAGCGAATACTGAAAATAAAGGCGAAGGAAGCAATGCGAACAATTAAATGTCATTCAACATTACAAAAGTAACTTCGCACTTCTGTTATGCAATTTCCCTGTAACATTCCGATGCCCCTTAAATATTTTTCTTTCACTGTGTGTAGAGCTGGCCTAGTTTTAAAACATCAAAAAGTTATTGTATTAGTGGAGCAATTATTCTTTTATTAGACAATATGAATTCATATTTCCTTCCGTCTCGGATGATTTCAATATATAATTTGTCGGGTTTTTCCACAAAGCTATGGATTATTACAGGTTTTTTGATGACCTGCATGGCCAGATGTTATCTCAGATCATCTGGTAAGAGTGGATTTATGTTTTTGCGCGGTTGAATACACCGATCAATACGCGTTCGATGTCGATATAAGAATGGATGGGAACGGAGATGCGGTGGGTTTTCAATGTTTGTGTATTTTGTTATGTAACGTGCTCTGTTTAAAAAAAGTTGTTGCAAATAAGGTATTCAAAAATTGGCCTTCCTTCTTTTCTGCAATCTAAAACTTCAGCTTGGCTTTGTGGTTGCAGCCCTACACTTTAACGGAGTGACCCTATGCTTTCAGTCTTCCGTGCACCGGTAATTTCCTGGCACTCGCTCCTTGCAAGCGGACCTCCCTGGGTTACGTTATCCCAGTTAAGAGACACTCCGCGTCCTTGGAGCTGTCGGTGCAAATGATTAAGAGGCTGCGAATGTTTGCCGGGATAGGCGGGGTTATGCCTAAGTCTACTAATGTGCGTGTGAGGCTGAAGTCCGGCCGCCTATGTTTCAAACAGAACGAATGACAATATCCATAACGATAATATATCGCCTGCGGTATTGTAGGCTAACGTTTGGTAATCGCGAATCTTGTTAGTTTAGTGACTCAAACATTCTTGGCAGGAGAAGTACGCACAGCAGGTTGCCTCATCTTTGGTATGTGTGCAATTTTTGAGTTGAGTTCATGAGATATACACATCCAGTGCTATGAGTGGAATTCCATTGGGCTGTTTACACACAGACAGTAAGGTATTCGAACATGATTCCAGATTTATTAGCGATGCTTCCCATAGCAGTCTGTTGGAAGACTGCACGATAAACAAAACTATATTCTCATTGATTCAAGAAGCTGTAGCCAACCTATGGTCTATGAAATTAGAGAGAATTGTGTGCCTATATCTAAATATTTGAACATTTTCAACTATCAGCCAATTCTTATTTGGATTGTTTTATTTTATCTGTAATTTGGTAACTGCTAAAGGTATGTTACTGATCTTTTCTCTTTGTAGTTAGGCCTTAGCTCATTTCAATGAGCACCTCTGAGTAGATATCTTGAAGGGGCGCTATATCATATCAAGTATTTGTGATTGATTGATTGATGAATTAGGAAGAATTGTAATAAGAGGGCTGGTAAAACTACTTTGTCACTAATGTGTGAAACATGTTATCATGTATTAGGTTGAATGCTACAACTGGGAAAAAAGAATGGAGTTGGATGATGCTGCCTCATTTTTGTCTTTGTTTTGTTTGGGGCTTTTGCTTTACAAATTGCAAGTTCTCTTCCAAGTGAAGAAACTGTTTTAGGACGAGGTCATTGGTTAAAAAGCAGAAGTGGTGTAACTTCTTGCTGAACAATGGCTGACAGCTGCTGCTCTTTATAGGTTGGGAACACAATGAGCGTGCCTGCAGCAGCAGCATCAGACCCATCTCAAGTGGTTCTGTCTCTGGCCACTGACTCCAAATCGGTTGTGGTTGAGAGACTGAAAAATAGTCGAAGCAGAAGTTTTGACCTACTGAATGGAATGGGGGACCTTACCGTTGCAAAGTCTTACAAGAGGGAAACGAAACACAGGTTTGGTTACTGCTTCTTTCCAACTGTTTCACTGTGATGCAACCAGACATTTATAAAGCACAAGTCATAACATTTCTTGGTTCTGGGTCTTGGCTGTTACATAATGAAGTAAATAATGCCCTGACTTGAGTTGAAAAATGAAATTGTTTGTTAGACTGGAAGCTGCTTGAGTAATACAGATGCCACAGACAGTAGTGCTAGTTACTGGGCAAGCAGTGGACCAGCGTTGTGCCACTTGTGCAGACTATGAATAGGTCTGTGTAGAGGGCGCCTCTGAATAGTTTTACTGTGAGAGGCGCTATATAAATCTAGAAACACAATACAATGCAATTGTGACCATGAGTTGATTTGTCACTGTTGGTTCAACAGTTTAGTGATTGACAATTGGTCTATTAGAATATATTCTTGCTTCTTACTTGCATGAAATGGCTTTCAGCTTATTTCGATTATTTATGACATTGTTAAGTGGGATGCAGTTCTGTTCTGTTCGATGGAAATGAGGAAATGCAGACCATTGATAGGAGAGGGTTATGCAACTGGACGACCGTTTATAAGGGTCACAGGATGTTCATTTAGAGTCTTACGTATTTAAACAATCTGATTGTCTGTTGTCAAGTTACTAAAATCGAGTCATATGTTTCCTGACAGAGTCTTTGTTAACCGAAGTCTACACCTGGAGAAGATTAAATTCTTTGGTATGGACATGGACTACACTTTAGCAGGTGACCTAACTTCATTGTCTGACATTTCATTGATCTCTGCTTCGTAAATAAGTATCTGTGTGCATGACAACATCTGTGTTTGCTTGGTTACATGCATACACATACATGCTCATGACTTGCTGGGAGCAAAGGTAACAGAACTGTGACCAATCGGTTAGAGTGGTCAGCCCGTAACGTTAAGTGTGCACTGAGCAAACGGGGCCGACCCTTGTCTGGGAGTCACTGTGTAGGGACCTTGAGCAAGTCCTTCGCGCACAATTGCTCTGCCGTAGAGCTGAAATTGTACCATCGAGACGTGTGTGTGCACCTCTGAGCAAAAATGTTGGAAGAGGGCGGTATCAAATTTCGGTAATAACAAAAAATAAAATAAACGGGTGTGTGTCAAGTTTAAAGATATAAAGGGTCATTTTTCACATATTGAAGCTTTACTAGTTTGAACTTGTACTTGGTCTAAATATTATTCTTGATGTTAAAATGACAAATAAGCTGAGCTGAGCGAACTCTCATGATTATTATTTACGATTGTGATCATAATCTTGAAATTTATAATGTCCATTTAAAGGCTTAATGTAAGGCACCAGTTTATTCATGAGCACTGTATTGTGTTAGATACCAAGTGGAAGTTCAGCATACTTTCTGTTGGTTTGTATTGTATCAATTTTGCAAGCACACGATAAACCTTGCGGAATTAATATTTTTTTATGCAATATTGTTTCCTGATTTACTGACGTTAAAAGTTAATTCGGTATTTACAAAGTTGTGTTGGTATACTTAAAAGTAGAGTTTAGTTTTAGTGGCTGATGTGAATTAAATTACCAGTATGCTTTGTAAGCTGTATGTCAGATAAGGCTATTTCCTCAATTATTTTGTGTTATGTGTAGCTATTGTGGTGGGTGGTTGTTGCATATATGAAACAGATATGATCAAAGATAAAGACGTCTAATGCCAATCCACTTTCAGTACCTTCTATCTCTGCAGTGCATATGTTGCATGCCTGTATACATGTTTTGAGCATAATCTCAAAATAGAAAATGAATGTAGTACTGAGTGAGATATTACCTGTGTCTGTTTATCCATTTGCATTTTGTATATTTTTTATGACTCCTGTGTCATACCCGTGTTTTAGACTACAAAATCCTGCAATCAGTTAAAAATTTGGCAAAGCACTCTTAATTTTAAGTTTTGATAGTATAGAATCACCTACGAACTGTTTGGTATTGCGAAAACTCTTCTCTTTTGGATTTGATGGCACAGTTTATCTCTGAGATATCTTGATGAGGTCCTACTGTGAAGACAGCAGAGATGGTTATGATGATGATATTTCAAAAGCTATTTTTCCATCCATAGGAATCCTTTCCTGATTTTTTTCACCAATGTGGACCATGATTATCCTCAGACACAGTTGCTGGAGTTCGTCAGCCATTTGACCTCTGCATAGAGGTCTCTTTTTACTGTGGTGTTGATATGTTACTGTCAAAATTATCAACCACAAGTAAACAAAATGTGATGGGGACCAATGATTTATTATCTATCGTCAACGAAGTGAATTGATGGACTATGTTGTTTCTAATTAATAAGCAGTAAGAGCTAAATGGATATTTATGTGTCATGCTGTTGTCATTCATTCGCTCATTCCTGGGACTTATATATCGCTCCTTTAAGAAGCCTATTCAGATGGGAATGATTTATAAAACCAGGTTTGATTGATTTGTGTGCAATGAGAAAGCAACAGATTACTAGACATAGCAGGAGACTGAAGATATCTTATCAAATTGTTTGCACTGGCCTCACTGATATGACCTTACTTACCACTGACATGAATTACGATTAGAAAGTTCATGTGTTCATAAGGCGTGCATATGGTTGAGTTTAACTGGGTCATTTCACATGCAGCCACCATCTTGTGCCGCTATGGACATCTTTTGTCAATAGGCAGCACACAGAGGCATCAAACACTGGATCTGATCACTGCTATTTGGCTCATTTTGCTTTAATTTAACTGGCTATTCGGATGTCTGGTTGTATCATTTCTCAGTTGGCTGTTATGTTGGCCTCGACTACTTGATTGCAGTGACCAGATTACTTGGGTGCAGTGACCAGACTACTTGGGTGCAGTGACCAGACTACTTGGGTGCAGTGACCAGACTACTTGGGTGCAGTGACCAGACTACTTGGGTGTGGTGACCAGACTAGTTGTGCAATAATCTGATAGCCTAAATACTGTGAAACACTTGAATACACTTGAAAGTCTGTTATGTGGGTCAACAGAAGCTATGTCATAACTTATGTTCATATGCTTCAAAGTAATTGCAAAATGTCTCACAGATAAAGTTTTGTTTGAATTAATATTTCTTTAGTCAATATAATGATTGTGATATCTGTTTATTTACATTCCAACTGACACAGCTATGGTATGATTATAAATATACTATTTAGGATGATTACAAGTTATTATGGGGTCAAATTTATCTGTACTGGCACTAAGAGGATACCATTCCCAAAACAGACCAAAGGAATGAGTATAAAACCGCAAGCGGTTTGTGTGAGTACAATGACCCCGAAGGAAACTTCCATTACATTGCAATAATTGTTTGTGAGTCGTAAGGGTCTCGATAAAATTCTGAATTGAAACACAATATAACTGTCAGAATCCATAAACAGAATTGCTCATTATATCACAAAATTAGCTTAATTGTGTGATAGAACTGATCGGATATACATTTAATTATCCTGACACCATTTGGACAGTGACTAAAAGGACCTTTTGCTGTTTGTATTTGTTTTGCTTGAGAGTTATCATATGCATAAATGTAGCATAATTCATTTGGAACAGATTCCTGTATTCTGATTCACACTGCTTGCTGGTACATGCATATATATTTACCTGAGTGTATCATTTATATACATATATGTAGTAGGTCTACATATTTATGTAAGCATATTTATATATGTATATATATATATATATATATATATATATATATATATCAATGTTGACATTGTACTTGGAATGACTGCTTACCTTCTGTTTGTACTGTTAGTTGATTTATATCACCATAACAGTTTGATTGTTGCTATGTTATCAGTTTTCTTCCAGGTGGTGGTACATTGCTGATGTGATCATAAGGATCCCATGGTTAGCTAGGGTCTGCTTATCAAGAGAAAGCAGAAATAGGCAGATGAGATTTTGATGGAGTTGTTAAAACACATTACATCATAAATCTTCTATGAAATATCTGAGCAACATTTTGTAAATTTCTCATCAGAGCCAATATAGTTTATTGATATCAAGAACATTTTGGGGGCATTGCGTTTTCTTCCATTTTGGGTTTTCATTTAGTTCAATTCAATATTTGTTCAATGCTTGTGGAATGTAACTTGCTGCGGTTTGCCAGCCTGCTTAATAAACGAATATAATGATGAAAAGAAATTAGCTGTCATAACCACAACTTCGTTTTAATGGTTTATAGTTACATTTAATCTGTGTATGTACATATTGTTCTATGCCTAGCAAACTAGATGAGCACCTGACTCATTATCTTATTTTCAGTATATTTAGTCAATTATAAATCATAGAAAATATTTCTATAATGAAGATCAGACATAACGTTCCGATCATCTTTTTGTGGTTAGGCAAAACCATGGTGCCTTTATAGCAGATAAATTATAGTATCGTATCTGATTATTTATATAGTGCTTCTTGTAGTACTAGTTATTCAGAAGCGCTCTCAGCGTGACAGCCGCGAGGAAATAAGAAAATCTTCAGTATTTGTTTTCCTGCAGGTGGTAGACATGTGCTTTTTTAGTACTTGAGTTGTATTAGTTATTGCAACCCTTAACAGGTGAGTATCAGCCATGGGCCGTAGGAGAAAGGTATTCATACCTCTTCATCCTTCCCATGACTACTGTGATGCACAATTGCACTGGTATCATGTATCACATAGAAGTTGTACAGGTATCATGTATCGCATAGATGTTGCACGTTTATCATTTATCGCATAGAAGTTGCGCAGGTATCTTGTATCGCATAGACGTTGCACAGGTATGATGTATCGCATAGAAGTTGCACAGGTATCATGTATCGCATAGACGGTGCACAGGTATCATGTATCGCATAGAAGTTGTACAGGTATCATGTATCGCATAGATGTTGCACGTTTATCATTTATCGCATAGAAGTTGCGCAGGTATCTTGTATCGCATAGACGTTGCACAGGTATGATGTATCGCATAGAAGTTGCACAGGTATCATGTATCGCATAGAAGTTGCACAGGTATCATATATCGCATAGAAGAAGTTGAAAATTCTGATGTGAAACGGTTTCCACTTTGTTTGATGTGGATATTGCTGATTAAAACAGTGTTTTTCTATCTTATTATTTTTCTTTTGTGTTTTAGTTTACAAGTCTCCGCAATATGAATCGTTAGCATTTAAACTGGTCGTTGAGCGGTTAATCAACATTGGTTATCCAGAAGCTATCAGGGACTTTGAGTACGATCCTTCTTTCTCTGTTCGGTGAGTTAGTTATTTAGACACTTAATCATGGAGCCTTTAAGGACTAACCCTTGTGCAAGGGCTGTATGTGCTAGAGATAAATGGTATTAAAGTTCATGAAGCAGATAATGTTGAAGATATAAAGATAAGGAGAGCAAATAGAGATCAGATGGTCATAACAAGATTAATTGTCAATTTATTACATGGCTTACAGACAGAATGAGCTTGCTTTAGTGTTATTGAAACATGCAGAATAAGCTACCATATGGACCAACATAGTGAGAGTGTTGAAGTGTTAGAATGCAGCTGATAACTTATATATTGCCAGAACACTCTGAATTCCGCTAAGACAGAGCAACAGTGCTGAATGTGAATTTGTTTAGACGTCCCTTAGCATGCTGGACTGTTTGTTTTAATTCCAGTAACGGTTAAAGATTTTTGCTTTAGCTCCGCTCCCTTGCCCTTATTCAACTCGGCTCAATGCAGTGGGGATATCAGATAGTGAAGCAAAGTACCTTAGACCTGAAACACCAAAGAAGCATGCTGATTATTTGATGACCATCACTGTATTAATCATAGCTAATTATTAATGTTAAGTTTTGATCTGTGAAGCCCCATGGGAGGTGTAAGTTGCCATGACATTATATAAGACATAATATAATTTAACCCTTCTCGTCAGTCAGTTATGTGTGCGCTGTGGTACTTGGGATATTGTGGCGTCATGAGTTAGGTAATTGCTTACAGAACTTGTATGCCTTATTTGTGTCACATTTTATGATTGCTATATTATAGTAAGATGACATAACGATTAGTTGGATTATTGCTCAGAATGGACTCTTTAACGCTTCGTACCCATGACTTCCTCTAAGGATTGGAACTCAAATGACTTTGTTGAAGCCTCTGAGCTATTTTTTTAGCACGTTTACATTACTTAGCAAATGCACTGTAACACACTAAGGCAGGGATGTTGTTGGTTTTAATTATTAGACAATTTTATGATTTGTTGTATGCATTGAAACAATATTTGACATTTGGCTGAAACAATTGATTTCTTATGTTCCAGGGGTCTCTGGTTTGATACGAAATATGGTAATCTGCTGAAGGTCGATGCGTATGGAAACCTTTTGGTCTGCGTTCATGGTTTCAGTTTCTTAGAACCGTACGTCGCATTCTTTACTTCATTCTTCATTCATTCACTCATTCATTCATTACTTCATTCATTCATTCAATCATTCATTCACTCATTTATAGGACTTATATGACGCCCCTACAAGATTACCTACCCGGGCGATAAATAACAGTTTTCGGATTTACATAAGAGGTATATATCCAGAGTTTCTAGCTGTTCTGCATTATTTATTCTTTCATGAAATGTAAAAATGTTTTTCAAATTCTGTTATCTGCTTTTGTGTTCCTGTAGATTATATCATTATATCAATATATAGAAACATATTTGATCATATTACAAGTGGCAACGCATTCATCTGATTGTTTTTGTATATTCAGATCTGAAATTCGACTCTTATATCCAAACAAATTCGTTCAGTTGGACGAAGGTCGAATATTTGTCTTGAACACTTTATTCAACTTGCCAGGTTTGTGGAACATTTTATTAGGTAGAAACAACTTATAAAATTATAGAAGTTGTGTGATGGGTGATAAGGATTCATTTTAGTGCAAATATTTAAGCTCAAGAGTTACTGGTAATTCTGCTTCAAAATGTCATGTGCCAAAACGTCATGTGCCAAAATGTCATGTGCCAAAACGTCATGTGCCAAAATGTCATGCGCCAAAACGTCATGCACCAAAATGGCTGCATCAAAAAGTCACAGTAAACAATGCCATCAGCTGTAGTTTATCAGATAAGACATGCACATTTTTATTGTATAAAATCTACAGCAAACTTCATTCTTTTTTCTGGATGAGCTTTCTATCCTAATAACCAATTTCTCCTTTCATTGTGGGACTGGTTTTTCCCACAATGCATCTTAGCCTTATCTCTGGAAAACGCTTGTGGCTGTATCACACATTCAGTCTCTTCCGGTTGATTGTCTGCTGCGAAAGAGTCATCTTTCATTTTAAGGACTAATTTTTTGTCATAACTTCAGACTTTAGTCATTCCATTGTTTCAGTTGCAGTAACTAGTGTCTAAACTGTACTTGTCTCTTAATGCCAATTTGTATTCAAACAATTATTGTTGTTTGAATTCTTTTCATACAGCTAATGAGGTGAAAATTTTCTCTTAAAAATACAATGTTGCTTTTTGGAAAGGTCGCGTTTAACCCTTTAATGTACGGTGAACCTATGCAGCTCGTCGTTGAAGGGTTAAGGGTGTGAGTGTTTGCACAATTGGATGACTGATAATTTTATAGGATTTGGTTTGCTTGCAGAAACATACCTTTTGGCGTGTCTTGTCGACTACTTTACAAGTTCGGATCAATATGCAAAGTGAGTTCTTTGTTTTATGGTCGAATATCTTATTTTTGGAGGGAAAATAAAAATCCTGTTGTCTGCTGAGGTTACAATGTATGGTAGTATATAGTATATTGTATGTGATGTTTATGTAGCAGGTATCCTTTTGACAGTGCCACTTTCAGAAATTTCTGGGTAAACTGAGGTAATGCTTGACATAGTAACAATGGGTGGATTTATAAGGCACTGTAAACGCAGCCCAACCACTACAAGGGCGCCATACATATTGTTGCCTTGATTTGGCTTCTGGTTGAATAAGTTCTACAGATCATTGTATGTATGTACATATGTCTGAAAGCTAATTATATAGCTCCTATCATGAACTCCAGAAAAGGAATTTAGAACTTCACAACAGGTTCATGGCATACAATGTGCAATTGTACAGGGTGGGCCAAAAAGTAACCCCCTATGGATTTCTGCCAATATTTCGGCCAAAAATAGGAAATACTAAATGAAATTTTACAAGGTGAATGACATTTCATATTTGCATATAATCACCAACATTGACTAAAATATTTCAATCAGAGCAAAATTTATATCACTTTTAAAGAGTGCATCCACTAATTTTTGAAGGTCAAAAAAACATTTAACGCCGCAAAAGTTATAAAATGCGAAAATTGGCGGTTATATGTAAATATGAATTAGCTTAGCGCCTGTAAAATTTCATTTACTGATCTCTACTTTTGGCCGAAATATTAGCAAAAAGCCTGATGAGTTTACTTTTTAATGGCCTACCCTGTATATTCTTGTCTTCTTCTCAATTACATTATTTCTTCCTTTCTTCCACAAATTCTTGAAGACCACTAGAAACAAATGCTGTGTGTAGATCAAATGTGCTGAATCAGATTGCTTCAGTTTGCATTAATGCTTTAATATTTCCTATCTATAGGGTATATAGACCTATGCTAAGAGCCTTTAAAATATATGGAGTCTTTATGCTAGAGGCATTTAAAATAATTTTCATATATTTATAAGTTAATTATTCATAATATTGTTGCAACTTGAAGCAGCTCTATATGTCAAGTATTTGCAACAAAAGTGTGATAACTGACAAGATCGGGTAAGATGTTGCTAACATGGACATAACCATGAAACAAAAGACAAGGAAATTATAGGACACGAACCATTGTTCATGATGGTTAACAGACTCCGTATGCTGATGTTAACGTCAATAAATTTACTTTTCAGGCAAAAACATTTGAGCATTTCTTACTTTTATTTCACATTTGTTTTATTCTGATTTATTGACTATGTAACGAAGACCGTCACTCTGTATCTAGCGAGCAATGCTTTTACACGATTTAAATCACTCACCAGCTAAGATACGTAACTTGTTTTAATAGGCCATTTTATATACTATCGTTATAGCCAGTGTATGTATATAGGTGAGCATATGCTATGCATGCAGTAGGTCAGTGAGACAGTGACATCTGGTGTTTTATTAGCATCCCTTGGATGCATCGTTTGTTCACAACTTAGGCGTGTCCATGGATTTTATTTTTCTGTGCCCAACTCAAAAATTGCGGAGCCCCGGCCGCATGGCCGCACAATATTATAGCCAATGGTGGCCAGTGACAAGGGTTACAGTATTATGGGTTAAATTCTGTTATGGTCAAAAGTTAACATTAGTCATCAGACAATTGTACACCAATGTCTGTTTGAGCCAGCAATAGGTTGTTTTTGCTTGTTGAATACATGTGTTGATATGAAATATGATAAGCATTGAGAGCATTTTTATGTTGAGGATATGCAGGTTTTGAAATGCTTGGCCGACTGGATTTGGGGGATTTGGTGTAATGATGAAACTGTTAAGGTGTCTAAAAAGCCTCGTGTGACTCTTTTTTGGGATGGAGTTCATTACTCGACCACATGAGATTTTACCTGGATCACTATCTTTTACAAGTGTTGAACAAGTTTTAAGATGATGATTGGTGAAACTATTTGTTCTATGACTGTGTTCGTCATTTCTTAGTTCTCTAATCATTTATTTTATTTAGTTGTGAAACATAAAGAACAGACTTCTGCATCTGTTCTCTATTTCTGCTGATTGCTTTACCATTATGGCCGAGTTTTAGTGTTTTTAATACAAAAGCATTAATATTCAATTGCACCTGTGAATATGCTGGTTCCCGTGACTTAGCGTTTGTCGGCACTGTAGAAATGTCGAGATTACGATTGGATAATGTTCCTACAGCAGGTCAGAGTTTAAGTTTGAAGCCTATCAACAGGAAGTATTAACCATAAGAAACTGCAAGAGGCATGCCGTCATTTAAGAATGAAAGATATAGTCAGAGGGTGGAGAATTCCCAATGATGGGCCCAGTTTATGTGAAGGTGCATCAGGCATAGACAAGACCTGGATCTGGAGCAATATACTTCCCAGCAGATGCTTATCATTGAGAGACTGGAGCAGCCTTTTACAGAGCTGCAAAATATGGGCTCGGATGATTGGACGGCAGATGATTTGCTCGACTAAGTATCTGTGGAGTTCAAGACGTAGCCGTTCATCCCGGTGCTTGACTCCTGTTAGGGGAGGAAGCAGTGTACAGGAAGTAGAGGAAACAGTATGATAACAAACAATGCCCAGCAGTCTATGGGTGATTGAGAGATAAGAGGTTTTTTTAGCATAGGTGTAACATTCTACAGAAAATGTATAGCTTGTGAAATAAAATTGAATCACGTTTTGGTTAAATGGTTTCATTGCTCTGGAGAAGTTAGCTACTAAGCTGCTTTGTTGACACATTCTGTTTGATATAACATATGTGGCCCTTGTGCGGGTATAGGGGAGAACCCCCCATCTCTGTCAGGATATCTCCCCTTCTATGTGTTTTTCCAGTCTATGCGCTGCTGCCCGCAGCCTACACTGCTTCCGACTACAAATTGCACCATGATCATTATGTGGGAAGCTTGATATGCACTTTTTGTTTAAAGTGATTGATAATTATATGCTTGCTGGATGTTGGAGAGTCTGGAGGTGGAAAATAAATAAAAGTGTTCTGATTATGATAAGAAAAAAACTTTTATATCAAACCAGTAAACAAATTCTATGCAATTTTCATTTATAATATTTTTGATTTAGTTATTTACTAAAATTTATAGTATATAGTGTTTTTATTTTGTTTTCTTTCAGGCTGCTGTCTAGGCAAGCTGCTTTATAGTTAAGTTTTGTTGATACACGTTTGTGTCATTTGTGGTGTGCTGTGGTTTGTGTATCATAACTTCTTCTTGTTGTTTGTGTTTTTCCATGTATTGCCTCTTCTTATGCATGTTCCACTGTTCCTCTCTGCTAACCTGATGATGTTATCTTGTGTGGAGTGTGTTATTGGACTTCTCTACAAAGGAGTCTGAGAAATCTTGCTGTGTAGTCTAGTATCTTGGCACTTTGGTCTTTCTAACTTTAAAGAAGTATTGCAGTTAAAAACCCTACTGCTGTGTAACAACTTCTGGTTGTTATATGTTTTCCCTTCCTATAACGTTTCTAATGTTTTTCCGAAATAATATGGGTGTGATGGATTTGGTACTTATGTAGTCTTGGCTATAGAAACTAATTAAGACTGTAATGTATTATGGAGGTTTTAGTGACATATGATAAATGTAGAGAACTTCTTCCATCAGAGACATTTGCTAAATCAGAATTTTGTTTTGTGGGCAGAGAGGTTGTGGAGTCTGGGGTGTAATGATCAAACAGTTTGAGTTTTTGAAAGATTTTGAGGGTTGAGCTGCGCTGCCACATGAAATTGTAGTTTGTAAAGGTAATACCTGTGCTATACCTCTGCTTATCACTTGTAGTTGCTGTGAACCTTCATGGGGCCATTTTCTTAACATTACTGTTCTTTCTGATGTGTTATTTAATTTTTCAATTTCATGCCAGTATTAATTAATTAAATTGGACTACGAGAACTTGGATGATTGGACAGCAAAGCACACTGTTCATTCAATCATTCATTCATTCATTTATTCATTCATTATTTAAAAATTTTCACAATAAGTGCATCATTATAAAGTACAGTTGTTAGAAAACTACTGTGATACTAAGGTGAGACAGAAGAGACAAAGATCCTGTTTAGTAGGATGACAATAGTAACTTGTGGTCATATCATGCTATCCTGAGTATTGCTCTCGGACCAACAAGGACAACCCTTGTTGAAAAAGAACAGATTCCAAACGCTTGCAGAACAGAGAGGGAGACAGGCGGACTAACTCAGCTGTTCTAGATTTATGAGAACAGCAATGAAAGCAAGGCTTCCGTGATGAGTTGCAGAGCTACAGCCAAATTGGACTTAGAACAGACAGAGTGAAATATGTGAACTAGTAAATTAATGTGGAACATAGTAAACAACCTTCACAAGGAATTGTTCATGTATTGAGCAAGTTTTGCCTGAGTTAAAATTAGTTGACGGGCTATGAAGCAATTGCCACCTTTGGCTTTCCTGGAGAGCAAATTTCCTTATTGTATCATCCTATTTATTATTTGCTGCTTTGTGTAAGCAGTGAATACCCAAAGTTTCCAATATTCACCAATCCTTCTGATTGCAATGTGCCATATCTGGCATCTTCGTCAATCAATCCGTTTACTGTGCCCAAATGATCTTGATTTTGGACAGTTCAAATAATGTAGTATGATTTACAAAAGATAACTTTAGTGTCGTGCAATTAAAGCTAATTTTATTTCATTTCATCAATTTACAAAAGAGACATAAATGGACTGGTTACCAGCAAGATATGCACTTCTGAGCAAGAAATGTTGGAAGAAGGGTAGTATCAAATTTCGGTAATAAATAAATAAATAAATAAGATAGGATACACGGTAGGATTAGGTATCAGTTAGTGGCCATTTTTGATTTTGACAAGAGTTTATTATCTTTTGGACTGTCAATCAACTAGTAATGATCAATGAACACAAACACCAAGTGCTAAACAAATGTCCAACCAGGACCTAGCAGGTAATGAACAAAGGAGCAATATAAAGTGAAACATGCAGGAATTATAAACCAATTTAGGAGGCAATATGCAGTTAGTGATGAAACAGTAGCCTGACTACAGGAATTTGATAGTAATAATGATAAAAATCAAAGCATTACTAATCAAAATATAGAGCAGTTTTCCCAACCTGTGGCCCGCGGCCAAAAGTGGCCGCGAGAAGAAGTAGAAGGCCAAAATTGGCCCTTGACCTATCAAAGATATAAAATGATATACGTGCAAAAAATGTCTATTTGACAGAATAAGGATTTTCTATTATATAATTATACTTCTTTTTAGACATTTATTACCACAGTAATCTGAAATGATTAAACTGGAATTTGTATAATTTACTTTTATTAATAAAAAATGTTAAAATTAAAATTAATTGTTTTTAACCTTGTGGTCTATCGTGCCTTCCAACCAAATAACAGTGGCCCTAAGTGGAAAAAGGTTGAGAAGCCCTGATATAGAGTAATGCGAAGTGTGCGTCAGAATCACAAGTCAATTTGAAACACAATTTGTAATCATAAAAATCCCAATTAGCCACATGATAAACAATGCAACAGAAAAATCCACAGAAACAGCCCAAAAATGAAACAGGGAGAAATATGCAATTGGCATGTAACATGACTATTCTTCACAGCTCAATACCAATTTTTGTAAACTATCGTATGACTGTTTTTGAACTCATGTACACTGCCATTTTCTTTGACCTCGTCTATGCAAAGGCGCTATATAAATCATAAATTTGAAAGTCGACCTATTATTATTATTGTTATTTTTGATACAACTTATTTTGTCTGTGGTGTAAATCCATTTGATTTCTCTGAGCTGCTGATTAGCTTTTGCTTTTCCCAGGACTCTCTGATCCAGTTTGTCCATGGATCCTGTTTTTACCTTGATTTTTAATCTGGAATTCATTATCAGCTCTACTTACATTTGCTATTCACTCTATCCAGCCAAATATCTTAGGAAGACTATAGTCCTTAACTGTTCATAAAGTTAATGGCTAGTTCAGTGAGTAATAGCCACGAAAAAGCCCTGTACTGAGAATTTGCCACACACCAGACCAGATCTGTGAATTCCTCAAGAGCATTCTTGTTTAACAGCTTGTTCAGTGGATTTCAACTTCAAAACCTTCTATCGACATAATGCTGAAAGAGCATGGTGGCCTGACCAGTTGCTTTGGGTCTTTTATCCACTTGTTCATGGCTCTTGTATTCATGTGTTTTATATTGGCTCGTTGTGTGGCTATCTTGGCTTCAGGTGTTGTTCAGTAGACTTAAGCCACGTGGCTCAGCTGCCAATCAATGAGTAATAACTTTTTGTGAGCCACAGCTTCATGTCCCTATTGTGACTTTTGCCACCCTAGCTACTCATTAACACTTGTTTTTCTTCTTGGCTCTATCAATCGAGGCCTTCTACATTAGACATATCGATGCCATATAGATATATTAAATAGAGAATAATGCTTCAATGGTAGATTAATAAGACATTGCAAAATCAGTTGAGTTACAAGTCTAAATACAGTCTAGAGTGGTCACTTATTAAACCTACAGAAGTGTGATGAGTTTCATCTGATTGTAATTCTTTGGTAGGTTGCTATACTGAATTGTATAGAACTACCAGTGTTCTTTAATTCAATTATGAAGTGCTATCATGACTGAGTTCTGTTTATCTTTTGGTAACAGTTGATTAATTTATTTAAAATCCAAAGTTATTTCTTCCGTAGGGTTTTAGTGTGCATTATTCGCCGTTTGAAGATCTTGATATGTTTTTGCTTTTGCATGATCTCTACTAATTTTGTCAAATTGATTGTGTTGAGATGGGCCTATGAGATCTACCATTTATGAGCATTTGAAAATTATTTCGCATCCATTGGTTGCACGAATTAAACCATTTACTCTTGATTTCAATGACTTACCTTATGACTTGAGCCTGAACCTGCCTGCCTGCAATTGCCTGCCTGCCTGTCTGCCTGCATTTTTCTCTTCCTTCCTTCATTCCTTCCTTACAACTTTCCTTCCTTGCTTGTTTCCTTCCTTCCTGACGGAGAGGCTTGTGGAGTTTTTGTCTGAAAGAATGTTTACATCTCGTTCTGTGCATGGTAATTGACTTGAAGGCCAGTTGCTTGAGCTACTATGAGTTTCTCACTAACTTGGAATGCATATGAATACACTCTTCACAGTAATGTCTGCAAAGATCAGACACTGAAGAGACCAGAAACATTGGCATTTTTCTAATGATTAAAGTGGTTTGATGGGAACTTTTAATTAGTTTTTATTATTAATACGATACATAAATAGATAGATGGATAGAATTTAGAATTATTGGGCCAATTGAAAATTGCATTTTGACTTAGAGACTGGTTTTAATTCTACTTCTTTTGCCAAAGTGCATAAATTGTCTAAGTTGTTAGAATTGTGTTCTCGATCCCAAATGTCTGTTTAGAGTTTATAATCTTATTTAAGTTGTCGTTAAACTATCTTATCTGTGCCATTGGATGGTTATATTTTATTGTATTGTTTATTAAATCCATAGATAGATGGAATCCCAGATGTCTTTGTTTATTATTATTATTGTTTTTTTTATTAATGTTATTAAAAGGGCTATGTTTGCACGTGCAGCCAAAATCATATATGTAAAAAACGTTTTTTTCGTTTTTTATTTTGTTCTAAAAATGTCAATTTTTTTAGTTTTATATTTTTTACAGTTTCTGTAAAAAAATTTATGCAACTTCATTCACTTTTTATTGTTATTTTATTAGATTTTTATCTAAATCGCCTCTATGAGCCTCCTTGTTGTCTAGTCATCTTGATAGCTGCGTGCAGGCAAACTGCGTTGACTGTCATTGCTCGTTGACTGTCATTGCTCGTTGACTGTCATTGCTCGTTGACTGTCATTGCTCGTTGACTGTCATTGCTCGTTGACTGTCATTGCTCGCATGATTCCCCGCCAGTTGGAACAGCTTCTACCTCCCCTTTTGGGTGGAGCTGCTTCTTTTCCTCTGCCACCTTCGGTAGGCGCCTGAAGTCCTTCTTCGTTTAGCTTATCGCGAGTGGTGCTACGTCAGTGTTTGCGGTCTGTGCATTGTGCAGGTGGTCAACGTTGGCTGCCACTCCTCCTGCGCTTGTCTAATCGGCCCTTACATTTTGATAGATTTCTAAATTTCAGTATGTTTAATTGCTTTTCAAACTGATAAAAAACCTGGAATAATTGTCATCAATAACTGTAATTTTGTGCTTGCTATGAAAGTTGTGCTGTTTACCAATTAGAATTAAATAATGTAAGCCAGATTTTTAATTTGAAAATTCAAAGGGAGCCTAATTCAGAAGGGAGCCAACAAGATGTAACAAAGTGAAATTGATTTACTTTACCCTTTTTCTCTTGTTTATTTTCGTTTTTTATTAGTTTGAATAAACTGCATTTTATTGTAGTTTTTAATACGTTTTCATCGTTTTTTACATCTATGTCCAAAACTCATTATGATGCTGTCTTTGGGAATCGCGTGAAGGACTGAAGTTATGTTATAATTAGCTTATATCTGTGGCTAAATTGGTTTCTGTGGACTGTGTTATATGTTATGGTTAATAGAATTTGTGTTATATTGAATAGTGTTGTAATGAGTCTCCAGAGTACCACTATGTGTGTGTCTGAGCACTTATTTAGAGCCTTTCAAAAATCTTAGAGAGTTACTGAAGCATGGTAATGTTTCGGTATTTTTTCAGACCAGACCAAATCCAACAGATCCGAGAAGAAATTTGCTAATTATTGATTTAAGTTATTTGACTTGCTGCAGTGCTAGACAAAAGTGGTCAATTGTGGGCTACAATAGATTTCCGTTTACCAGACATCTAAATGCCTGCAGCTATTTGGCATTCAGTAGTTTTATGAGCAGATGGTTGATTGATTGAAGATGTTTTGATGAAGCTGGAGCCTGGAAATGATTCAGCAGATGCTGTAGTGTTAGATTGGCTTTACGTGAGCAAAATGATGGGTATATATATTCAAATGAGGGATTTTCTAAGAGATTTGATCTAATTTCTAGCCAGCTCCAGATCACAAGATCAGATCCTGGATGATAACCATGCTCTGATTTTAATGCTCAGAGCAGACCTTCATTTCGTATTACAAACGTTTTCAAAACATTAAACACTGTGTGGCACGGTGGCTGATCGGTTAGAGCTGTCGGCCCGTAACGCTCAGTGTGCGCTGAGTGAGCGAGTTCGACTCTCGTCTGGGGTTTCACTGTGTAGGGACCTTGAGCAAGTCCTAGCGCACAATTGCTGTGCTGTACAACTGCAATTGCGCCGTCGAGGCGTGTGAACTTCTAAGCAAAAGATGTCGGAAGAAGGGTGATATCAAATTTCAAGAATTTAAACTTCAAATGTCAGGAATTTCAATTTACTTATTGTTTATTTTAGATTTAAATCTGGTGTTTTTTGTTTTTGTGTCCTGCCACACACACTTCTTTGTCAGTTGCCTAAGACAGGATTTAATACATGCGCCTTACTTATATTGTGATAATGATGGCTGCAGCCAGAATGCTTACCATGTGACTTGTAGTGGTTAAGCTACATGAAATTTACACAGCTAGACGATTTTTGATATAGTTAAACTGTCTAACTCTAGACTATGTCGTCGTCTGTGCTTTGTTATCTGTTTGTATACAGATCAATCAATCAATCAATGCAATTTATATTGGTCCTCTTCAAGATAGCTATTCGGAGGCACTCTCGACCCAAGCCCGGTCAAAGAGGAAATGTCTTAAGAAATTTATAGAAAGAGCCAAATGAGGGTTTTGATCTCACTTTTTGGGTGAATGTTTTCAAATCATCGTTTAAAATTTTAGGGCCACATGTTGCAGCATTTCACTGAAGTTTAATTTTTTTATTTTCGTTTTTAAATCGTGACATTTGATTAGCACTGATATTGTTAATCTTGATTTGATTGCGTATCTTAGAAAATAACCCAACAAATGGAGTAGCTCTAGCCGACTAAGATATAAAACTCTTTCTGAAGATGTCTTTTTTAACTAAACTCAATATTGCTTTAACATTTGCTCATATATATATATACATACATACATATATATATATATATATATATATATATATATATCATTTATAAAGATATCGTTTCCAATGAAGTGGGACTTTACGAGTGTTTACAGAGTTGATTACTTTATCCGTTGTTACATTGGCAGTGAGCCAACTGGTGTGAAGTGTGATGATCTCTACATGTCGTTCAAGTCCATCTTCCAAGATTGCCGTGATGCTTTCGACTGGGTTCACATTCAGGTTAGTCGCTTACCTTTATTCCTTTATTGTGCAATTTAGGATTTCGCTTCTGATGACATTTTCCAGGATATTTCTAAATTATATTCTCTCACTTTTGGTTGTTGTGAAGTTTTTGAATTAGATTATCCAGAACACTGTTAGTTCAAATCATGTGTACTAATTTTGTGTACCATTTGTTTTTGGAAATTGGGAAGAAAACAGTAAAATTTTTATTTGCCATCATCAGACCGTACAGAAGAATGGAAATTATCGACAGCTGAATAATAATAATAATTTTTGTTTGTTTTTCAAACTGACAAAATGCAGTATGATTACTGACATAGTATGATCGAATGAAGTTGGCTGCTATGCAAGGTGCTCATTACTCTATACATGCTAATTTAATTAAATTAACACCGAATCTAGCTCCTCTGCCCTGCGCCCCAGTGTGTTATTCATTACTCTACGCCTGCCCCCCCCTGTTCGGAAGCTTCTTTCTTTGTCTTACGTATTTGCAGATGGTCGCCGTTACCCCTTGAATGGGCACAACTGCCAATAACCTTTCCTGGTCATTTGTCTTTGTATCTGTCTCTCTTTCCATTGCATCCATTATTCCCGTTCATTTTTCAATATTTCTGCTGTACACCCTCTCTTTCTGTTCCTTCTCCACCTACAGGTTCATGGATTTGTGAATCATTATGTATTTGTGAACAACCTTACTCTAACTTCGTCTGTGGCTACTGTCTGTATAATTTTATTGTTTTAGGGAGATTTGAAGCGGATTACTGTAGAGCATTTGGAAGAATATGTACAGAAAGATTCAAGATTGCCTGTCATATTAGATCGGTTTGTTAGCTCGATCTCTTTTCCTGCTAATCATGTGATGAATCTTGGGGTTTTGCTGATGCTGGGTATGGGGCATTCATAAGCCAGATGTTGGAACAGACAAAGCTGAAGTTGACAAATAGATAAAATCATGCATTTTAGCATGCATTGTACATGGATCTGGGCTGTTTCTTTTGCTGATCTGCACCGCTTTGTACTTGTTCAGAGGCAAATTCGTCCAAAGTATGTACTGCCTGTCTTTGTAAGATTGAAATAGTGAAATGGTTTTGATGAAATTGGGTTATTTGCATGAATTATCTGACTGTCTATTCTGGACCACATTTCTTATGACTGGTTGTTATTAATGATCTGAGTTTACAGCTGATTAGATTGTATTTACTTTTAGTTTGATGATAGTAGCAGTATCACAATCAACCAATTTAGTTACGTCAATCAACTAATTTTCATTTATTCACTGATCAGGGTGACATAGATGAAACTTGTTATTATCGCAAAGGACTCTAAAAGTTTGTTGTTTCAGAAACACTAATTAGATATTAATCTGTGTTTGGTGTAATTGTGTTTGATTGATTAATTGATTGATTGACTGAGTAGATGACTGGGAAATTGATCTGATTAATTGTATTGATTTATGTGGACTATTGTGTATTTCAGAATAAGACAACACAGAAAAAAGACGTTTCTTCTTACAAATAGTGATTATGATTACACCAGGGTAGGTATCTCTACCTGGTGCCTTATCATGTACTTAGATCTGTTATTTCAGTCAGCATTTCACATGTTCATGTCAGTCGTCTTGCCTTATTTGATGCCTATGCTGCCTTTGACACTGTGGACCAAGCTTTCCTACTATAGCACTTTCGTCATTGAAGACTTGACCCTTCTTTGGTTCTCTCTCTGTGTTGTATTTTGGCCAGTATGCTCTGCTTGGACCGCGCTTTCTTAGCAGTGGGTCCCTTTAGCTGTAGCCATCTTTCCCAGGAACTGCGGAATGCGCTTCCTCAGCCTTCTTCTTTCTCTGTTTCAATTATGCCAGAAGACTTTCTTATTTTTGGAGGACAGCACTGACTTGGGTCAGGAGTGCCTTGGAATCTTTGAGTGGTGCTATATAAATGTTCAATTACAGTTGCAATATGAGAAATAATAATTGAATAAATGATTAAATATCCTGTGACAATACATGCAGATATTTCATAAATTGATGTAATTAGAATCAATTATGTCTGCCTTTATTATTTACAATAGGTTGAGGTTATACTAATTGATTTTCAAATTGTAGCACGGCTAGATATGAGTGTTTCAGTCATATTTAGCTGTGACTGGTTAAAGGTATTACTTGTTGTTGAGGTCACACTCATTGCAGAAGAAGCCATTTTCTATTGTGTTTCTTGCTATCCACTTTTTCCGGTTCAGTTGTGGATCTGCTGTTCTGAGTGCTGTACAAAATATCGATCATCTATGGTTATGATTACTGCAAATTTATATAGCACCTCTTCGAGAATGCTTCAGATGAGGCACTCCCAACTTAGCGCAGTCAGACCACGATTGAACAAAATGGTCTTAAGCATTTGTGAAAAGATGTGAGGATTGGCTAAGAAGCTGGAAAAGTTAAAATAATTAAAGTATGGATGAATTTTCATCAATAGTTGAGTTTGTGAACAGAACTCGATGATGATAAATGTGAAGAGTTTTTACGAAATAGTACATTGTTGCTGAATTTACTGCGCTTCTGAGCCAATGTCAGAAAACATTGTCAAATTATATCTGTGTTTAATTGTGCTGTGTTTTGGTGAAACAGAAATGTTTATGCCTTTAAGTCTTACAATGAAGGAGTAGACTATCTTTTGTTCACCCTTCTCTTGTTTCGGGCCAACACGAATTTCCTGCAAGATATAGTAAAATAATTGTCACATAAAAGCTACCATTCAGAATATTTACCCCATTTTGTTATGTGATTTGACATAGAACTGAACTTGAGGCTTTGTTCTTCTGTAGCAAATAATGTCTTTCCTGCTCGATAGTCCAACACGAACGTGGGAGAAATATTTTGACTACATCGTAGTCGATGCTAAAAAGCCAAACTTCTTTGCAGAAGGAACCATCCTAAGAAGCATTGACAAGGTAGATTGGAAGATTACAATTTCATATTGCATTTGTTTTCATCTAACCATATACAGACTGATTGTCATTTTTAAAATCATTAAATTATCAAACTGTTCTGTGTATAGCCAATATTTTTAGAGACTTGAAATTGGTATATAAGTTGAACCTGTGATTAGTAAAATATGTTGTATGCACATTTGATTGTTATCTTCTGACACTGTTGCAAAGCTTACCACATAATGCCAGTGTCAAAATGGAAGCAAATTTTCTCATTAATCAAGACAAGGATTTATGAATAAAAAATCAGATTTGATTGTGCGCATAGATCTGTAAATGTTGTATTTCTTTGATTTTACTAAGCAATGTTGTAATTTTCTTGATTGTTCAGACTCTAGGCAGCAATGAATGTTATTAAATTAAAAAAAACTGATTTAACTTTGGGCATAGATTGAATGCTGTATCCCTTTGATTTTGCTATAAGGAATTTTGTAATTTTACTGAATCGTTCAGACTCTAGGCAGTGATGAATGTTTGTATGTAGAAACATTCACAAATATTCACCAAAATTAATGTGCATTAATTTTGGTTCATATATTATTTTGTGAACTTGTCTTGTAAAGGTAGTACTAAATAACTTTCAGGAGACAGGTGCCCAGAAGATTGGCACATTCATCGGAACATTGCAGGAAGGGCAGATCTACTCTGGCGGTTAGTAAAAAAATTAATTAAAATCTTTTCTGAATCATTTCTTGTTTCCATTTTACATTATGGCTTTGAGGCATACCAGTGTTAAAATGACTTGAAACAATGACCATTGTTAAGCTGTTTTTAAAGTTATTAAAGCCTAACGTGCATAAGACGAAGACACTGATTACAAGCACGTGACTTGTTAATCTGTAATGAAATTGTTTGATTTTTTTGTACTTTGCCCTGTGGTCCCAAAACTCCATTTTTGTTTTTAGTCTTTTGTGAAAACTACCAACTGACTTCACATTAGAATTGACTTTGTTGAGGTACATTTCATGATACTGTCTAATTAATTTATGTATAAATTATACTTGAAATGAGCTATCTCATGTGGCGAGTACTTACTTTTAAGTGTAGCAAGGCTGAGACTAAGACAAATTTCTGACATTAGTATTCCTCCAGCCATATGGATGCATGCCTGTATGTATGTATGTATGTATGTATGTATGTATGGATGGATGGATGGATGTATATATGTATGTATGTATGTATGTACGTACGTTTGTATCAAGATTCTTAATATAGCTTCTTTGGGTGTCTCACAAGTTTATAAATCTGTATGCGCATTTCATAGGTAGACTGGAATCTCCTTAGTCAGTGTTGTTTAAGATTCATGTTAAGTATTATTCCATAATGTAGTTGTCTTATAATAGGATCATGTTCTAAGGGCAAATAAACTTTATTTTTCAATTATCAAGGTGTTTTTGCAGTTATGGACTGGCATATTACCATATTATGCAAATGTATTTGTTTTAGGGAGTTTATGCATATTTTATTCGAAGCACCAAGCTATTGGTTGTACAGCTGGCAGGTATTTTATAGATTTATGGACATCAGGGTGATGGATAGTGTAATGGTTACCGTGCTATGCTATCAAACAAGAGGTCATGGGTTCAAATCCCTCCAGGGAATTAATTTGGTTCAATATTTTTTCTTCATCTGCATCACATCACATGACCAATCCAGCTCCTATTATGAGTACAAGGACTGAGGACCAAGTGACCTTGCGAGGTTCTTGTAGGGTGCTATATAAATGTTGATATAAATACATACCATGCACTGCCAGTGGGAAGATTAGACAGCAAGGGAGATGATTGGCCATTCACCCTCCTATGCAGAGGCTAAGAACTGAAGTCCCTAACACCTCATACCTGTAGCTGCTTCAGGGATGGCATAAGCGATCGATCATCATCGTCTTCTAGAGAGCACATCTGAATAGATATCATGAAGAGGCGCTATATAAATGCTTGATTGCATTACATTACATTCTGTGGACCTTTGCAGGTTCTTGTGATGTTTTTTCGGAGTTGATCGGAGCAAAAGGAAAGGACGTGATGTATATCGGGGACCACATCTTCGGCGACATCCTCAAGTCAAAGAAGATTCGCGGCTGGAGGACGTTCCTTGTGATACCTGAGTTGGCCCAGGAGTTGTACGTCTGGACCAGCAAAAACACCCTCTACAACAGACTTCAGAACCTCTACGCAATGCTGAGCGACATGTTCCGCAATCTGGACAGCACGTCTCCATATTCTCCAGACATAAGCAGCGTCCAGGAAGCAATCAGAGTAAGACGATCGGAGTAAGATGATCTGAGTAAGGTGATCGGAGTAAGGAGATCGAAGTAGTAAAATGATCCGAGTAAGATGATTGAGGGTAAGACGATTGGGGTAAGACGATCAGAGTATAGTGATCTGAGTAAGGTGGTTGGAGTAAAGTGATCAGAATAAAGAGATCGAAGTAGTAAGGCGATCGGAGTAAGGCGATTGGGGTAAGATGATCGGAGTAAGACGATCTGCGTAATATGATCGGATTAAGGCAATCGGAGTAAGGAGATCGGAGTAAGACGATTAGAGTAAGGTGATCGGAGTAAGGAGATTGAGGTAGTAAGGTGATCTGAGTAATATGATTGGAGTAAGATGATCAGAGTAAGGCGATCGGAGTAAGGAGATTGGAGTTAGGCGATCAGAGTAAGGAGATTGAGTAAAGAAATTGGAGTAAAGCGATCGGTGTTAGACGAACGGAGTAACGACATCGGAGTTAGATGGTCGACGATCGAGGTAAGACAATTAGTGTAAGACACAATCTGCGTAGAGATATTGGAGTAAGAAAATCAGAGTAAAACACAGTTAGAAGCACACATGCCTTTGAGTTACATGTGAATCTTATTCTGTAAATCTTCAGTTCATCATGCTCAACTTACCACTAGTGCTGCTGCTTTCGAGTAGTTTTGGAGTCAAGTACCCGGTCGAGTAGCTTAGCAGGTACTCGGGTACCCGTTAATACCGGAAGTGCTTAATAAAGGCTGCTTGATAGTAATACAAGCTACATGGCTTCTACCATAGAAAGACTAAGTAGACATAGCAGTCAGTAATAGTAAGTAAGGAAACTAAAAAGTCTATAACTTGGACCTGGTATAGGCTGCAACTTTCCTGCAAGCCTGTAATTGCCAATTTGTAATGAAGTAACTCACCACAATTTGGAAAACTGGAGCCGGAAATTGCAATTTTCTGACCGGAAGTGGAATTGAACGACCGCGAGTGGAATTAAACAGGTACTCAAGTAGTGAAGTAATTACTCGAGTAGTTTTTATAGTCGGGTACTCGCGAGTACCCGGGTACCTGCGGCAGCCCTACTTACCACAGATTAGTTGAAAGTTCATTGTAATCGTTATTGTTATGGCTTAATTGTACAGTGTAATACAAGAGAGACATGACCAAGACACAGACCAAGACAGTGTAATCGTGTTTGATATTTATAATACACCACTTCAACATATAGCTCATCATTGGCATCCTGACCCTAACCAGAGAAATTCTCTGAATTATACAGGACTTCATTCTTTTGTGAAACTGTAGAAAAACCACGTGCATCAGATTACCTGTAAATCATTTTTCATTCTTTTCCAAGTAAATGTATTATTTGCTAGATTCATCATTAACTGGTAGTTTAGTAAACCGCTATCTATTGTTGAGTGATGTTGGTAATGAGGCATTGTTCAATTTGTGTTTGTTTCAAATAGGAAGTCAGTCATGAAATGGATCTGTCATTTGGAATGCTTGGTAGCTTATTTAGAAGTGGTATGTATGTTCTTGCATTTCTATAGTGACATTTCGTTTACAGGTTTATTTTTACTGTCCTTTGGCACGAACCTTACAGTGTGCTGTATGCAAGTAAGTAAGTATTCTTTATTCAACCAACTGTATAATCCTCACTCTGTTGGGCC
This sequence comes from Bimastos eiseni, assembly GCA_959347315.1. Taxonomy (NCBI): domain Eukaryota; kingdom Metazoa; phylum Annelida; class Clitellata; order Crassiclitellata; family Lumbricidae; genus Bimastos; species Bimastos eiseni. The sequence continues at coordinate 11,973,658 of OY365812.1, read as the reverse complement.
CTACATCTTAAATAGTTTTGGATCGGATTGTTCTATTCTTTGAGTTCCTGTTTCTGTTTTACTCTTAAAGTTCGTATTTCAGATCCAATGTGACAGTTTTGTTAGAATATATAAAAGTTTCCTTGCAGTATTTTGTGATCATTGTATGGAGTGTTATGCATGTGTTCTTGTGCAAATGAAGGCTACTAGCTTACTGACTTGATTCCATTGTATCGGACATGGAGAGGACTACTGGAGAAATTAGGTGGCAGATGCAGTTTAAATGATTACTAGAGGAACCTGCAGTTTTCTGTGTAAGCAGGGAATTACAAACATGTCTCAGTGTGTTATGTGATTGACCTTTGATTGACCTGTGGTTGACCTAAGATTGACCTGTGACTGATCTGTGGTTAACATGTGATTGGTTGACCTTTGATTGACCTGTGGTTGACCTGTGATTGACCTAAAATTGACCTGTGACTGATAAGTGGTTAACCTGTGATTGGTTGACGTGTGATTGGTTGACCTGTGATTAGTTGACCTGTGATTGACCTTTGATTGACCTTTGATTGACCTGTGTTTTTGTCATCAGGTTCGAGACAGACTTTCTTCGCCAGCCAAGTGATGCGCTATGCAGACATCTATGCTGTTTCATTTCTCAATCTTCTCTACTATCCATTCAGCTATTTGTTCAAAGCGCCATCTATGCTTGTAAGAAGCAGTACTGTTTATTTACATTTAAGTATTTTATTTAAATCATCTGAAATATCTTTCTGCTCTCTGAGCCATCAAATAGTGCTCTATAGTCAGAGATACCATGAGCACAGGTGAGCACAAACAGTTCGAACAGTTCTTTTGGCGAGTGAGGTGGACGGGTTTCCTTCCATAGTAGACCCTGATGGCAGACCACCATCAATGACCCAAATCATGTGCTTCTACGGATGTGTCTGGAATAGCAGGAAAGTAGAGACAATCTGCATCACCGACCACTCCCCCATTTGTCTTGTGTCTCATAAAGATTACAAGAACTGTCTGCCAAGGATTATGCTAAGAAATATTTATTAGCCACTCCTCCTATAAGAACGCTAGATAACGTCACTCTGGTTGCAAAGACATGCCCATAAGTTACCCACAATGGTTGAATCCATTTAGCCACAATAGAAACTTTTGTGCTACTCAACCTCTATTCCCATAACAGTTAAATCTAGATCCATTGTTAATTTCTTCGTCTGGACAGTAAGTTTTCTACTTAATAAACGAATATACAGTACAATGCAAAGACTTGTTGTAGCAGGACAGGTGTGTTAAGGTCTTGGGTGTTCTTGGTTGTTTTGAAAGTTTTGGAAGTCATTGCCAGTTATGTGTTCCGTTAGGTTTTATTGTCATTCAGATTTGAACTTAGACTGCTATCCTTATCGACTTGCTTGCCTATCATAACCCACTTCTTGGAATCCTTGGACAAGGATTGTGTTCGTTGACCACAGTTTCTCTTGAAACAGCCAGTGATAGATACATCATGCATTACGTTGAGAGTGCTATCAAAGTTATTTGCATATATGTTACAGGCAATGTGTGAAACTAGGGATTTTGTAAAATGCCTAGGCAATTGTTAAAACCCTAACCCTGTACTAACACTAACCCTAACTTGACCCTAACCTTAACCCTAAATGGCGGATTTTACAAAATTGCTAAATACTTTAGAAATCAAGCATTTTACAAAATCCCTGTTTCATACATTTCCTGTAACATATGCATTGTTCACTGCATAAATTTAATGTGGATAATATGTTGATGCAATGTTGATGTCATGAGAGATGAATTATGACTGTTCACATGTGAGCGATCTCTTCCAGATGCCACACGAGTCGACTGTGGAACACCATGACCTGGTGAAGTCGGTCATCAACGAGATGACACCAGCTGCAGTGCATCACTCACGAAGCATCGACGAAAATACGGAGGCAGATTTAGCGAACGGCGTCGTGACCGCTCATCTGCCAAAGAAACGCGACAGTGCCGTGCCTCACCTGAGACCAGAGACACCGCGACGGGTGACCCACCACCACGATGAAGACGATTCGGATGAGGATAGTCCTCCAAATGCAAGTGTCGAGACTCTTGGACCGGTGGCAGAGGCGTTGGAGGCACTCAACTGATGGAGTTCTTTGATGTGGCTTCTTTTTTGCACATTGTCTGTGCTGCTTATTGTTTAGTTTCCCTGCAATTTCCCTGTGTTGATTGATTAGGTTACTTAAGGTGCATCAGTACATTTGTGATTAAATTGCAACTGCTGTTCATATTCTCGACTGCTTTCTTAGGTGCTGTTAACGACTGATTTCCTATTGTAATTATAATTGGACAGTTAAATAGGTCCACTTCAAGAGAAGTGTGTTTTCAGTAGTCATTGGGGTCATCCATAAAGGATGTCCACTATAACTGAATGACCACCTTTAGAACCCTCCCTCCCCTTGTCCATGTTTTCCATTACCCTTCACGCTCCTTTGCAGATGTCAACGCTCCAACCATGACTCCGTTTAGGTTACTCTGCTGAATAGGGGTCTACTTTGATACTGTCTTTCATTGAACTGTTGTGTGTTTGTTTCAAGTAATCCGTTTGTATTGTATTCTGGGATTTCTTTGCAGCTGTATTCTGTTCTGGTGAATGTCAGATGACTGGACCACGGCTGGTTGCTGCACTTGGTATTTCTCCACTAATTAATAACTGATTGATGACTTCATTAATTCATTCAATTGGAGTGCTCATCATTTTGTATGCTTTCTGGGGAGGTGCATGTGTGACCAAAACTGACCATGGTGGAAAAAAGTGACCACTTGCTGCAAATGCTTTTGCGAGTGTAAGCAACTGATGGTGATAATTTTGCAAAAGTTTGTTTCAAAGCTAATAGTTTCACAGTTTTTTAAATATGAATTTTCAGGTTTGGCCAATTAGACATTTAAATGAGTCATCAATGACACTGTATGGCATTCTATGTAGGCCTATCAAGAGAAGTAATACAGTTTGTGCTGGAATGATGAGCTCACTAGGTGATTGAAGTTATTAAAAACCAAACAATGATTTAGTTTAAGTGTCATTTTCTGACTATCCTAATCAGTGACAAGTTATTCCTTGCCTCTGCTGTTTTCATTTATACTGAGCAATGTGTTATAGTTGTCATACATTTACATTGTACTACACACGTTAATGTGCACAAACGTATGTGCTATGTGTGTTACATGGGAATTGTATCACATTTCTGCTGCATGTTTTGGGCTCATTCAGTTTTCAATTTCTGTTTGGTAAGATGCGTAGGAAATTGCAGTTTCTAAATATGTTTAAAACTTTGTCTAATTTTGAGTGTTATATGATTTCTGATGTTGACATTTTTTCTGATTGTTTATCTGCTATTAATATCTGCTGCTGAGTTCTCTCATTCAATTGCATGACTGTATCCATTCATATGCATGCTTGTATTCATTCATATGCATGCTTGTATTCATTCATATGCATGCTTGTATTCATTCATATGCATGCTTGTATCTGGTGTAAACTTGTGTTTTTGAAGTTTTGCCAATGTTCGGTTATTGCCGTGGTGACCGGTGTTTGACTGACAGCGCAAGCAATTAACAGCGTTGGATTCCTTGAGATGGAAACTCTCAGTTCTCTCGGTCGATTGTGGCTTCCAGAGTTCCTTAAGTCCACTTCGATTAATTTGAACAAAGTTCTGGATGGATGGAATGGTTGTCGGTTGTAAAGTGATTGTTTTTTATTCATTTTTGTTATGTAAAATTGTTTTTTGGTCATTGTTTTTTAAGATTTTGAGTGATATTCAGGCCATATGCCTCTGACAGTTTTTCAGCTGTTTTTTTACCTTAGCTTAAGCAATGTTGTAGATGTTAGAGTATTAATATTTAGCTGGGGCTTAGACTGAGTACATTTGATGATGTTCTGTTATCCAGTCTTTCAAAGTCTTTACAACATTTTTATAAGTTTCCATGACACAATGAATGACCAATTTCCATGAGTGCAATGGACTTCTGTATTCTTTGACATGCATGGGCACACATCAATGCTTTCTACTTACAGCTCCCTCAGCATAATATAATGAACGTGCATCATGCAAATGTTCCTGTGTATATATATACTGATATATATACGTAAATATATTAGATAGGTTTAAATTTTATGCTTTATCGTATAAGCCTGCATCTGAAAGTTAAGTTCAGCTTTTCAAAGGTTTCTTGTTTGTTTCTGTTTCATTTCTGTTTTGATGTAAGATTTTTTTTAACTGCTGTTGTTTTTACTTTCATTTTTTTGGTAGTCAATGCCACATGCAGTGACAGGCAGAGTCCTCTCTGTCCCCATTGTTCTCTTTGTCCCCATTGTTCTCTTTGTCCCCATTGTTCTCTTTGTCCCCATTGTTCTCTTTGTCCCCATTGTTCTCTTTGTCCCCATTGTTCTCTTTGTCCCCATTGTTCTCTTTGTCCCCATTGTTCTCTTTGTCCCCATTGTTCTCTTTGTCCCCATTGTTCTCTTTGTCCCCATTGTTCTCTTTGTCCCCATTGTTCTCTTTGTCCCCATTGTTCTCTTTGTCCTCTCTGTCATGCTACTAGATGTATCAGCAGTTAGCATAAGGCAGTTGTTTATCATTTGATAAAAGCCTTTTGTTCTGTGCTTTCTTTTGGTAATAAACTCGTTATTGGTTTTGTTGCATTCCAGTCTCTGCTGGCTGTTCATTAATTCATGATATACAGAAGTCTGTGATTGCATCAATTTCTGAATATGAATTGCCGAGGCATGTTTTAACAGTTTAAGCCATATAGAAGGCATCTGCTCGTATGACGTGTCCTTGCAGAACGTCTTTAATCCAAGGATTGAATGCTGTTTGTTTCTGGACTTCGACTTTAATTGAGGAAAATGATTTCTCTTAAATGTCTTTCTATGTTGCTAGGAATTACAATATTTTGCTTATGACATGTACTATTAAGAGTCTTTGACCCTTAAGAAAACGCCTAGAAGGTCTGATAATGTTAGTAAGTAATTTGTTTACCAAGAAATAAAGCAGAATCATAATGTACACTAGTACTCAACTCTTTGGCTGTTACCAATGATATCTCATAGGACTCCTCTTCTTGTTGGTCCCCCAGAATTACAGTGTATGTAAATTACATTACTGTGCATACAGAAAGTGTAGTGGTGATAGTTGGAAGCAGTATTACATATCAGAAATGATAGTGTCGATGTCTGTCGAGTGCTGCTGGTAATGTTAAAGTATTGCTTTCTCTCTTTATTAGTTTGCTTGTTATTTGTGATCAATGTGTATTTTAAACTTTTTTACCAACATAATTGTGATTAATTTTGGTGAAGCTTTCTTAAAATTTTGTCCTAGGCTAAATGCTGTCACTGTCTGCAGTCGATGAGCACGGCTTGATAACCTTGATGAATGTAGTGACGAACAGAGACTTTGCGCGGCAGAAACGATGTGGACAAGCAGTCAATTATGACAATATTAAACGATCAGTCAATGTGTACAAGCCAGAGGTTAAGAAGGTGTTTTGTCCTTAGATTACTGTTGTTATCTTTGTGCATTAATTGTTATATAATTTAAATTTGGACCATACCTAATGAAGGTAAAATGAACCATACCAAATGAAGGTAAAATGAACTATACCTAATGAAAGTATAATGGGTAATGATATGTGCAGTTGTTGCAATTGTGTTTTTTTTACCGGTTTTGTGTTGGTTAATTATAATTTCTTGTGTATTTTTTTTGGTGTTGACTTTTTTGGCACGTTGTTTGCAGCTATAGTTTATGTAATGGAGGTCCATTTTATCCAAATTTACTACCTGTTATGTAGCATTTGTTGGAACAATGGTAAGTCAGACCAGCTAAATATCTTATCAGCATCGGCATATGATGACAACAGTCATATGTGTAAGTTTTTTTATGTTGATATTTTAAGTTTTGGAGTTGTGATGGTTTTCCCAAATGTGGGTTAATTAATTAATTGTTATTCTTTTGTTATTGTTCTATTTCCATTTAGTTAGTCTAGAAGGTGCTTGGTAAATGAAAGGTGACCCGTTGCATGTATGTTCTACCGTCAAGGGATGCTCTCGGCTTCTGGAGCTTTTGTGCTCGTTTTCTTTTTTCAGTGGTTGTTGACAGAGTTGCAATATCTGAGATGTGTTACAAAATAGCTTGAACTCGTACGTTTATGCTTTATCGTGGATTGCTTACGCAAAATATGTTTAACTGCCAAAGTCTGTCAGAATTGTTAGGCTTTCTGCTTTGTTCTAGATGGACGGCTAGTTCAAAGATGTAAAAATGCATAGTCATTTTTGTAAGTCCATAATTTATAAATTTTGATTTAATTTTCGCTTTTACTTGCTGTTGATTCTCGTGCTATTGCAGTTATTTTCGAAATTTTTAAACAGCTTTTTTTAAATGCTATTAATTGGTTGCAATGAAAATTTCTTCTTGTCTGTCGTTGTGGAAAAAGAGAATTGAGTTTTATCTGTTGGGCTTTACTGCTTTTTCAGGTAGCTCTTATGTACCAGAGTATCTGACCTACATTGTGAGGTGAGAATGAATCTGTTGTAGGCATTTGCAGTGGACATTGGGTGAACTTAGGGCAAAGATTAGGGTTGAATTGAATTTGAATTTCTTGCCAAGTACTGTATTTTACTTTTAGCTACGTTGATTGTCGTTTTGTAGATAAAATTCCAATTTTAGTTATCAAAATTGTAAATCAGAAACATTAATACTCGGACCCATTGTTTGCCCGAGTCCAAGTAATGCCGAGTACCAAGAAAATTGAACTGAGCAGAGTTCCGAACCGAGTTTTGGTTCATCTCTGGCAATGATTCAAGAGATATACCCGTTGATGATGTTGATGGATGATGTTCCGAAGGTACGCCTTTTGCAAATGGTTGTGGGCTGTTGTGCAGTTTGTTGTGAGAGTATTATATCCAAAGAGTGAACTGCTGAAGCTTTATTCCTTTTAGTTAATGTAGATCAACTCCTGACTGGGTGACAGAAGGTGTTGGTCAGAGTAGAACCAGTTGCTGAGGATGAAGGTAGAGGAGTTGCTGAGTCATCTATCTCTGCTGTGAGTGGTAGGTTATATGGCTAGAAAGTCCTTTTTCGTAACTCAATTAATACGTGTAGTTCGTTAGGGACGACAATTGCTTATTTGCGCGAATGATGAAAAAAATCAATCCTCTAGTGAAGTCAGCACTGCCTGACTGTCACGCATACACGTATGCCCACATACCTAATCAATGATCGTGCACACCTATACACTAACTTGCACACACATACACACGAAGAACTCGGCCAATAGGGAATTTAAAGTTGGCAGTAGACTCCATGATCATACAATGACTGACATCAGGTATAGTGTCAACGGTGAAAGAAAGCATAGCACTCGGTTACCAAGTCGCAGATGGATAAGCTAGCGGGTGCCCGGTGTTCGTGCAAGCGGACGTCCGATGGCCTGGTATGGTCGATTGTGTTCTGATGAAGTTTATAGAATTTTAGACTTAGACTTGCCAGGTAAATAAGCATTACCAAGTTATTTTGCATCTTGTTCAATTGTTTCTTTTATGTAATGACCATGACTGCTGTTACTACCACTGATACCCTCCCCCCATCTGTCACCAGAGGAAAGCATGCTTCTTGATCTTGGCTCCAGTCAATTGTAGCCTTGGTTCTTACATACATGTTTTATCACTGCTGTAAAGCTATCCCATGTCTATTTAGCGCATTGTTTAATTACCTAGGGATGATTTGAATAAAATGTTCCTGTATGGTTATCGTCTAGTATACAACACCTGTATTGACGAAGGTGTAAAGATGCAGGTGAAATGAAGCACCTGTGTAATTGCAGTCTGTACTAACCTTTCTTGAGATGTTTGATGAATGTGTTGGATTCACTTCAGGGTTTTTCAGTTTGTGCAGCTCTCTGTCCTAAGCTGAGGGTGTAGTTTACTAATCTGGACATTTGTATAAGGCTTGTTTATTAAGAATACAGTGCCTCTGTTTCGATATCTGGAAGGGCGCTGTATAAAGGTTCCATTACGTTAAATTGGATAATTTATAGAGCACCTCTATATCATGAGAAGATTCTGAAAGCTTAAAGGAGTGCTGTGGGGATTTTCCCTTGAATTAGGCCTAGTTTAATGGTTTGTGTGAAATTACACAGAATATGTACAGGGCATATATATATACACATATATATATATATATATATATATATATATATATATATATATAATTTGAAGTAGAATTTGTTATGTATGGTATGAGATCTGTATATTTGAATGGGTTATTTGATTTTCTTATTGGTGTGGAATTCTGTAGATCCTTCTGTTACTGTCAGTCATTTTGCTACCCTCAAAATACTCCAAAAAATAGAATGTGCCAAATATACTTTTTCTCTGTAATGAAATACAAAAATTTCCATAGCTTTTGTTAATGCGAATGCCTGGAAATGTATAAGAATGACTTATTTAACATATCATTGTGACCTTTTTCAGTAGCTTTGATTTATCGAAGCGTTGACGATAATAGTTATATAGTTTATGGATTCGGGCGTAGTTCATTCGCAAGGTGGCGTACTATTCGCTAGGTGGCGCACATGCGCTTGGTTAGTGACGTTTTGATGAGGTGGTTCGTTGTGTCGTATAGTCATTTGAACAAGGCATCACTTGCCATTGCTTTGGTGAATTCTGTAGAAACAACAAGATATCGAAATATACTCGTTTGAACGGTTATGCTGCAGATATCAGAGATGGGCTCAATCATTTAAATTGTTCTTTAATTAGAATTACACTTAGCTAGCATACTGACATTTTTAATCGATTAGAATTAGAATTTGCTCCTGAAATTTGTAATCGATTAGAAGTTTATAGAATTTTAGGCTTAGACTTGCCAGGTAATTAAACAACACAAAAGTTGTTTTGCATCTTGTTCAATCGTTTCTCTAGCGGCCGTTCACATTTATTATATAACGCATAAAATTCCAATTTTTGGCCCACCCCTACTCCTAATAACGTTATATAACAGCAACTGTGACCCCCACCCCTATACTGTACAACAGATATGCTACCTACCCCACCCCAGTCTATAAGCACATTAAAAGACTTACAATCGACATAATTGTATTGCACAGTTTGAAACTTTTGTGACAATACAATGTTAGTTAGCACTTTAATAGTGACTAGATTATGTTAGTTAGTACTGTAATTTATTTACTGGACTATGCAAATTAGCACATTAATCGTTTAATATTAGAAATGGAATTTCCAATTGGCAGGCAAACAGACAAAATAGCATCAAGCTGAAAATAGTTTGTTATATAACGAAACCTTCGACCTTCCCCCACCCTACACAATATAACGTTAACAAAACAGGAACCCACCCACCTACCCCTTGAGCGTTATAGAATATATGAACAGCCCCTTATGACCCATGACCATGACGGCTGTTACTACCAATTTGAATTAGCTAGACTTCTGGATTTTTTCATCGATTAGAATTGGCCGAATCTGGTAGTTTATTGAGTAGAACTAGAATTCAATTATTCGTTTATGAATTATTTACCTCATGAATTTATCAAACTTTAATAATGGCTCTGCAAGTTAGAACAGCCAGTGGCAACGTATTACTTCTAGGGTTTACATTTCTCTTACTTTCTTGCAATGTTTTCGTCCTTATATATGAGGTCGTTGGTCCCAACGATTGCATTCCGCGACTACATATCCTTGGAGGGAACTCTGCGATTTGACGTCGGACTACTGTGTTTAATAATACCCCAAAATAATGATAATTTTTAATAGGCTTACCAATAAAATAATAATTATAATTCTGTCGTTTCGCATTCATTCGCGTGTATTTAAAAAGCTGTTGAGTGTGATCATTCAGTTTTCGGTATACCTGCCCAATATGAGGGTCAGGTTTTGACATCGTCACGGTCGGTTAGGGTCAGGATTAGTGTTAGTGTAAGTCTATAGAAATTATACTTGATAGATATAGCATTACGGTTAGTGCAGTTTAGCGTGTTTGACTATATGCAGGATATCTATCTGCAATGTGGGGTTGGACAATTTTTACGCTATCCGTTTTACAATTTTCGTTATCTAGAAAATATTCATGTCTCGGAAGTTGGGGAACAGTTGGGTTGAAGTCTATCCAACAGATAGAAAGCTTTAAAAAGAACGCTCATATTCTTATTCCGTGACTCATTTCTTACGTCCAATCACAGCCGACTTCATTGACCGCGGCGCCAATTGCATGCAAGTATAGACCCCTAGAAGTAACACGTTGGCCAGCCAGTCACTAGTTTCTTTGGCGTGCAAAGTTTTCCTATAGCATATCGTAATCTCCAAATTTCTAAAGCGCCACTTCAAAGCAAAGGGCAATAGCTTATTCACGCGCATCAGAGGCGAATCCAAAGGCCTGGGTGGCTATGGCCCCCATTTGATATTTACATAGGATATGGCCCCTCCCATAAAGAAGTAGATGATCACCAAGTGACCTTTCAAGACGAAGCAAACCGACGTAATAGCCTAATAGGCCTATAGATCAAATAGTCACAGTGAACAAGTCCTGTCATATTTTCAGACTTCTAGATAGGCCTATGACTTAAACAGCAATATGTACAATAATTAAAAGGAAATTTGGTAAAACTCTGCTTAATTAGGCAGCAGAGGTTCTGGTTCAAATAAGACGCCACAATGCTCACCCCCTATTGAAATTAAAATGCTTAATTGCACTTGGGCGCCTAGGATTTGGCTATTCTGAAGTGCGAGCGAAACAGACAGAAAATGCCACAGAGACTTAAGGCAATAGGCCTATACGAGTAGACCTAACCTTATAATATGTGGGCATATGTGCTTTAAAAAATTATTCATCATGTGAACTTTAAAAGGTACTTTGTCACACACACACACACACACACACACACATATATATATATATATATATATATATATTAAAACATTACAACTTTTATATTTACATTGTGACATGTTTATCTAGGAGATGTTAAGGTCCTACTATTAAACACGCAACACAGATGTTTGATAAACGTAAATTATATTAGGCACTCAGAAGAAACGATAATAATTATACATCCTGTACAAGAGCCCCACATTCACGTGAGTCCTGACGCCTAAAGCCTTATAACCACGAGCAGCTCTATTAGCTACACAAACGTGGAACCGAGAGCAGAAAATAGTTATTACGCTATCTTAACTAGACTTAAGTAATACGACGGAACTGCATTTGGAAACTCGCAAATACCAGACACGTCTCGTGTCAAACGCGACACCAAATACCTGTCCCACAGTCCCAGCCATCAAACCATCCAATGATTTTCTCTATATGGCAGTCAATTACGCTATCAGCGCCAGAGAAAAAGGATGAGATGTGTCTAGGACGATCTTATAATAATGTCCAAGATCAGAGGCGGCGATCTCGTTTGACAGGTGGGGGGACACCCAATGAGAGGAGTAAGAAATGTGGGCGGACACACATATAAATTGTCCACTCTCTGTATAAGGTGGGAGACTTGTCTCCCTCGACCCCATCCCCGGATCGCCGCCTCTGTCCAAGATCATTCCCTCTGTTAACAATACTAGTGCGATTGTCAATCGAGATGAAATCAATTATACCTAGTTCAGTTGGATATATTCTTAGTGTTCACTCAGTAAGCAGGTTTATTCTAACTGAATATGCAACAATATATATATATATATATATATACACAGACGCTATACCTATAATATAGCCTATACTGTAACACAAATAATAGTATATGATATAAATCTCGAGTTGTGCCACGCATTTGATATCCTACCTTCGTAGTCGATTTTTCCGTCTCTGTTGAGGTCACAGAGTTTAAAGAGTTCTCCCACTTCGGAGTCTGCCATCGGTTCTCCGATCGTCAACATCGCCGTTCTCAGCTCTTCCAAGCTCACGAACCCATCTCCGTCGAGGTCGAACATCCTGAAGGACTCGCGCAATTCGTTCTCCATCTCGTCCTGTCCCTTCATGCGCTCCGTCATCAACCGAGTAAAGTCCGTCAAGTCGAACATTCCGTCCTCTGAACAGACAAGCAATGTAATGCATTGTAACGTTACGCAAATATAGTCATATAGTGTGGTGTAATCAAGCAGTTATATAGCGCCGCTCTAATCAGTAGGCTCTTAACGAGCGTCTATGCTTGGACGAGAAAACATGGTAGTCTTAATGCGTCTCCGGAACTTGCAAGCAGAACGTACTCTTAGGTTGTCGGCGGAACCCAACACGGGAGGCCTTTACGATGCGACCATTTAGATTGGAATTTGATAGGACCCGTGTGGAATCAATGCGGGTCTAATATGAGATCATGGGTCTTACTGGTCGTCCATAAATGACGTCACGCATCTAGGGGAGAGGTCACGCATTTGTGACGATGTGAGACGAGGGGTCGAAGAAATGTGACGTCACATTATCATATCAAACATCAGAATGAGTAACTTTATTGAAAACTTTCACTCAATTAAACAAGTTGCACTTAATTAACAGTAACTGTTATCACAATTTAACAACACTAATTTTTATTAATGCAATCTTCATTTTTGTAATGTTTAGTTTTACGCTCTGTATCAATTTTGGCATTTTGGAAGGTAAGCAGCCATTTTGCAGCACACAAGCAGAAATCAATTATCCCGTCAAAACGCATTAGGCCACAGAGAGTCGGCGCACGACGACAACCGGGCAACGTGAACTAATGGTCGTAATAAGTAAGTAAGTAAGAAAGAATATTCTTTATTAAACTACCAGCAAACGCACAGTGGCTTGCAAAAGGTATAAATAATAGCATCACTTTTAAACAAGGTCAAAGAACATTTTCGTATTGAAAGTACTCTTCACAAATATACCCAGTGTCCGATTTGTCGGGGGGGGGGGGTCGAGGGTGTTGGACCCCCATGCTTCTATCCCTTGACCCCGCTGCTTATAAAGTCTGATGGACCCCCGAGGGGGTCGATTTTACCCCCTCACATTCATTGAGCGCACAGGCATTACTCGAAACAGAGTTTTCCGGCCATGGAGTTTCAGGCTTCGAAATGATTTCAGTCGTGAAGAAATGATTTGAGCCGAGACGGAATGATTTCACCCGAAACGGGCAATTAGCGGCCGCTCGTATTTGTTGTTTTATACAATTTGCCGGCTAAGCGCCTGGTATAAGGAATTTACATATATATATATTATATATATATGTATTATATATATATATATATATATATATATATATAGATATATATGCTATGCGCACTCACGGAAATGTATAAACATGTATAATTGACACTGAGTGAATAGAGTGACACTCAGAATGCCAGATAAAACAAACGTTCATCCAGATTTTCAGATATTCCCACCCCTCGCTATAACTTCGGAATTATAATAGCCCAAGTCTCGGTTTGGGAGTAAGTTGTTAAACTGAAACTGAATACTACCACACGTTGTGAGTCAGTAGACAGCATCGAGTAATCAATTGAATATTCCTACTGACGCCCGTGTATAAAATATATAAAAGAAAACGGGCTTTTGAGTGATTCTGCCGCAGCGTTGGATTTAACAGGAATGAAGCGAATTAGCAGTCAGCAAACGATATCTTCGTTTTTCAAACGTCCTAATGCTAGAAGGTTAGGTAAGTTACTCAGTCCATATAGGCCTACTGTAACATAATTTATTTTTAGAAACCGTTGAAACGTTTGAGTAAATTTAATCACTCCTCCCCTCGTGGTTAGCTCCTCCCCTTTTAGGGATTAATTCAAGTCTGAAGGAGATATATATATATATATACATATATATATATATATAACAACACCATTGCATGTTAATATCTGGAATGGACTTCACATAGAGCTCAGTCTCCTAAACCTAAGAACTCATCATCCTCATTTTACGCCTCTCTTAAAACTGTCCTTTTCAGCGAGGGTTAGGCCGAGAGCGCCTGAGTAGAAATCTTGAAGGGGCGCTATATCAAGTATTTTTGATTAATTGATTGAATAAATTTAAAATGCGACATGGTGTGCTGTTGCTACAACTCTAGGCCTACGCAAATTAAGTCGTTCAACGAAGACTCTGATGGCTTGCACATGTAGATGAAGGCGAGCTCCCAAATATCAGTGCTCGATAATAAGCTGGTGCCAGCTCATGGGCTCCTAAAAGTGTGGAGATTATGATTAGGACAAATAGGCATATTAACACGTTTTGTTGACAGTAATTTAACATGTCACTTTCCCGACATGCTAAGTTAACTGTATTTTAATTGTATGTCAAGGCCTTTTACTTTATTATATGAAAGTTTTAAATTTTATGAACATAGAAAACTCTTTTATTTAAGGTATAGGAAAAAATTTTTTTACACAATGGTTTTGTAGTCTCCATGGGGTTGCTGGACATGATTTTACTCTATATAATATTATCTAGGTTTAAGTTATGAGTTACTGATAATTTGCAGATACACTTGTTCATTGGGTTTGCTAGTATTGCGATTAACAACTAACAGTAGGCCTATAGGTCTACATGTACCTTTTGCAATTATTTGTTAGCTTACATTTTATACTTGCATTACGTCTTTCAGTGATGTTTGATGCTCATGTGTACAATTTGTCAATTGTTGTTAGTTCCTATTAGCAAAGATGGTAGAGTCGTAGACTAAGATATGACACTTCCTATCTCGCTGTGAATTTGGTTTGTGTCACATTGTGTGGTGCTCAAAGCATTAAAACACTAGGCCAGTCGCTACGTAGAGACTGGCCTGGTCGTATCTTAGTGGTATCTGACTTCTTAGTCTGCGACTCTATCATCTTTGCTATAGTATGTCTGCTTGAGCTAAATGTTCAGACTTGCACAATGCTAGTAATTGCAGAATCTTGACTCTACGGAAGTTCATTATCTGACAAAAAATAACGAAAGTTGGAAATGTTGGCTATTACTATTGTTTTCTCTGCGTTAATCAGATTAGTCAAGGGATCTGAAATGCGAGGAGCAAATCGCGAATAGCCTAATAAACTCATTGCGGCTTAGGAAATTATTATTAGATCCTTTTCTATAATTATATTTTCGACCCCCCTGGTTCTTTTTTGACAAATCGGACCCTGAATATATCAATGCTAACAGAAATTGCAAATAGACAAAATGTGTCAGTAATTGCAAACGAAGTAAATGGAGAGAGTGTGGATTGGATAGACGAAGAAGAGCTGGATCTGATTGGAATATCCATTGAACAGGATGATGAGGTCCGAGCTCTCCCTATTTATTCCGTGAAGGAGCATTTTGGGAGAATTGAGAACCACAAAGTTTGGATTGTTTCAAGTTATTGTTTTCAACATTTTTATAATAAATGTAATGATTCTCTACCAGAGCGTTTCATTTTGTAGAATGCATAATTTGTGTAATTGTCATAGCTTCTTTACTTTTCTATACCACATAATTTAAAGCATTTTTCATAATTACATTTTTGATAATTATAAGAAAATTTACGTATAGCATGCTGGGCATTTGGGTTTTTAGGGAGGGCAGAACTTTGTGACGTCATATTTTAGGAGTGTTTGTAACCTTTGTGACGACGTGTGACTAAGCGGGAGTTGGGTCAAACTTTGTCCACAATTGCGTGACGGCATTTATGGACAGCCCTTGACCAAAGATTACACAATTTGGGAGTAAAGGTTCAAAATTTGTCCTAACGTCTTTGCGGTTCATGGAGATTTGGATGGATGGTATACGGTGTCAATCATGGACCATGACATACAATATCGTTAAACTGTCAGCTGTCGCAGTGCAGATGGCACTGCGAGCTCGGCTGAAACGCGGCTGATACCGACAAGACAGAGATTTTTTTTGCCCCCCCCTCACTTTTACACTTTGCCCCTCAGAAATGTGAAAAATGGGTGGCAAAAATTATCTTAACAAAGGTAATCTTAAAAAGCCATTGGGTAAACATAAAAAGAACCGATGGGGGGGGGGGCACATTTGGCACATGGGGGGCACTGAACACTAAAACTGGGGGCTTTGCCCATGTTTTGAAACTGGGGGGCCGGTGCCCCCTCTGCCCCCTGCTTGTTACACCTCTGATCGTATCATGCGCTAGATAGCGCCAATGCCGGGTCGGGCCACGCACGTCAAAGCACGTCAAATGCCTATGGAGGCCAATGCTCCCCAATGAGTCGGTGGCCCCTCCTGATTGTAGTCCATTGATTCCCTTTTCAGTTTTGAAGATACCAGACACACCACTGGTCCTTCTGTCAGGTTTCCCGACCCTCCGTAGACCCCTCCATTGGGAAAGTCTATAACCGCCACTGCGTTGAAGCGTATTATCGTACATGCATAGTAGGTCTACTGTTAATGCGATAGGCCTGTTCTCGTCCCTATTAGGCCTATGAGACTTAGGTCACGCCTGCATTTCGATAGTGTTGCCGCCATAAAGATTACAATAGGAATAAAACACAATGAACTGAAGCATAGAACAATACGGAAGAGAGGAATAATTCTAGATGTTGTGCAGGAGACTCACTGTCGTTGTCTATTTCGTTGATGAAATCTTTGATCTCGGCTTTCGTTGGATTCTGTCCGAGTGATCTGAGCAACGCTCCCATGTCCATGACCGACACGTACCCATCGTTGTCTCGATCAAACAACTGGAACGTTTCGTGTATCACTGACCAGCAGAAAGCACAATGATGAACCATGAACCATGAACCATCTTTATTCATCGTTAGGTTACAACCCATAGAACAATTATACCCAAAAATATGCAAAGAAATTGATAGAACAAACAAATTTCGAGTATGAATAGTGTGTCCATGAAGGGATCGAATTATCCCCCTAGCTATAGGGGCTCCTACGTATAGTCAACGATGCTAAACGATGCTAATGCATCACAATAGGATGAAATTAAACAGAGCAGTAGGCCTATGCAAAGTATTGTTTATAGAAAAATTATATTTAAAAAAAACAAAAACCAGCTTCCTTAGCTTAGCCAGCAATAAGAATTAAAAATAAAGAGAAAATCATCGCTCAAGGACATCAACGATTAGTAAATAGCAAAAATAATCACGATGCTGATGATGTTAGACTATGCTTTTCTTCAATCAGTTATCATCCGTAATCAATCATATACGCATCAAAATATTATAGATGGGTCTATAGCTGAGGTGTATAAAATAATAAACAGGTATTACGGCGCTTTCGAAATTATCGGATGTTGAACGGTGAAGTCTCTAACTGTTATCAGTTAGGTTACTGTCCTATTTAAGGGATAGCGGGATTCACCCCTTTACAGCGAAATGACAAAACTTACAGATCTGGTGTAACATAAGTTGTGGCCATGTCAGCTTGAAAACCATTTGGTGAATTAAACGAACGTTCTATTGTAGGCCTACTGTACTGTAATTAGACGAGAAGATTCGCCGTAGAAGTCCACCTAGATTTCCAACAACTTCAAACCGCCAAACAATCTTACATGACATGTAGCCTATCGTATATTATTTCCCTACGGTTTCTGTACATTCGTTCGACGGAATTCGGTCTCAACTCGTCTACCGGAAACTAATCCAACCTAGAGATTTAAAGGCCTACCTTCCTTCTGTGCGGTTGTGAACTGGTTTGACTAAAATGTAAGAAATAAGCGCAGAATTAAACATTTGCAGGCCTCGGCTTATTTCAACGAGCAGCGTCAGCTAATTACATTTTTAAGCGAACGAATTAATCAATTATTATGGGCGAAGGCAACAATTCCCTCAACAAGTAGCCTTTGGTCTTATTACTTGGGTTTATTAGTCTAGGGCCTAGGCAGATGTGACAATTCTCTGCCCCATGTATTTATGCTCAAATAACGCAACGCCAATTCACTGATGTCCATCTAGCATCATCTCTGTGATAAATAAATAAAGATAAAGCTTGATAAATAAATAAACATAGATAACATAAACATGAATAGATAAACATAAATAAAGCTTGAATAATTAGCGCATCCTATAAACATCCCTAAACACCTCTATGCACCCATACACACCTCAAACCATTTATAGACACCATAAGCAACCATAAACACCCCTAGACACCTATAACACCCTGAACATCCATAAACACCTCTAGACACCTATAACACCCTAAACATCCATAAACACCCATCGACACCTATAAACAGCCCTAAGCATGCATATACAATCATAGTATACATGATACAGTTTCTACTTAAAACCAGATTTGAGTATACATGTAGAGCACCAGACAGTCATTAGAATTCGTCGAGAACTAATCCACACAGACATCGCATCAATCAAAACTTTCTGTTTCGGAGACATTACGAAATTCTAACCCAGATTCGGTGATCGAACGACCGAGACGGGAACCATAGAACCAGAGAACCAGCGTCTGTCGTCATCGATTAAGGCGTTTCCTATTTTATGCGCATTCAAACGCGGCCTAAAATTAATATATTTAATATATCGCAGACCTATTGACAAGGCCAGGCCCCCAATCATCCCCGGGCTCCTGGGCAATTACCCTCCTGCCCCCATCTCGGCGGGCCTGCCTATTGATAATTGCAACCGACTTATCTTCTTTGAGGCCAACTGTAGCATCCATAAGTCACGTTGAACCACCTCCACGACTTCTTAGCACCGGGGCAACTCACGACTTATGTGTGTGTGAGTGTAAATGTGTTTCTGGGGTTGTAGTATAACTAAACATTGTGTAATTCGTATGGACTGTGTATTTGTGTCTGACGATGACTTACGTCTCTTCTTGGTTCGTAAACCTTTTTCTTTGGCTTCGCCTTTCTCGGGATCTTCAGACGATCGGGATCTTCCTCTTTCACTTGCTTTCGCGTTGTCGCTTGCTGTAATAGTTACCATCAGCCGGAGAGCATCTCATGGAATTACGCTTTGTGTTATGTAACATTATGTTTACCATACACAACGTAGGCACTGAGGACGACCAGAATTCTTTTCAGTAACCTCCAATTAATTACATCTAATCATCTACAATTAATTATTAGAAGGCCAATAAAGTTGCGTTGCTGGTTTCCTACGATACGAGTGGTTGATTTTATTAAAAACCGTCTAAGATGTAATCAGTAAATTCCACAAGTTATAAGCAATGTATGTAATCAAGCATTTATATAGCGCCGCTTAAACCAGTAGCGCTCTTAACGGGCGTCTGTGTGTGGGCAAGACAGACAGCCACGCGCGGTGCTTACACGCCAGAAGCACACACACACACACACACACACACACACACACATATATATATATATATATATATATATATATAAAATTGGTGTCATGTTACACTACATTACAAGACTCATCAGGTCCACTGTCCACAACGTTACCCATTTAATGCCATGTGCTCTAAGTTTATTAGTGTATCTTGTCCTGGCGGCTCACTGTGAGCGCCTCCGATTCACATCTCGGTGTGACCATGCGCGCTTCACAAATTATATTAATTAATTTAATAAATATAATAGCAATAAATATTATAATAAATATAATAATGAAAAATCTAATACGAAAATTAAATGATGAAATAAATAAATAATAATAACAATAAGGATAATAACAATGATTTTTATTATAATATTAATAATAAAAAGAATAATAATAAATGACGAGCGAATCAATGAATGCGAATCGCTAACGAATCGGCAACCGTAATCCAGTTACCGACAGAAGAATGCTCAATGTCCAACCTGTTTTCCGTATTTGACCTCTGGAGCCGTCTTTGTGCCTTCTTCTGTCGTTACTATCATGGCAACGTCAGGCCCTGGACTATCACGATCGGTCTTTGTTAATTAATAAATTACATAGAGATCATTAGACAAGGCATGAACACCAACGAAACACTAAGCAATGCATTATTGGCGTTAACGTCGCATGTGTGACTGTGGTAGCGAGTAATCACTATGTAGGCGTACCGCATCTTTGGTAAGGAAATAGCTATGTATATGTACATCGGCGAGAATTAAGAGCCATCCATAATTTTGATACCGGTATACATCATCTATTTTATGTAGGCCTAATGGGTTGCCGTGTGACAACCTAGCGTATTTTCAATAGACGCATATTATTATCAACGAATGAACGAATGAATTAACTAATGCATGAACAAAGGCACAAATGAATGAATGAATGAATGAATGAATGAGCGAATGATTGAACAATAGAACGAACAGATGAACGACCGAATCAATGAATGCGACCTTACTGCTCAAACATGTGTAAAAAATGCATTTGACTATGAATATTCTGTCAATTGTCATAAACTTTCATCTTTTACTGCGCCTGTGACTCAGCTGGAATGGCTTCTACGTATCATGTATTTAGAGACAGAACGAGGAGAGCCTCCTGGATGCTTATAAATAAAGGAACGAGAAAGAGACAGACAGACGGACAGAGACAGACACACAGGGACAAGGACACAGACGGGCTGTCAGACAAAGGTATAGAGAGAGACTTACCATGTTTAATGGTAGAATTAGCGTAGATCTTTTGACTGCCGCACAGATAAGCCATGAGGATATGTATATGTTACTGTCAATGTGTGCAACCAGTCATTGCATACAATGACTAACATTTTTAGTGAGTTCAGACAATGACTGATTTGGTCAGGCATTGTATACAATGACTAATAAAACCAGCGATTTTACACATTGACTGGAAATTGATGGCTGTTATTGTACACTTTGACTGATGCAAGGTACATGTTAAGTACATGAAAATCTCTTCGGTTTGAACCGCTGAAGTCGGAACCGGATTGAATGCTGCAAACAGGTCGTCTTCCGTTACCAAACGTTCGAGAATTTCTGTCGGCAGGTTGGTTGATCGAAGTCCAACACGAGGATTGCCACCGAACAGTGCCGAGAAAGGAGTCTGCATTATAGTGGAATGATAGCTGGTGTTCTCCATGAATTGAACAAACTTCAGTCCAACCAGCCAGTCGGCAGAGCTGTTATCACCCATCCACGCGATCAGCATGTCCTTGATGTCACAGTTAAGACGTTCCACTGATCCCTGACTCTGGGGATACCGAGGCTTCCCATGCACCATAAGCGAATCTGTCCAGAGTTCTTTCAGCTCGGTGATAACTGATGCTGTGAATTCGGACCCATTATCGCTTTGCAGGATATGAGGTGCTCCAATCAGTAGGAATATGTCGACGAGTTGGTAAGCGACCTCCGCAGCTCGTTTTGAAGAAAGAGGACGGAGGACGCAAAACTTGGTAAGATGGTCCTGATAAACCATTATCCATTTGTGATTCTCATTCGGCATCGATTGCATGTCGATAAGGTCCACTTGCCCGCGGGAGCCATAGTCGTTACTCAGGATTGGTCTAACAACAACTCCTTTGACTGCCGAACGTTTACGTTTCTTTGCACACTCTATACAAAGTGACTTGTACAATTCGACGACTTCTCGTGTAATGTTTGCGTACTTAACTGAAAGAACTTTCATGACCTTGTTTCTTCCACCGTGTCCAGTAGAAACGTGGACGCGCTTTATAATGTCAAAAATGTCATCATTGTGAGCGAAATAAACGACATCGTCCCCCTCGTCCTTCTTCTTCCTTATTAGCTTTTCGACATCACCGCACATTAGAATCTGGTACCGTTTCAGTATAGAATACTGTCTCCAAGTCTTAGATGTCCCTGTAACTTTTTCTGCTTTCTTCACTTCGTCAAATAAAGTGAAATACTCATCTTTAGGAATCAATACAGATTTCTTTTCGCCGGTGTACGGCTGTACTAACTTCTCCTTGAAATGCTTACGTTCTCCATAACTCCATTCCATATAACATGCTGCATGCTACGCCTTTTATACTATTTTGGCACCATCAGGCTACTGTAATTAAGTACAGTAATTAATTGAAGCGTACTCCGGTATGAGGAGTTAGTAGTAGTGGTTATTGGTGCCAACTTTAATTAATTGAAGCAAATTGCAAACTTAATAGGTGCGAAAATCATTAAGTCAAAGTGTACAATAACAGCCATCAATTTCCAGTCAATGTGTGAAATCGCTGGTTTTATTATTCATTGTATACAATGCCTGACCAAATCAGTCATTGTGTGAACTCGCTACAAATGTTAGTCATTGTATGCAATGACGGGTTGCACACATTGACTGTAACATACATACGGTTCCTTCGAGCGGCTTTATCTTCGAATGCTTCTACAGATATCTTTAAGTAGCCTAACTGAACCTACACAGAGGGGACGAATTAACGACTGAACCTACCAACGAATGAATGAGTGAGTGAGCAACTGAAAGAAAGGATGAATATACAAATATATGAATAATTTAATCAATCAATCAACTAGGCAGACAACCAATCAATTACCATAAATTTATGGTATAAAGCGCGGCTATGGCTTACGATTATATATCGTGGATTGAACTTAGCATATTGAATGGGAAGATTTACCTTCAAGTGTCGAAGGCATCCTTAGCGTCACTAGACTTACCAGACTTTTGAAGATTGACTCCATGTGTCTCTCTGGGCTTATCTGCTACAGCTAACCTTACATTTTACTCTTTTAAATGCTTCATCGATTTTTACAGCTTCATCTGATTTTACGCTTATTTTGTTTAATTGAAATCGTCATGACAACGAATACGCATACAAGGACGGAATTCATTGTTGAGCTAACAATAATGACCAAATGCTGCAAATAAGCTCTAAGCCGTTTTGCGAGTTCATTATGCAGCGCTATTTTTGAGATTCAGCGTCATGTGGACAAGTTAAACCTATTATTACTATCATTATTTACTATTTATTAATTTCATCAATCAAATAATTATTATTATTTATTGATTATCATTTATTACTTACTATATATTATGGTGTTTATTATTTACCATTTATGATATATTATTATTTATTATTTATTGTTAATTATTAATTATATTTTCTCTTCATTTTGTATTATTAAATTGTTATTATTTATCATTCATCATTGATCATTTATAATTTTTCTTTAAGCTGTTATTTAAAAAATAATAATTATGCCAAAAAACGTGATATGCTCATGATTCCAGACATAATAATAAAAAATTAAAACAGGAAGTAGACGATGATTGTTTTGGGTCATCGCTGACATATCTTTATTACAACCAATTATGTTTGAATGATCCTGAGGTATCCTGTATGTGTTTCTCGGGAGCAAAGCAAATAATATCAATATCAATATTAACATTAATATCAATAATAATAATAATAATAATAATAATAATAATAATAATAATAATAATAATAAGAAGAAGAAGAAGAAGAAAAAAAATAAGAATAATTAATAATAATAAGAATAATACCACGGGGCAACAAAAACGCAATAATAATACAAATAATTATAGCAATAATAACAATGATAGCATTAATAGTAATACATTGTCATTAACAATCAGCACTATTTGCAAGTATCAGCCGGTTCAAACCTGATTGGCTAAAGTGGTTTCTCAGGATGAATGAGAATAGACGAAAGGGAAACAGGAACAAAATTTATTTAGGTTAACAATTAAATTCTTTACGTTCTTTGATAATTACTTTCTTAAACAGTCATACATTCAATAACAATTACATAATTTAAAAATCATACTCTTAAACAATAACATTTTTAAACAATTACACTCTTAAGCAATTATATTCTTAAACAATTACATTCTCCTAAGAACTAAACATAACTAACGTTTGTCATTCGTTTTAAACAATGACAGTTGTCTGTCATTGGAACTAAGTCTTACATTATAAAAGCTATACTGATCTCAAGTTTACCTACACCTAATTCAACGACAGGCAAAGCGCACGCAAAACCTAGCACATTGGTAGAGCAGGTTCTAGCCGATTGTTATAAACACACGTTGATAGTCTTCTGGTGCTGATCACGTAAAATTTGAAGGTCCTAAAATTTTAAATAGTTTTAAAACTCGAGTGAGACCTTCTCAAAATTGAATGCTCTTAAAGTTCGAAATGGTCCCAAAATTTGAGAAGTCCTTAGATTTTAATTTGTCGTGAAATTTGATATGGTCCTCAAGCTTGAATTGATGGCCCTCAGTTGGGTTAGTTCCTTAATTTGAAATGGCTTTCGAATATAAAATGGTAGTCCTGCTAGAATATGAGAGGTGATAAAATTTGAATGCTTGTCAAGATTTAAAACATCTATAAAGACAAACCAACCACCGTATGAGCAGTCTGACAACGTTGGCTATGACTCCGATTCTGACAGCCATGAGCATTCTAGCAAAACACCAATAAACAAGTAAGATCGAGCAATCAGAATGCGATTGAGACGGAGACTATGGGAAGAGACGAGATCGAAGAAGGAAAGGCTTTTCCGACAGTGAGCCGCGACATGGTTGTTAACTAGATGTATAAGGCAATGGTCGTTTTAATTTGTATGGTTGTCGACAGTTAAATTCGACTCCTGTAATAATTGTCATAATTCGTTCATACTCTCTAATCATATCACGGTTCGTCAGTTTGAAATAAAACTAAAATAATAATCATTATAATAATAATGACAGTAATTATTATTATTATTACTTCATTATCCCAAAGTTACGTCGAAGGCAGCTCAGAGCTGACAATGGGTCCAATTTTCATAACCTGACCCAACTCGACTTGACTGAGGTGTTAAACTCGACGTAAACAATTCAACAGCGGGATACCACTTCAAGTTAAAGTTCCCAGATTTAGTTGGTGTCCATACATTATGAACCCCAGCATGGACGGACGACGGATTTGGTTTAGATGAATTGCTCTTCCAAAGGAGTAATTAACTAAGCTCGGTGTAGCAGCTACTGTGCACAGCGCCAAACCATCACTCTGGTACGTGTAGATCCCATGAAGCCATGGAGTTTAAGGGCAACTTGAAAGGCGTAGTAGCAAGCTGCAAGCAAAGTCGAAACTTAAGTCGTAACCACACTGCAGGATTTGTGGTTGGACTCGGTGGTGAAAAGACCTCTGAACATCAGCATCCGATTGACTTAGTAGAGCGCGTCCAGTTTGGTGGATAGGTGAATAAGCCAATAAAAGCGCCTCATTACGGATATATATCACCCGGTGACGGGTGACCCGCCAAATGAACCCCCGACAATTGCGTACCGACAACTGCACTCTCGACATTTGCGCCCAGAATAATTCCGACGAATGCGCCCCGCTAGTGACCCGACAAATTCAACCCGATATTAACGCCTGCATTTGCGCTATGTATCGGAGGAAAAGGGCTGACAGCAAGGAATATTAAAGTTCAAGTTAAATAAGTTTAAGAGCGAGGATTCAGGATTCAGTTCAATACGCAATCGATAGTTAGTATCCACACGAGGTTTGATACATAGAACCTGTGTGTATGATGACAGGCTGTATCTTGGACATACCAAGCATTGTCAATTACGGAGTATCTCCAGGATTTATCTCACAATTTGGAACTTTAATTGTCAACAATAACACTAGGAAGTATTTATTACAGAAGTGAATAGGGCTAATAACAGACAGTTAAAACAGTTATTCACGTCGTTGTGATTTGATTTTCCAGGCATGCTTTCCTACTTATAAGCGTCAACAATAAACAGTTGCGTTTCACAGACATTTTAATCGCGTCAGCATTTAGGCTGAGCGGCGGAATTGTCAGTGGAGCAATTGTCAGTGACTCAACTGTCAGTGTACCCTCACATCTTGTTTTTATATACGGAATTATAAAGTCTAATGAAACGCAGTGTAGATCATAAATATCATATGATGTTATAGGTATTATTATTCTATATAGACCTAATGTACAATATAATATATATTATATAATGTACAATTATATTATATTATATTAATGTACAATATAATATAGTATATATAATATACGCAATGAGTGCACCATTCATACGTAGACCTATATATATATATATATGTATATATATATGTATATATATACAACAATTATATAGAATGAGTTCATAGGTCGCCACTGAGAATAATTCCGCGCAGGGTTCTGATCCTTTGACCTCTTAATTATATCCGCGCTGCCTGACCTCGTGACCTCAACTCTTAGCACATGAAGGTGAGAAGGGCGATAAAGACGAAACTGATGAGTACGATAGTAAGTAAGCTAGTAGGTATGTTGAGTCGATTGGCAACGACGTGTTCCTCCTCCACCGCCAGACTTGTGAACTCCATGCACTCATCGAGTAGGAACATACTCCCAGCCCGGATCCTTTCGTCACCGCTCCGACGCAACGGGGCGATGTAGGCCGGCCAGACCCCGCTCTGGGGCACTCGCAAAAGCCCGGCCCCACCGAGACCATGCACCTGGGCCACGCACCCGAAGTAGATGACCATCTCCCTGCCTTCCTCGGCCGACGCTAGAGCCACTCCGGTCACGATGTTGCGCAGGCTGACATCGCCGTTTGGAGCTGAAACGTATTTCAATGAGGAAATGTGTATGATATGATAAAGTGTCAGAGGCGCTGGTCACAGGGTGATGCTATCATCATTGTTATGGTGCAGAAGAGGAGCTGAAGAGGAGGAGGGTGGAGGAGCGATGAGGAGGAGGATGAAGTACGAGATGAAGAGCATAGAATGGCGAATGAAGGACGAAGAGAAAGATGTTGAAGTAAGAGTTGAAGAGGAGGATGGCGTATGACCAATGAAAAGGAGGAGATTGAAGTAAGGGTTGAAAACTATAAGATGGTTGTGGTAAGAAGAAGAAGAGTAGATGCTGAAGAAGAATTGGAGGAGGAAGAATGGAAGAATGGTTAAATAATAAAGATGGATAGAATGATAAAGAGTTGTTCAGAAAACGGAATAGAATGAATGGTAGGAAACGGGGGATACTGCGAAATGAGAATGAGGATGAGGAATAGGAGGAGGAAGAAGAAGAAGATGAAGAGGAAGAGGAAAGGAGGAGTAGGATAGAGGGCTTCCAATGGCAGTCTTCGATAAAATTCGATAGTCAGGAAGCGATTGACTGTATTGGATTGTGGGAGGGGAGGATTTGGCGTATCGGCTGACCGGTCGAAGATTGAAGGATCCAACGGGGAGGTGGCAGATAGTCCTGCGGGACCCGAGGGCTTGGATTTAATCAGCCGGTTTGCCCTGCTTAGAATAGCTTAGGCCTATATACATACGCACGGATATATATATATATATATATATATATGTATTTATATATTTAAATATATAATTATATCTGCGCAAGAAAACGATTCCGTTGACTAAACTCTCCGCAGAGGATTGCTTTGACGCTACGCTCCTTAATCGCCTGGGAAAACGAAAGGCATAAATAATCGCCCGCAGAACTAGAGCGTAAATCGTCTGGGAGAAAATTACAAGTCGGATGCAACCGACTGACTGTCACCCGTGACTCAATGCATCTTATCTGGCGTTGTTTCTTGTATGAACGGTAATAGCAGACTGCAAGGCGCTAATGGTCGTGTCCTTAGATGTAATGGAGACGCCTTTGATCATCGTGGCATGCAATGAGGTATGAAAGTCAGCCACCGATGCAGTCAATCAATACACGCAATGTAATTTGTCGACTTTTCAGAAAACTCAACGACTGGACACATTGAATAACAGTCAATTAATGTCTAATAGATCTTAAGTAAGTCCCATGTTTTCATTTCCCTTCGTTGTCTGTCTTCCGTTCTCTTGGGTTCCATAAATCTCGACTATTTCTGAACATATAGTCGCATTTGCGAATTTACTTAGAAACGACTTAAGTATCGATGGATAATCGATGTGCGTCTCGATAATGGTCGAGTATCGAAGTTATATTAGACTAATATGAACTGAAGATTAATGACATCATTAATCAACCACGATTATTGGCAGACAGTTAATCGTGCATGTCAAATATTTCTGGACAAATCTGTATGATTTGTGCGGCTTAGGGGCACGAGCATTATAGCCTACCGTTTCTCTACATGATTCAGTTGGATGATTCTTCAAGGTTTTAAAAATTCTAAATTTATTCTTTTAAGCCTATCTTGAGCACTTATTCGTAAATCTCTAATTTTACCAATTGATTAGAAGACATAAACACAGCCAGAAATGTGGTTTATTTGCTCTTCAAACTGTATCGCATCAGCCGCTCTTTTATTTGCTCACTGAATTTGCGAGTCAAGAGTGTCAATCTTTTTTTATGGCACTTAGTTTAATTATCTGGATCAAAGTCATTCCGTAGGGTTATCTGACAAACAAAGATGTTTGGTCTTAGTTGCTCATTTTTATAAGAATAAAAATGTTCTTAATGTCTCGGGCTGCAATGAAAATAGTAAATGCACGCTGTGCGCTCTACGCCTTGTCAGAAAATCTGCACTAAAGACTGAATTGCTAAGAAATTAGCAAAGTTTGTTGAATTGTTCGTTGAATCACGAGTAGATTGTGTAATAATTTTTATTTTCGTGGTGCTTAGTTTGATCATCTGGATCAAAGTAATTCAGTAGGGTTTTTCTTGCAAACAAAGAGGTTTAGACGCGCACGCAACGATGGCGCATCATGAATGTGAAATGCGCATAGTTCTACATGAATATTTCAATCTACTTCAAATACGCTGCATTTCATTTTTTTCCCCAGCACTTCGCACGTGCTGACGTTCATACGGTAATTCTTCATCTTAACCTAACTGCGATATTATGCATCATGTGATGAAATTGAATAACGTCTTTATGAGGCAACAATTGATCGAGATGACAGGTTGATATGGTGTGGTTCAACTTGTCCTTACAGCAGCTATGCAAAACAATGCATTCACTGTGGTAAGCCTTGGGTTTGAAAATGCCTTGCTCTGGAATTACGTCTGTTCCCTAAATCGTGCAGTGGTACATTTTATGACCATTTGAAAACTTACCTTTTTGTCCGGGTTGGAGTTGAAAGCGCTTCTGAGTAGTAATTTGAACGGGCGCTACATTAATTTTTAAATGAAGTAATGAATATATATATATAAATAAATATATATCAATGTATATATATGATCTAATTTGACTACTCCTAGAAACAGTTTGTATTAATTTTTATAAAATTTATTGCGTGACAAGAATTTCGTGAATGTACAGAACCAGAAAGAACCCCTATTCGGAATTGTAATCGTAATCGCTTGTTTATACGGCGCCTCCACAAAGAAACTCAGAGTTGCTTCTGATTTGATAACAAGTATTGAATGGTCTTCAACCAGCGGCGAAATTGAAGCAGAGGAAGAAGAAGAGAGGCAGAACTGTGTAATCAGATGCGAGACCAGCAAAGCGACGCACATGAAACGAGAATCCGCCAATCGGGACTCGACGTGAAACAGATTCCGAATCACCCGAAAGGCAACGAATACAGTTGGGACAATTGCTGGACATCATTCGTCTCTTTTAGTCTAATGCAACAACTTCTGAAGCGCAGTTAAAACATTGTCAGGACATCAATCGATGATCGCTCAAAGGTAAGTGGCGCTGTCGTCTTGATCCAGCGAGACTGGTTCCTATGGGATCATTCGTTGATTCTGACTTCCGACTCATCGTAATCCATTGGCAAGACCAGATCGAATTCCAATCAACAGAAGCCAGGCTGTGATGGTAGATCTGTATAAATATGATTAACACGGCGTGTTTCTGTTTCTGCCAGTATACTCTTAAGACTTTCTTTTCCAACGGGGCTTTTCACGCCGAATGAGGTTGTACTGGGAGAGGCGCCATAGAAACATGCAAACACAACACACTTTGTCTCTAAGGCTTATCCTTCCTACTCATTTCCTATAGGATTGTTGGGCGCCCTTGCACTGGTATGGCCGCGTTTACGGCGCCTTATAGATCGTCGTCATTTATTATTATTATTATTATTGTTATTATTATTTTATTATTATTATTATTATTTATTTATTATTATCATATTATCATTTATTATTATTATTATTATTATTATTATTATTATTATTATTATTATTATTATTATTATTATTATTATGCTAAGCAATCGCTTGGAGTTTCAAATTATTATTATTATTATTATTATTATTATTATTATTATTATACATATATGTTTCACATTATGCTGTTATCGCCCATGATGAGCTAATGGAGTGTTGGCAATGTCCCGAAGAGGCAGACTGCGTTCCCACGCTGAAGAACAACTGAGATACGTTGGAACAGAAATGACGTCTCCATTGGATCGTGGGTTGCAGCACTCGTTCGACTACCAAACTCTGAGATGAACTCCAGTCCTTCCCTGCTCCAAGCGCCGCCGGATTCCAAGGAGAGGGCTACGAAGTCGTGGGTGTTGGTTATGGTGGAATACTTGGCCCTCTTCGTCTTAGCTGCGCGTTCGGCTGCTTCGCCAGCTCTGATAGATGTGTCGACAAGATGTGACTTGGCGTAGGTGTCGGGCACTGTCACATCCCATGCCAGACATCGACCACGTGTCCAAGGAATGAGCGTGACGCCGTCCGGTCGCTTTCCATCTTCTCTTAGCAAGCCGAGAGGTTCCTTTTGCGCTGGAATCTTCGCCCTGCCAAGAGCTCTCCAGATGACATCGTTCAACATGCTGTGTCGTTGATGTTTTCCGCTGCCTCTTCTACAAATTAGTCCATGGAGCCCTTTTGCGTCGACGCTCTCTTGACATTGGTGACACAAATGTGGCTCGCAGAGCGTCGTTCCTAGCCTCAACCCGGCTGCCAGTCGTACATCCTCGTTTGAGAGGCGCAGGCCTAGGGCAGTCACAGGGGGCGCTAGCATCCAGTCTCCAGAATGAGGGGCTCGTGAGGCCAGCAGGCGAGCACGGTTGCATGGATTGTTATTGCAATCCAGCAGACCTTTCCATGCCTTGTCTGTGAATCGGAGGTCCCATTCTTTCTGGCGATGACTCGCTGCTCCTGTTGGTGGTTCTGCATCTGTCAGGGTCTTCCAAGCGTTGAGTGCTGAACTCGCAAGTTCATATGGTTCCTCAGCAGACTCTGTTGGTAGGATGCATGCCTGGAGTTCGCTTGTACTAGCAGCAGAAGCCAGAAAGGCAGAAAGTGCCAGCGTAGATGCACAACGAACTCCCAGACCACCATCTCTCACCGACAAAGAAGTCTGGAGCCAGCGGTCATTGTCAAGGTCCACATTTGAAATGGTTGACAGTCCTTATCTAAGTAGTTGATCAAACCGAGCCAAGCCCGGGCAATCAGCGCAGACGGCTGTGCGCAGACTGTACAGGAGCTTCGGTACACTTAGACTGTTTCTCAGCAGAACCAGAGCGTCATGTGTATAAAGCAAGGACAATCTTCCGATTGCCCTCTCGAGGTCATTGGCCTTTGAATTAATGACCATGTTCACAGCTGGACCTGGAATCAGAGGTGCACCCAACAAGGTCATGTCCTCGAGGGCTATGCTCGTGAACTCTTGGAACGCAGGGTCATTGTTCGGCATCTGGGTGTTGTGACACGCGATTTCGCATTTGCTGCGGTTCAATAGCAATCCCAGATTCTTTGATTCCTGCTCGATTAATTGAACGTTGTCGGCCACTGTTTCCTTGTTACCTCCCAATGTCAGGTCATCCAGATATCCGATACGCAGATCCGAACGAAGCTTCATCAGAATCGGTTGCAGCACAAGACAGAATTCCAGAGGTCCCAAAGGATCGTCTTGCTGCGTTCCTTCTTCGGATCGAATTGTGTTTGAACCATAGCGCAACAGTGGACGGTTTGAATAGGCAGCGTGAGCAAAGTGGTAGAGCTCTGGGATCTCTCTAGCAACTGCCTCTAGAAGACAATCTCTGCGCAGAGTGTTAAAGGCATTGGCGAAGTCGAGCTTCACTAGGACGCTGTCCTCAGGCATTGTGGTTATCCAACGACGTGTCGCATGGACAGCTGCCTCAGCGCCTCCTGGAATGCCTACCCCAAGCTGGATGGGGGCGAGCAGTTGAGACAGCCTTGTTACCGCATGCGAATTAGCGCACTTTGCCGCCAGACGACGCCACGTGTAGCCCACGGCGATCGGTCTTATGCCTCCGTCCTTCTTGCTCAGGGCTAAAAGGTTTGCCCCATAGATGACCTCATTCACCTCTTCGGATAGACCTCCCTTTAGGAGCAGATTGACAAGGTCAGATAGATGTTGCCCGATGTTGTCATCTACTCCATAGGCCATCAGATCCTTTAAGTGTTGTGGAGTTATGCCATCTGGACCACCAGCCGAACCCGCAGGGAAAGAGGAGATTGCCCTAGCGACATCTTCTTTAGAAACTTGAAGCGGGATGAAGCGATCCGAACTCTCTGGATCACACGGTGTTCTTCTGTCCACTGGTGCAGGCGGGTGCTTTTTCTTAAGCGCGGCCAGAGTTTCCGGTGTGTGCAGCGCCGGTTTATCCTCGCTGCACATGAGACGGATGGCTGCTTTGAAATTGCCTTCCTCCAGCTTGCTTGCAACTGTTGAGGCTAAATAGCATTTAGCGGACTTGAGCTTACGACTTGACGTCGATGGCAATTCAGCGTTAGTCGACTGGTCTGGCCCCTGCAGTCCCCATTCAGTAATGCGGGACAAAATCATCTTGGTCATGTTGTGCTTTCGTCCACCTCTTCTTGGCTTCACTATTACAGTTCCACCGAAGGCCAGCAAATCGAACCATTTTGCAACGCAATTTGGTTCTCTTACAATTGCTTGGATTATATCGGCCAGGAGAGCAGCACAAGATGGCCTTGCTGCTTTTGGGATTCTCTTAATCAGAAGACCGGGTGAAGCAGGATGTGAGAGCTGAGAAGCGATCGGCCCAACGTCCATCGACAGCTCCCGTGAGTAAGAGATCTGCACGCTAGTGGTAGAAGACGACTGTCTTGTGGTATTATGCTTTAAAGGGCCGTCCGCCGGTGGCTGGTCGGAACCTGGACAAGGGGCGGTTCGAGGGCCGTGCCGGTGCATCGTGCCATCTGAGGCATGGGTTTTGAAGGACAACCAACACACTCCGCAAACCCCCTGGCCCTTACAAGGTTTTTGACTCATCTGAGTTTCAATTCGGTTTGTTTTCAAATGCGCCGCCATTTAAACAGTAATCGTTGCCATTGGCAACGTTGACGTCGCTGGCCTTAAAGCATGGCAAGCGGCCATCAATTCAAATGCACGGCTACATATAAGTTGAAACGAAAGTTTGACAAACCAATCGTGTTGTGGTCTTGGCGAATAAGATGTGGTGAATATAATCAATCGGGTCACGAGTTGTTAATCCATTAGACGATGCTAAAATCCAACTCTGACGATTACTCGTTAGGCGGTATTTTTGCTAAATAGTGGGACATTAAAAATTTTCCGCCCACCACGTCCGCTGCCTCAAATTTCCCAATTCAATTATTATTATTATTATTATTATTATTATTATTATTATTATTAGTAGTAGTAGTAGTAGTAGTAGTAGTAGTAGTAGTAGTAGTAGTAGTAGTAGTAGTAGTAGTAGTAGTAGTAGTAGTAGTAGTAGTAGTAGTAGTAGTAGTAGTAGTAGTAGTAGTAGTAGTAGTAGTAGTAGTAGTAGTAGTAGTAGTAGTAGTAGTAGTAGTAGTAGTAGTAGTAGTAGTAGTAGTAGTAGTAGTAGTAGTAGTAGTAGTAGTAGTAGTAGTAGTAGTAGTAGTAGTATTACAATACAAATACAATGTCTGAGTGCCTTTGTAAAAGACATTGTTCAAAACTTACCTCTGCAGACACCTGCAGCTTGACCAACATCCAGATAAGTGCGAACCTCTGATGGACGCCCAGATCCGTCCAGCTTTCCACACATCACTCGATCGATGGCCGCCCAGCAGAGGAACCGCTCGCGGTGACTGAGTCCTCCCAACTGCAGCAGAACGTACTTGAGGTAATCCGAATCGAC
Organism: Bimastos eiseni; assembly: GCA_959347315.1. Taxonomy (NCBI): domain Eukaryota; kingdom Metazoa; phylum Annelida; class Clitellata; order Crassiclitellata; family Lumbricidae; genus Bimastos; species Bimastos eiseni. Next base: position 11,939,828 of record OY365812.1, on the reverse strand, counting down.
GGACTGCTCGTGGATTGGCTCCGTGGTCGACTTCCTCGTGCTGCCGTGGTGGAGGATGATGGAAATATCGAGCGACGTATCGGTCAGGTTCTCCAGGCGCTGAAGTTGGAAGTAGAAGTCGAGTCTCATCGCAGGTGACTTCGATGGGACGACAAGAAGGGCGTCCAGAGGACGGTAGGAGTGGTACGTTTCGTACTGCTCTTCCACGGCGTGTGCCGTTACCACGGAGCAGTCCATCATATCGAAGGTACTGCTCGTCGCCGTCACAGGGTAGGACAGCCTCGTACCATCTACGCACACGTTCAGTAACCGTCTGAGTTCGATCAAGTTCAGCTTCGTCCTATAGTCGGGTTTCTCGAACCGCTGCAGCAGGAAATAGATCGTCGAGTTGTAGTAGGCGAAGGGACCGACCTTGGCGTGTTCAAGGCTCTTGGCGTCGTAGTAGAGGAACTCGAGGGAGTCGTTTGCCGTCGGGAACAACCCTGGGGTGGTGCAGTTGGAGGCCGGAATAGCACCGCACGGCCAGCCGCGAGCCAGCGTGAAGCGACTGTCGTCCTTGCTTGTGATGTGGAGCAACACGCGCTCGGAGACCGGATCGAAGGACATGGATTTTATGCGGAGACTGTGAATCACGGAGCGTCCGAACTTCTGGCATCCGTACCCGAAAGGCATCTCGCTCGATTCGCCTTCCTGCCTGTAATTGATGGAGACGCTGCTGACGCCACCGCCGGAAATGACGTCATTTGATGACGTGAAGAAGAGAGCGTGTGTGACGTCCTTGACGGCGGCGCAATTGTACAGCAGAGTCAGGAACTCTAGTATTCCAAGCGTAGTTCTACGACGATCCATGACTGGGTTTCTCCTCATATATCGCTCGAGATGACTGTTCGCTTGAGGCTGCCGTTTGATGTCGCTCTATCGACAAACTACAATCCGACATAGCAGTAAACTAAGAAACGAAAAGCACGTTAAGATTAATGAAAACAAATTGGACTGGAGGCACCTACAAGTGGGTCTAGTCACTGAATGAATGAATACATAAGTAAATAAATTAATACACAAATTGCTGAATTACTGAGTTGATGAATTGACGAATCAATGAGATTAGTTATCAGTAATGAAACCTACTTAAGCACCTTTTATGAAACAGGTAAGTCTTGAAGTTGGGAATCAACTGACATAAGCGATTAAGCAAAATATAGAGTAGTAGGAAAGAGTTCCATAACTAGGTCGAATACTGATAAGTTCCTGTACTAAGAACCGTTTCGGTGTCGTGTGTCCTAACCACTGATCCTCGACCTCAAAAGGATTAAATGCAATCTATAACGCTGCTAATACATTTATACCAGCGTTACAGAAGCACCTGATTATAGATTATGGACGAGACAGACGTCGAATTAATCGCAAGCCAAGATAAGAAAAGCATAAATCTTATAATCGCAAATCATAATTTCGTAGAAATTCCAACAGATTTCTTTCGATGCATATCTCTGTACATGTGTCCTATATGGAACGAGTTTTCCATCCAAAACACATACATGTACATACGCGAGCCATGTATCAACAAGATCCAATATAGTCGCATAATAGACCTCCAATTCCCTTTATATAACACGACGCCCGCAGACGGGCGCTATATAATCGTCGTAATGGGGAGCCTGATATCGGGCGCAGGATCTCCCTTATGTCAATGCCGGTCGGACGAATGGGTCCAGTGTCAACTGGGCGAACGTCCGATATGGATTATGTCCCTGCCAGTCGATGCTTTCTCCTATACTGCTCCAGTTTCAACATTCAGTCGTAGCGATCAGATCTCGTCTATGTCCTCCACCCATCCACCCTACCTCCGGCTCTTCTCCCAGCTCCCTGCCTCCACGGTCTCCGTCTCTGATCAGGGAGATCTTCACGGATGCCCGGTTTGCGTTTGAGCCGGGTTCAATCACCCAAAACGGACGAGGAGGGTCTACTACCGAGACCAACGCTCCTCGTCCATTATCGCGTTCAGCCAAGCGTCAAATAGCGTCTGACTGCGGAATGAGGACGCGAGTACTGCCGTTAGAGGCGCTGCTTACACCGTCGCTTCTTCGGCATTAGTAATAACCAACTGGAAATGAACGGACGTTGCACGAGAATCAGACGACCATTACGATAGTAATTAATTAGGTATAGTCTACATACAGTCCGTGATGTTCGTCTTCAAATGCGCGAATCATGGATTTCTTTATTAAGGCAGTAGAAGCGAAACCGAGCGTGGCAGAATAATGGGATTCTATTGCAGCGTCAGTAACTACAAAACTGAAGCTCTAGCGCTACAGCACCAGTATTTGGAAACAACAATATTTTGCGGGGGCGAATTTCTGCCTAAACCAGTGCAAGCGTAGACACTAAATCAAATAATTTTTTGCGTGTCTCTTGGTAACATGGACCAGCATTATTCTAGATATGTAGTCTAATGTTATGTAATTTATAAGCTTACAGCTCAAACTTTTAAGCTTCAACATAATCTACTCGCTTACTTTAAACACGAAATACGAAGAGGCTGTTGTTACTGCTTGTCTAAAATCTCCTACATTCAGTTTCAACGTCCTCCAAGAGCCATTCATCCTCCCTTCCTCCCTCCCTCCCTTCCTCCCTTCCTCCCTCCCTCCCTCGCTCCCTCCCTCCACACGGCTTCCGTCTCTGATAATTGAGGTCGTTGGTAGGTCCACACAGGTAATATTAATCATAAACCTTTACGGCGCCTCTGAATCACGATGGCGTAAGTCATACGTAGGGGCCTAACCAGTATCTATCATGCTCGAAAAATCTCTTATCTGGAAGATAGAGCAAAACATCTTATCTGGAAAATAGAGCAAAATATCTTATCTGGAAGATAAAGTAATAACCATTTCCTAGCCATAATAATTGCATTATCTGCGTTCGAACAAATGGTGCTCAATAAAGTTTAATTAAGACGAGCGAAAGCAAAATCATATTCTTTGCAGTAATTAGTCTTACAAATCTGAATAATCTACAGACTGAAGAACATCCGTTGACCAAAAGAAGTCTATGTCATAGGAATGATTACTCGTCACATTTTCGTGTAGAGGGGGCTTACATGTTACATTTTTCTGACATAGTTATTTGTCAATTTTCTTTCATAACTAGAAGTTAATGAGTCAGCTTGTTAACTCATGTCAACAAGATGTGAACAATTCTGGTCTCGATTATCGCCAAAAGCCCAGTGACAGGACATTAGGCGATTTAGGCCTACATAGGGACTTTTCAGTCCTGTGCATATTGGTCCTTGTCTTTCACCTCTAGAGTTAACATGGTAAAATTTGGTGAGACAAACCGACCATTCTGCTCCCGCGTCACTTTACCTACCCACCGATTGTGTACGATAATCTCTTAAGCCTAAGCGATAGCTCGCTACAGTGTAAACAAAGTGCAGTGGCCTAGATATTGGAGTATCGTGATTCGAACCGCCGACATCTCTCATGACTGTGCCGCACTCTCACCCTGCGTAAGCGCCTATGACTGAGGCGCACTGTGTGAGGCGCTATGTAAATTTATTTATATTATACGGTACAATTATACCATCGCATACCATCGCGAATCGGGTCCGGGTGCAATGTTAGGCTAACACAGTGAGTAGAAAATAATCAGAACGAGAAATTGAAGCGATGAAGATCTATAGTACCGGTGCTGCTATCGTAATCTCCAAACTTCTAAAGCGCCACTTGAAAGCCAAGCGCAGAGCACCAGCTTATTCACGAGGGCTTCAGAGAGCGCAAGAGTAACGGAACTTACCATCAGCAATGTTGACGATGGAATGCAGTACCAGCCGATTCAATAAAGAACAGTATATTGCAATGTGGATAACCTCAAATTGGAAAAAGCTTACAGTGGAGTTTTGCGTCGGAATCTAATGCAACGGACATTAGTAATAGGTCTATCTATTGAGCCGATGCATCGGTTGGCAACCGCTTCATACAGACGGCTGGAGATGACAGCATAGTCTACACGGCTTCATGTAAATATTCACTCTGCGTCATATGATTAATATTGATTGAGATAATTCGAGAGATTTGTATAAATGAAGCCTAATATTAGATGATCAAATGAAATTATGATAGGCCTAGTCTAAATATCATCTAATTATATAGAAATGAAACATCTGAATGTGCATTCAATACAATGGCTAAAATAATATCGACAGCGTTTGCGATAGTCCTATACCTCCTAAGCTGATTGCAATCTGGCAGCACCAGTCCCAAGCCAGGATAAAAAGGAGGGAGACGTCGACGATCTTCGTTATTGTACAGTGTCGTTGAACTAAAACTACTGCTCCGACAGTTCGCGCTGCTTTCCCGTCTGACTTTCTATCGTCAGCGTCGACTTAAACGTCACTTCGTCGTCAGCAGTGACGTCAAACCCGGACCAGACGACTGACAACGTAACAGAGATTTTGTTTTGGTATCAAAGGTTAAGCAACAACAGAATTCCAGTAAGAAGGAACCTGATCAAATTCTCGACGAGACAGAAAGACTATTCAGTGAGGGTAGACTGTAGACCAAGTATGAACACGTTACCATGCAGGTCCATGAAGACGCGATAGACGGTTGACCAATGATACCGTTTACATTGGAAGGGCGAGCGTGGTGGTCTATGTGCATTGTGCGTGCATGCGGCTGTTGGCTATCTCTGTTATTATGCTTTTATAATGGAATCTACAGCGATGGCCAGAGTCCTTTTGGATGAAATCCTATCAGATCACAGGCATCTTCTATCATCGTAGGCCTACTGATCAATCGGCTACGCCGCTTATTCATAAATACGGCATTTCTATGATATGTTTGGAATATACAATGAATTCCCGCATACATTCAGTATATCATTAGGCCTATGCAGGACCTAGGGCCTCAGCATGTAAGTACCAACTAGGGCCTAAGCATGTAAGTACTAACTAGGGCCTAAGCATGTAAGTACTAACTAGGGCCTAAGCATGTAAGTACTAACTAGGGCCTAAGCATGTAAGTACTAACTAGGGACTAAGCATGTAAGTACTAACTAGGGCCTAAGCATGTACGTAGCGAATCAATATCTGATTCTAACTCAATTCAACCCCGTTCATCAGCAAGTTTCCTTCTCACAAACTTCAGAAGTGTACAACGCACAGATGGCGCAGCTGCAATTATATCGCCATTTCGTCGAGTTGAAGTACCCGGCTTTGCCCGGGAAGTCCTTGCAATTGTTAGTTGTTCTGAACATTGCTTCCCCATTCCCGGCAGCTCATCTATAAAAAGGCATTTACAATATGTGCAAATGACTAGTGACTTTTGGCAGGTATTAGCACTTTTATGTCACTCATTTGCGCAAAAGCAGTCTTAAACCGCATATTTCACTTTTGGAGTGTATTAGGCCTACAGCATCAGCAAGTGCCTTTATTTTAAAATGAAAACATCACGTTTACAGTTACACAAAAAGTATCATTCTATCGTAGTTTTGATCGATGGATAGAAGACCATAAGCTACGCACTGCGGAAACTATTTATTCGAGCAAAATGCGTGTAGAGTTGGCCTACTACAATTATGGAATTTTCCGTGAAAGTCATCGGTTGTCCGTAGATAATCTTGAAGGACTGCTTTTAACTTTTCCGTATCTGACTTCCGCAGTCAACTTATGAAAAAATACTATAATCAGTTATGCACAGTTTATAATTGATGCCGTTATACGTTTAGCATTGCTGACAATAAACTACAATTAGTTTGAACTTCCAGCATATGAATATTGCCTTACTTATCACATTTTGCAATGGAACACAGAGACCACTGACTGCTTTGTCCAGGTGCCCAGAATTTCTGTGCCTTGGTGTCCGAAATTTCTCTGTCTATGTGCCAGGAATTTCTCTGCCTATGTGCCCAGAATTTCTCTCGACGGGCCTGTGCGCGCAAGACTTGCCCAAAGACTCTGCACAATTGCTGTCTCGGACGAGGATCGAACTCGTACTCTCTGCGTTGCAATTGGACACCGTGGCATAGTTTAAAATATGTATACATTAAATTTATATATATGAGCAATAAACAGTAGGCGTGTAGGTTATATCGTGGGATGCGTCATGAGATATGAGTCTTATATCGGTTGACCATCTTCGTCATTATATGCGTCACCGATTACACGGATTTACAGAAATCTTCTCCTCCGATGACCTTTCGTGTTATTCGATTGATCATGCACACAAGGAGGAAGAGGAAATTGAGGAAGAGGGAAGCAAAGATGAGTAACAAGGGAAGATGAGATAGAAGAAACTAATATAGTCACTATGGATGACGAGGATTAGAAGTACGAAAGGGAAGGGGAAGAAGTAGGAAGTAGGAAAAGATGGGGAAGTTGAGAAAGAGGTTGTGAAGAAGATGAGAAGTAGGAATAAGAAGGAAAGCGCTTATATATATAGCATATATATATATAAGCATATGTAATAAATATACGCTAGATATAATACATAAAAATATATATAGTATGTATATATATATATTCATATGTGATACTATGTACTGTACCTGTAATATGTGTCAAATGTATCATGTAAGGCCATTAGTAAGCTGTGCATGCTAGACCATTCCACTTACGATGAGACCGTTGCTCATGCGTGCTCGCCTTTGGTGACCTCTCTGTTCCCCAATTTGTCGAGTTCAGATTGCAGGCCGACGATTGTCATGGCAACCAGACACGTAGACAAGATACATAAGAGGATGAAGAGATAGACGCAGAGAGACAAAAACAAAAAGAGAGGGGCGCGAGACGAGGGTCCCCGATGCTTTATGCTAAACGTAGGCTATATAGTCGTCAGTCAAGTCGATGCAAGACCAGTTAATTAATTAGATAAAAGTAATTAGGCAGTTATGTATATATTATGCATGTATGAATGAGCAAGCTATGAACAGCAAGACCTGTTTCTTGACGACATTTAACTGTCTGTCTGTCTGTCTGTCTCTATCTATCTATCTATCTACCTATCTATCTATCTATCTATCTATCTATCTATCTATCTATCTATCTATCTATCTATCTATCTATCTATCTATCTATCTATCTATCTATCTATCTATCTATCTATCTATCTATCTATCTATCTATCTATCTATCTATCTCTCTCTCTCTCTCTCCCTCCCTCTCTCTCTCTCTCTCCCTCTCTCTCACTCTCTCTCTCTCTCTCTCCCTCACTCTCTCTCTCTCTCTCTCTCACTCTCTCTCTCTCTCTCTCACTCTCTCTCTCTCTCTCTCTTTCTCTCTCTCCCAGACAACCCGCCTTCGTCACTGGGCCAACTGCTCTCCCGTGAACCCAAGGAACCGCGAACGACTCGAGGGAGGGAGATAGACGATCCAATGTGGCGCGACAACCTCAGTCACAGAGGCCATCGCTTTAGATAGGACGATGTTCGCAAAGGGGCATCGCTGGAAGATACGGAGTCTGCATCGGGGGGGGATGATGGAACGGCGATCGGCTCAACAGCGGAGACCCCGTCATGGAGACAACGAAATGCTAAATTAACACAGAAGCCGATCGGAGGGTCCATTGGGACACTGTGATTCTGGACGATTTATGACGTTGAAATCAATAATATGACGGATCACCGAAATTATCACTCGTCTAAAATTCTAAATACATTGACATGGGTGGTTACAGTCAGCAATACATTGGTCCATTCATACATACATTAGGCTACCTATATGCATACATGCTTGCATGTAAGGGAATATGTTTTGATGTAGCCTACAATTATTTAAGCATAGGGCCTACATGTAGGCCTACAACTCAGGTCATGTCATAGGCCTATCTTGTTATCAACAACTCTCGTAACTTCTGTTTGCATAGCTTCTATATCAGTCGATCGATCTATCTCTCGCCTTGGTAACGAGCAAACGAACCTTTATTCGACTGCAGCCAATATATTTGGTTAGTTCTCTCAATTCAGTGTGTGAATTGCAAAATTCGTCTAAACTATATAAACTATAGTATAGCCTAAAGACAAAGGTTTCTCTTGGGTCCCGAGAAAGGCTAGTGAACAGAATTCTCCGGCTTTAGCAGTTTAGAGATTGTGATCGCAATCGTAAGCTCCAAACTTCTAAAGCGCCACTCGAAGACCTAGCGCATGTCACCGGCTTATTCACGAGAGGCGAGTCAAAGCAAATGAGATTACGATAACGATTTGGCCCCTAAGATTAGGCAGGTCAAATCAACTTATGAAAATCGCGCGACTTAAATAATTCTGCAAGCGACTTGTTTAATTCGATTGACTTTTGAATTCATGCAAAAAAATAAATATTAGCTATATAATGGGCCTATATTGATAAAAACCAAAAGGGCGGATTCATAGGCCTACCAGGCTCCAGAGTTGCACAAGTTGACTTTTTTAACCTTGGGTTTCAAGTCTTTTTAGACCCGAGAAACCTCAAAATTTACCATTTTATAGGTATTGTGGGTTATAACTTGCTAAGCTACATTAATTGAGTTGGTAGAGCATTAGAATAACGGTCATAGCCTTGAATTCTGTGACCTACATGCACTCCTCTGTAGTGCACACGGCTATCAACCATGCATCTGGCAGATGATGCAGATACCCAACTGCTCTTAGCCATCACTGCCTAGTGCCTACGCAACCTATGCAATCGCTGCACAGTCGACTACTATATAGGCCCATGCGAGGATCAATATATTCTCTCCGACCGAGAGGCGAGAGCCGGCGAATGTACATTGCCACAAAAAGATTGATAATAATAACGTATTGCCTTGGCTATTATATAAAAATAATAGGCATAGGCTGAGTCACTGACCCCTAGGCCTATGTGGCAGTTTTACAGAAGACGCCGAATAGCTAGGGTTGTATTCTGTTCTGGGTTGCAATTTTTCGACCGGTGTGTGATTTTGCGTACGTTGTAAACGTAAAACAAAAAACCATTCTTGAAACAACCTAAGTTTTCTAGATGTGATTCATACAGACGTGCCAGATGTATTTATAGGCTACTTACTTACTTAATTCCACTAGAAGATGAAAGCTACTCGCTTAAGTAATCGAATCCTCGTTTCGCCCACCACTGAAGTGTCAACGTGTTCCAGCAATTTACACAAGAGCCTATTGCTAAGTTGCTGTTTGTTGAGATAAAATCCTGGATTTCGTCAAAAACCTTTAACATGTCGTTTGGCCAATTGTCTCTAGTATTGTATGTATGCCTAATTTTCGGGACATCTTTAGTGTGTAGCCTTTATTTTAATTTAGGCGAAACTGAAAAGAAATGTTTTATCGAAGATGTTCCGGACGACACAATGATTGTTGGTAAGTCTCTGAGCAAAATAGTATGGTTTTAGCGTCGGTTATTATTCTGTGTGTGCTTGATGTCAGGCTGTTTACATATTTACTTTCATCACATCCAGCTTCTATTTATGTGTCATTCTTTTCATCAATCCAGCTTCTTTTTAACCAGGAGGCTTCTCGTCACATCCAGCTTCTATTTATGTGTCATTCTTTTCATCAATCCAGCTTCTTTTTAACCAGGAGGCTTCTCGTCACATCCAGCTTCTATTTATGTGTCATTCTTTTCATCAATCCAGCTTCTTTTTAACCAGGAGGCTTCTCGTCACATCCAGCTTCTATTTATGTGTTATTCTTTTCATCAATCCAGCTTCTTTTTAACCAGGAGGCTTCTCGTCACATCCAGCTTCTATTTATGTGTCATTCTTTTCATCACATCCAGCTTCTATATTCATGAACTAAAACGTTCTATGTAGTGTTTATGTTAACTGTTAAATATGCCTTAATAAATAATTAACGACACTAAAACCATATTTTACCAGTCTCTGGATGAACCATTACGACACAAATATTGTTCTGATATTAGCCATATCTGTTGGTCTGCTACCTGCTACATCACCGTTTTAGTGTTTGTTACTTTTACATTTGTCTGATGCAAATGTTGTGGTTCCGGCCACAGTATGGCGAAGCAGGAGCGAGACGATAAAATTGCGTTATCTTGCAACTGACGTTCAATTGGCAATTTCTTTGGTTTATCTTGTAACCATCTGATTACTCACTCCTTTGTTAGAATACATCTGTAATAAGTCAGCTATCATCTGTCCTAATGATATGTGTGCACATATGCTTCACCCTCTATCAGTTAGGGTGGCCACATGTCCTGGATAGTCTGGGACGTCCCGAAATTTATAAAAAATGTCCCACAACCAAGACATGTGCTTTTCGGGATAATAAATTGTCATTTTATTTACGTAGAAATTGCTATTTTAATTTTCCAATTATTATAAAGTATTAAGAAATAGCATATCAATAACTGCAACACCGCATAAAATTTACAGTAATCCTGACGATTGAGTGTCCCTTAGTAAACAATCTGGCCTCCAAATGCTATTTTCCAGCCATTTCCCATAATGCAATGCACTCGGTGAGTAAGCAATGAACACGAATTGCATCAAGCCATGTTTGTTAGTATATTCAAAGAAACATGCCTTGTAGCACACTATCACATGTTTGTACCAACTGTTTAAATTTAAATCCAATCAAACTTGGTGGTTTTGACTACAAGGCCTGCAGGTTGTCATCGATATCGATGATGGTATATTAAATTCTTTCAAAGGAAGTAGGTCTCATAGTCTCCTGGGAAAACACATCACAACTGCACTCAAATTTAGAAACCTTGAAAGAAAGCTTACTTTTTAATTCTGTTGAGGTGCAAAAACAACCTTATTGTTTCAATGAATTTGATTTAATTATATAACATACCACAGAAGCATTCTTGTATGCATTTTTGGGACATTCACTGTTGATTTATTTTAATAAAAAGATTTTCTTTGTTACTTAAAATTTTGCTTCGTTCCTTATTTACTGAGTGGATGTGGCTGATATTTGGAGGCACTCTATTTTAGCACAATCAGTGTCTGCCATATTGTTTTCTAATGGGGCACTGAGTCTTCGGGATTACTAAATTTACACTGTGAACTTAAGATTGTGGCTAAGTAGGCCTGCTATTGGTCTAGATTCTGAAATCTGTGTTGTGTACATCATTAGGCCTACCTGAAACATTGCACCATACTCTGCTACAATTATAGGCTATATATATGCTTTGCCTCAATTTTTTATGCATTGCAGGTGTTTACTTAATAAGGTAGCACTCTTCCACATGTAAACAGCTGAGCAAGGCATGCTCATTGTCCCATTTGCCGTACAACTACTAAACAGAATCGTGCCTTCTCAGTGGTTGGCCCCTCGCTCTAGAACATACTCCCATTGGCGTTGCGTGCCAAGGGTCCACTCAGACTCATTTTATACTTGCCTTAAAACTGTTCTTTTTAACCGTGCTGAAGTCGGGAGCGCTCCTGTGTAGTAGCCTTGAAGGGGCGATATATAAATCTCTGCAATGAATGTATGAATGAATTAAAGAAATGCAAAATTTATGGTTAACCTGATTCTCGTAAAGCAATGGTTTTTATTTTAAGTCGGGGATTAATATTTAAAACCTTACATAAGCATGATGATTTCTCTGTTATTGACATTATGAAAACTAATCTGTATTTGCTTTTAGGTAATTACAAAGTAGAAATGTTTGACAGATTACAGAATAAATATATTCCCACACTAGCTGGGCTTGGTATGCACGTCAGGGTCCATGATCCCGACGAGAAGGTTGTCATGTCAAGGGTAAGACAGCTCGTGTGACTTAAGTATGCATGAGTACTGCATCAAATCTTTCTATAGAAGTCATTTGCATCCTTTGTACAAAAGTGTTATACAATCATGCTATTGAACTCTCACTGAACCATGATTTTTTAAATGTGTCTGTGTGTATATATATATATATAATATATCAGTTAGGAATCTATTTCAGGTCATTACAGAGTATTAGTGTACGACACAAAGTTAGGTCAGTTTGTGTACACGGTCACTGGACGACTGGGTGTGCATGTGGAGGTCCATGACCCAGAAAATGTCCTTATCATGTCACGGGTAAACGTTCCGCCTCAGATTCTGGGTGATGGAGTTGCCTTAGTTACGTATTGTGTTTAGGGTGGTCTTCAGTCCTGTGTATAATGGATATCCAGAACAGTTTACCGAGTTATATTGTTTTATTTGGTATTAATGATGTTGGATTTTTTGTGATGCATTTCTAATTATCTAGACTTGTACGACAGTGTTCGTCTGCTTCTTGCTTTTGTTTGGTTATGTTTTGTCATTTGGTTTATGTATAGCACTTCGTTGCCTTGTTGCAGATGTAATATGTTTATGCAAATCTTTATCAACATAGGTTTATCATGTTATGTTTTTATTTAAAATAATGTTTGTAGAAACTTGCACTTTGTCGTGTTTTTGCAATTGGCGTCTTTTAATTTTTTACGTGACAGTATGTAGTAGACTTGTACTTTTATATTTTTATGTAACATTTGCATGAATTGCAGTAGCTGCTATCATGAGCTTTCTCTATTCTAAGAGATTATTTCATTTGTGACCTGGACAAAATAGAAATAGATTCATTCTTATATTGATGAATTTGTTCGGTCTTTTTTGCTTGATGTTGCTAAAATCTGATTACTTAAGAGGTTGCATGATTTCTGAGTTCTTGCTTAAATGTGGTTTTATTTTAATTGTTTTGCATTTGACTACCAAGTAAATTTGCTTTTAACGAATAATTGAATGATAATGGATCCTCCAATTTAAAGTTAACACCCACTTTTAGTAACACATATGTTTAAATTTAGCTGTGATACATTCCAGTCATTATTATTAATTTATATGAACATTTTAAAACCCCTCTGAGTAGGATTTTTTAAAATTGACTTCAATTTTTTTAATTTATTTGTGACTACAATAATTGTACTAATTGTAGTTATTGTTAATATTTGAACTTTGAACTTAGAAGCCTTTATATATTAATGTTGAACGTTAAGTGTTTAATTTTGCTTACAGTTTATTTTCAGAAATGTAGATTTTTGCTCGAAACTTCCAGCTTTCATTTATCCTCTGTTTTGTTTATTCATTCATTTGTTTTTATTTTTTCATCCATTTTTCATACTTCTGTCCTTGCAATTAGCCTTACATAAGTGCCCTAATGTCGTTGCCAGATAATTCTGCGATTTTAAAGCATCTCTTTTAGATACAGGAATTTAGCTTTTCTGTTGGAAATAGAATCTCAAAGAACTGTAATACAAGATCATTTGCATTTTTTTCGACCAGACTTACGCAGCCGAAGGTAGATTTACTTTCACATCTCACATAGCTGGAGAACATCAGATCTGCCTGTTTTCCAACTCATCTGCATGGTTTGGAGGCTCACAGCTGGTAAGGAGATTTCCCAACCGTAATGCATTGGGTTTTTATTTTTAAAATTTTTTGTCACACAGAGATTACTGCTGAGCCCGTGCCTGAACATTTTGATAGCCATAATTTATATGTTCGTATGTATGTATCATGTATGTATGTATATGTGACCACTTACTATAGCATCTTTCTTAGTACCTCACTAAAGATTGTATGTTTGAGTAGGAGTTTGTCATAAAGAAGTTTTACATTATTTTCTTTAGTCATCCTAATCGTTTTTTGTAGCATGCTGTTGGAATTAAACTGTAATCCTAGCTTCGTTGCAAGGGGTTTTATATTGAATAGTGAAATACGTGGGACGTTTGTGAGGATTATTTAAAACTTTTTGAATCTGCTGTTTCTGTAGCGAGTCCATCTGGATTTGCGCGTCGGAGAAGGCACAAACGACTATGCGGAGATTGCTTCCAAGGACAAACTCTCCGAGCTGCAGCTTCGTGTGAGACAACTTCTGGATCAAGTTCAGCAGATAACAAAGGAACAGAACTACCAGAGGGTTGGTGCCAGATGCTTAATTCTTGCCACTCTTTAATTATGTATAAGAGTTTTGTTAAAGTAATTATCTTCATCTTGTTACCTTTTCAGTTAATTATGTATAAGAGTTTTGTTAAAGTTATTTTCTTCATCTCGTTACCTTTTCACTGTTCAATGTTTGATGTCTATTCATTTACTCATCCAGTCCAACAATGCATGTCGTATCTATCTGTATTTCACTGCTTTACTTCCATCACTTCTTCATTTCATTACACGGCATTTTATTTGGAGTATGGCACAGAACATATCCAGTGTATTTGCTGTTCTTTACTTTACTACACAGTGAGCTCTCCTTCTTCTTCTGCACCAATATGCCTCTGATTCGTGTGCACTGTGAGAGGTGCTATATGAGTTTATGGGTACAATTCTAGTACTTTCTTATCTGTGTCATATTTTATTCAATGGATTTTCAATTATGTTACCTGCATTTCAGATGCCATGTGTATCTTTTAGTCTTTTTTTGCTTATGTTTCAACTCTTGTTTGTTTCTGTTGTCCTAGCTACTACCTATATGTTTGGTTGAGGGCTTAACATTGATGTTGTTCTACTGTGTACGGTTTTAATCAAAGGCCATGCGGTGGGCAAGGCCTGCTCATCGTACCATATGCCCACACAGCTACTAAATTAAATCATGTCTTCTCAGTGGTTTGCCCTTGCTCTGGAACTTCTTTGTGATTGTCTTTGGCTATTTTTATACTCGCTTTAAATCTGTTCTTTTCAGCCATGTTGGGTCGGGTGTGCTCCTGAGTAGCAACGTTGAAGGGGTGCTATATAAATCTTCGTAATGAATGAATGAATGATGAATCTTATTGTTATAGGCATTTGATTGATGGTGATTTTGAATAGTTGTGATGTTGAAAGCCATTTGCATTTTTTCATGGGGTACTTGGGGATGAGATTTGGTAGAGGTGTACTGCGATTGTTGATTATCTTATTGGGCTAAGCTGTGTGTTTTTCATTTTCAGACTAGAGAAGAACGATTTCGCCAGACGAGTGACAGTACAAACCAGAGAGTCCTTTGGTGGGCAATTGCTCAGACCATCATTCTTCTCATAACAGGGTTTGGTCAGATGCGTCATCTAAAAAGCTTCTTTGAGGCCAAGAAACTTGTGTGAGACGCTGTTCGTTTCCTAACAAATGGTTATCCCTAAAACCGCTAACTTCATTCAGATATTATGTACATGCTAGCTGGAAATCCAATTAATGGTTTTGAATTGATATTTTCTGTCGACAATAGACATTAGTTATAACATTTTGCTCAGTTGTAATGTTAATACCCTGCTTAAGTTGAGTTGAATTCTTTGCGAGTTTTGGAGAATTTTCTGAACCTGTGTTTGTGAAGAAAGTTGATGCCTTAGTAGACTGTGTCAGCTTGCTGAAGGTTCAGAAAAACAGCAAAGCTTTGCTGGAAATTCTTTTGGACATTTTATAAATTGTCTTTTTATTTTAGCAGTCTGCTGGTCTAATGCCGTAAATAGTGTGTGACTAGTTTGTTGAGGTTCTTTGTATCAAATTTGGGATGGCCTGAGGAGCTTTGATCAAGCATATGGATACAATTGCATATAGCATCCTTGGCTGTAAGTAATAATGATAGAAATAAATGAGCAATAAGTTGTAATGATAGAAATAAGCAAACAATGAGTTATAATGGTATAAACTTACTTACTTACTTACTTATAAATGAGTAAATAATAATTGATGATGTCAAAAATGAATAAACAATAAGTAATAATGATAGAAATAATAGTGAGTGATAATAGTTAGTAGAGTAAACAATAAACAGTAGTGTGTGTTGTAGACTTTTAATGTCGGAGCACAAAAGCATTGAATAGTGAGTGCTTAATTAAGATGGGCTTAAGTGCAACTTCAATTAACCTTTTCAACCATAGTTGGGATAACCCAGTTTCTTTATACTGAAAAGAGCATTTCTGATTGCTCCTTGTGAAGTAGTCTAGCTTATTTGACTACGTTTATACAGGCGACTCAATGCAGTCTTATCTTTTTGGTCAAAACTTCTGCATTGCAAAGACATTTTTGGGTCACTTTACTATGTGTAGCTAATTCATTTTAATATATCACTATGATGTATAAACATTGGAACATGATTGTGGCTTTAGATGCAATTCGAAGCCAGTGATGACATTGCCTTACAGCGATGATGTGTTTCATAGTTAATACAGATTTAAGAACCTAACCATGTTATATCGGATGTGTGTCATATGCCAAATGACGTTTATTGTGAGAAGGGACTCTGGCTTTGATGAATGCAAAAGCATTTACAGTCCTAAGTCTCTCTGTACTGTACTGGCATTAAACAAATGATGTATGCTTTATTTTTATTACTCAACTGTGTTGCTGTTATCTTGGCTGCGTTGTCAGATACGAATGGCGTTATTATTTATAGTTAGTGGTGTTGAACTCTAAATTTAAATAATCAAATTAGATTTTTGTCTGGAAGTGAGTTTGATGTAATGGGATTTTGTTACTTTTGTTATCTCTTATTTTTCTGTGTGTCGTGCTTTGGGTGACGTTGGCGTTTTCGTTGGACTACTGATTTCGGACACATTTTACCAAATGTTGTTTTCCTTCGTTATGTTTGGGATATTAGAGTATTAGAGATATTTTTGTTTTTGTTACATGTAACAATACTACCATGAAACTGAAATATTTTATATCATGTTTTTCTTTTATTTGGTAGTCTTGTATTTTATTTCCTGTTAGGTATATGCGTGGATGTATGTATGTATGTATGTACATGCATACATGCAGGTGTGTGTATATATGTGTATGTGTGCATACATGCATATGCGTTGAAGAATATAAGCATGCATGCTTGTATTGTGCATATGTCTTTAAGTGTGTTTATCTGAACGCTTTTCCAGTGCCTTTAGGAACTGCGCTCATTCGCTGTTGTGTCGCAAGACTGCTCATGATGCATCAACTGTTGTAGATAGAGTTTACTAAAAGAGACCCTGTTTCTTTCAATAGGTCAAACAACAACGGCTGTCAATTTAACCACTGCTAATATGTCATGCAGTGTTTTCTGATGTTGCTTCAACAAGAGAACATGCACATTTTCTCAATTGTGAATTTGCTTGCCATAGCTCCAGTCAATACAGATGATTAAAAGTAGCTGTGGTGCTCTTAAAATTTCCAATATATATATTAAAAATCTAAATACAAGGCACCAGCTTATGACCAGTGCTACGTGAAGGCAGAATGATTGTCCTCACATGCAGAATGAAGGTTTTTAGTTTGGACAACATGCATGAAACAGGTTGATTTTGTATTTCTTAACGAGGTCCGATATTGTACAGAGATTTTAGATATAGTGTGCCTTTGTCAACATTTCTTTGGTGCCTATGATCTTGCTGTTTGAAAGAGTTCCCAAACAAGTGATTGTTTTTGGCGTGTCGTGGCACTAGCACATTGTTCTGCACGCAGTTTGCAGTCACTCAGTAAATAATGTCATCTCCAAATCTTGTACAAAATGGATGGATATCAAGCAGTCAGTTTGCAATGAAGATAAGCCGTATGGCCTGTTGCTTGTAATGAACACTTTTCAACAGTCGACTACATACAGTGTTTAATTGTTTTAAATGGAGTTCATTTCTGGCTAATCACCTCAGTGCAGACGATCAGATGATGTGATATGAGTACAAGGAAGTAAGACTTTCATAATTTAATTGTCCTTATGTGAACTTAGAAGGAAATACTGATTTACTGATCTTCAACCCTTAAGCTGAAAATGAATTTCTTGCCACCTCCTTCGAAACACTCATTGTTCGAACTTCGAGGAACTTCAAAATGTGAAAAATTCAGATAAATGCATGAAACTCGAAATATTTTGTTTGCTTGGTTTTCAGAAGACCTACCAGTCAATTGAAATGCAACTGGGGCAACTCTCTACATATAAGGTTACAGAGTAGGCCTATCAGTTTAGCTTCCAGTTTCCGGTTGTTGAGCCGCAATGGCCGATCATAATTGGGTTCACGGACACGGGATCATAATATATTGGTATCCCGTTAGACTCGCCCTTTACTTCAGGAGCATACCTCGTGAAACTATAGCGCTATAAGATTGTGGCTTAGCCTGTAAGTAACTATTTACTATTAAAACGAGACGAGTAGTCAATTCAGTATGTTTTTATTGATCCCAACAGAAGAACGTGTAGGTAAAAGCATACATTTACAATTAACAGGAGTGGGAACAATGGGGAAGAAAAAAGACCCTGAAGGGATAATCGACCCTTTTCTTGGACCGCACCAGGCCTAAGCAGTGGTGTAAGAAGACCGTTGAGATTGAAAAACATAAACCATGAACTTAAGATGTTAAACAGGAAGCGATAAGTGCACATAATGCTATTCAGGCGAACTTGTTAAGATGCGATTTAAAAAAATTAAAATCACAAACACTATTTGAAACACGTAGGCCTATATCAGTTGGAGTTTCATTCCATGCGTATGGACCGTAGACTGCGGTATGCATGCATACGGTGTTATTACGGTCCATGCAATTTACGTGGAGTTCCCTCGCTTGCAATTACAGTCTTTTACAGGCCAGATCACATGAACCGATTGCGGTGTCATTTGATGTGAATTGATTGAACAGTCCCATTGACTGATCAGTCCCGTTGAATGAGCAGTCCCATGGACTGACTCATTGAGATCTGCTTTCTCTGGCCTTAAACTTCGCCTGTATAACCGATTTTTAAAACTCTTCAGCCACTGTTTTCTTTCCTTTAGAAAAACTCATTTAAAATGGTCGGTCGCTTGAATTGTATCCCTTACCCGCTGCCAGTAGAGACCTATCTCCTGTCGAAGAAGTATCCCTTCCCCCACCCGAACTCCCTGAGGTCAACCCCACTTGAACTCGAGTCTCTTAGACACCGATGCCATTCCCCTACTTGGCGCAAACAAACTTCCGTACCCTAAGGCTATTTGTCAGTCGCTTTGTCTCCTTCTCTTCTCTCCTATGGATTCTTCAAATCGTCGTACCTCTCAGTCTCTGCTCCTCCCTGCATCTCTATCTTTGTGTTCTTTTATCTTCTATTAAATCTCTGTCTATCTCTTTTCTCTGCTCTTTGTGCGTCTGTGTGCCTATCTGTCCATCTGACAGGTAGTCACGCTGTTCGTCTGTCTGCCTGCCTGTGTGTAGTATATATATATATATGTATATATATATATATATAAATGCTCCATTTGCGTTGGCTGATCGCCAGTGGTAAGTTGCAGATTCTCACGATTAAGCGTTGTTCGTTTCTCCCAGTAGCTGCGCTGAGAAAACAATGAAAACAGATTTTCTATGAATGACTGAGAATAGTTTACGACCGAAAGACGATTATACAAACGACTCTCAGTCGATGTATGGTATAGGCCCCGTATATTGTTGATTGGAAAGGTGACCGCCGGGGGTGGGGTGGTGGGGCAAAGGACGCTATTTAATGTCATGTCGACTGTCAGACCTGTTCTAAGGAAAAACTGAACGAGGTATATGTTGGGCAGACAGACAGTCAGAGAGAGAGAGAGACAGACAGAGAGAGACAGACTGTCATATTGATTGACTCACTGACTCACTGGAAGACACGCACCAACAGAGAAAAAACAGTGTCAAGGCAGTCAAGGACTTATTAGGCGAATAAAAGTAATCCTTGCAAATGACTATGGAGGATAGGTTTGTTTTGGTGTCATGCTCTGTGACTCACTCTTCTTCCCTCTCCATCAGCCAACCCGTTTACCGCTTGTATACGATGTTCCCTCCTAACCTCTTTCTACCCCACGTATATACGTTTAGACAGCCTGCACACACACACACACACACACATATATATATATATATATATATATATATATATATATATATATATATACTTTGTATACGCCTCTAAGTGGCACCTTTTGATTCTGAACAATGAGAGAAGATGGATAGATATTTTTTGGACGATGAGATATTGGATCACTGCTCTGTTTTATAATTGCTGACCATGGGTTCCAAATATTTTGTACCCCACAATAACGCCTTAACAGTTCGCTGATGTTGAGAGAGTTTGTTCTAGAAGATCAATCCCATGGTCTAGTCTGTGACGGACCTCTTGCACCTTCACGATGAGATATATTGTATCAATGACAGCCGACACAGCTGATTACAGTTATTAGAAACTAGAAGCCAACACTCATCATAGGCGCCGACTCTTTGGGAGCCTTGGTTGCCAATAAATCCAGAGAAGAAGTTCCGTGAGATCCAGAAAAATTCAGGTCTTAAATTCAAATATCTTGCACGTAATCAGAAGTCTTACAACG
Organism: Bimastos eiseni; assembly: GCA_959347315.1. NCBI lineage: Eukaryota > Metazoa > Annelida > Clitellata > Crassiclitellata > Lumbricidae > Bimastos > Bimastos eiseni. Next base: position 11,919,633 of record OY365812.1, on the reverse strand, counting down.
CCAGAATAACAATTAAAAAACAAATACAATGTACTTAACTTGGCGTGGGTTACTCTGTACCAGAGATACATTGGGATTGGGGCATGTGCCTCTGCCCCATTGGGATCTGCGTCTGGGATGTACAGTGTCCGTTCCATTTACAGATGTCGTGTTCAACATCAACAGCAGTACGTCGAGAGGGAGAGAAATATATATATATATATATATATAGAGAGAGAGAGAGAGAGAGAGAGAGAGAGAGAGAGAGAGAGACAGGCAGAGAGATAGAGACAGAGAGAGACAGTGACAGAGATAGAGACAGATACACACATAGAGACAGACCATGACAGGGACAGAGACAGAGATAGAGATGGTGACGGAGGGAGACAGGGACAGAGATAGAGACATAGATCATAGAGACACTCTCTGAGACAGACCGTGCGTAGAGGCAGAGAGACAGGGACAGAGATAAAGACGGATACATAGATTATAGGGTCAGACCGTGCGCACAAGGACAGAGACAGAGACTTACACTCGCGCGCAAACGCGCACACACGCAGACCCACGCGCGCTATCGCGCACCCACGCACTCACACACACACACACACACACACATACACATGCGCGCATACACACACATAGGACCTAAGCGTCATAATCATGTATATGTATGTATATTAATTATATATATATATATATATAGTGTGCTCCAGAGGTAGAGAAAGAGACAGAGAGACAGAGAGCGATGCGGATGTTGACAATTAGGAAAGAAAAATGCTTAAGTAAACAATCTGAGAGAATCCGTTTCCTGTCAGCAGACCTCGGATCTTTTTCGTCCAGATGTTCTCATCGCCTGCGGATAGGATCTGAAATCTAGATCACTTTAGTATTTCAGATTTAGCTCTTAAGAAATCAAACAAAATAATTACCGCGATGAAATGGAGTAGCGTTAGCAAGGCAGTAATCTATATAGGTTGCTTCTTTATGAATCCTAAATTATATGGGGTCCTTCTGTTCTAGTTTTAAGACAACCAGTTGCATACAATTATTGAGCTCATACATCTGGCAGTGCAGATTTGCAGGTTACTTGCTTCCATATTTCATTTCCTTGCTTCCGTAGGTCTATTTCATTTTTGACCATCTGTCTATCGATCTTGTTTTGATCATTATAAGCGCCTGTGAATAAGCTGGTGCCCGCGACTTCGCCTTTGTGGGTGCTACAGAAATATTGAGAGTACGATTACGATTATCTGTCCATCGGGCTTTCTCTCGTGTATAAGACCTTCTTTCTGGAATGATCTCTCCTTGAATATATATTGTTTGTTTCCATTGATTCTGCCAGACACACCTTTGTCGATTTATCTCAAGTCGACCTTGTTTAGATTAGTCAGGCAGCCGACTAAGCCAACGTCTTTGGGCGTGATTGAAAGGTGCTACATAAATGATTTGTTACATCACATTAATTTAAATGGCCACATATACACATTAGGGCTGCGATCGTCCCTCTTGTAACCCATCTATTAGTCAGTCCGTCCGTCAGTCTGCCTCATGTAGGCCTGTAGATGCATGGATGTTTGCATATGTTGCCACGTAAGCATATACACACACGCATGCATGCATGCATGCATGTATGTATGCATGCTAATATTTATATGTCTATGTCCGTTTAATCGTTCGTGTATATATAAATATGTATATGGGATATATATATATATATATATATATATATATATGAGCCTATGACCAATATTCCTTCTCTTCTCAACTGGCCGATCTCCATTAGCAAATCAAAGAACTGAATGTATGTATGCAATGATTTATGTATACGTGTTTACAAATGTGTTTGTTAGCGTGTTTACAAATGTGTTTGTTAGCGTGTTTACAAATGTGTTTGTTAACGTGTTTACAAATGTGTTTGTTAACGTGCGCATGTGATAATAAAATGTCAAATGTTACGTTACCTTACAATGCAGTATAGCTTCAGTTGAAAGTCACTCTGATGATGATCAAAATGAGTTACCTTCCTCCTTCATCCAGGCTTGAGACTGGCACGCCAGAATACGATCAATGTCGAGTTCCCTATGATGTATCTAGTGAGACACATGCACGCACGCACGCATGAACACACACACTCACACACACAAACACACGCACATGGGCGCACACACGTACGTATATATACACATACTATATGTATGTAGTTAAGGAAATATATAGGCCTATATATATCTTTCCTAAACTTAATAATTTTTGTTCAAACAATGTTGCTAAACATCTTAACATCATCTTTGTGATCTGATAGTGTGTGTGCGCGCGCGCGTGCGTCAGAGAGAGAGAGAGAGAGAGAGAGACAGAGACAGAGACAGAGACAGAGACAGAGACAGAGACAAGGACAAACAGAGTGAGAGAGAGATAGACAGTCAAACAGACTGACGGACTGACTGACATACAGAGAAACAGGCATGCAGACTGAAAGACAGACAGACAGAGAGACAGAGAGACATAGACAGAGAGAAACAAGACGTCCTTGAGAATCTTCGTTCTGTTCCACGTCCTTCGTCTTTGATGGCTTTTGTTTTATCTTCTTCCCGAATTGTGACGACGTTCGTTCGTCTACACAACAGGGGAGGAGGGGGAGGAGGAAGAGGAGTAGGAGGAGAAGGAGTAGGAGTATGCGGAGGAGGAGGAGGATGTCTCTGAACCTTCCAGAAGGACTTAAATCTCAGCAGACGAGGCAGGGAGGCTGGCTGCTGCGACAGTAGCAAGGTCAATTACCAATAACAGGGCGGTCGTAATGGCATGGATGAAACCCGATACACAACAGGGAGGCTGCGAGGGCGTCGTGTATATATGCGTTGATGCGTGTGTTGAAAATGAATGATAAGCCATCGATTAAGGGTCTGATATGGACTGCCAGCTGTTCTGGACCAGGTGACTATACTCATCAACTCATGAATACATGAATACTACATAAATATAATTACATTCATATATATATATAATGGATGCATATATATATGTTATATATATGTTATATATGTTATATACGTTATATATATATATATATGTTATATATATATGTTGTATATGTTATGTATATGATATATATGTTATATATATGATATATATGTTATATATATGTTATATATGTTATATATATATGTTATATATATGATATATATGTTATATATATGATATATCTGTTATATATATGTTAGATATGTTAGATATATGATATATATGTTATATATATGTTATATATATGTTTTATATATATGTTATATATGTTATATATGTTATATATATATGTTATATATATGTTATATATGTTATATATGTTATATATGTGTTATATATATGTGTTATATATATGTGTTATATATATGTTATATATACGTATGTCCATTGAATGCTGTACCATTCGTTGGTGGTGGGCTGGCCGTTGGTCAGTGTCGATGTGGAGATGATGGAGCAGCTCGCGTGTGGCCGTCGTTTGCAGTCTATAACCTCCGTTAAGTTCTTCGCTTAATGCCGCCTTTATTACGGCCAATATGCTGTTATATTTTCAGACGAAAATATGCACGTTATCTTCTGAACGCACACAGACCTACATATTATCATATATGTAGGACCTATACATTACATTCTGTCATGGGTGTAACAAGCGGAGGGCAGGGGGGCACCGGTCCCCCAGTTTCAAAACTGGGGGAAAAGCCTCCCACTTTCAGTGCTCAGTGCCTCCCCATATGCCCCCCAATCGGTGTTTTTATGTTTATCCAATGGCTTTTAAGATTACTTTTGTTAAGATAATTTGTGCCCCCGCATTTTTCAAATTTCTGGGGGGCAAAATTCAAAAAGTGGGAAGCAAACAAAATTTTGTGAGCTTCGCGCAATGTTTTTTAAATTATGACCCCCACTTTTCGAAACCTTGTTACACCTCTGCATTCTGTATATAGTTATATAAGTTATGTATACAATTATGCATACATGTATATACTTAATTTAGTTAAGTGTAAATTATGTACACATATGTAGAGGCCACAATTATGTTGATGTTATTTCGAAGCCACGAGAGCCATGAATAGGATACCGCTTTGGCAGAACCGCTGTAACTGGATATATTATAGGCTAATGGAACATCTTTTTTGGTCGATTACTAAAGTAGGTTACGGCAAATATCCATTTCTCAAACGTACTGCCATTGGTACTTCAAACGTAATTCGAATTGTAGGCTACATTAAACGTACTCTGAATTGTATAGCAAACGTACTTCGAATAGTGCTTCAAGCGTATGCCCACTTTGAATTGTACAACGGTACGCTTATTCGGAAGTGGGGGGGGGTTTAGCCACATGTAGGCTAGGCTTAAGTCACTCTAGATGTATAGGGTTACATTCACAACCACGAATTAAATAACTGATAATAGCGCACAACGAATTCATGTACCTCCTCTAAGACGTTCAAAATTTCAGATAGAACAAACATGATATCACACGAAAATCATCTCTAATCTAGGAATACTATGTATAGCAGAAAACTTCCGATATGTTCAGAGACAATAATCGATAGTCACGTAATATCATATACAAAAATAGATATCGTAAGATGTCGCTACGCAACGCAACGTGTTACGCCATCAGGACTAGAACCGACCCAAATAGTTCAAACTCCGTTCTCACATCGAAAGAGTCAGTCAGTCAGTCAGTCAGTCAGTCAGTCAGTCAGTCAGTCAGTCAGTCAGTCAGTCAGTCAGTCAGTCAGTCAGTCAGTCAGTCAGTCAGTCAGTCAGTCAGTCAGTCAGTCAGTCAGTCAGTCAGTCAGTCAGTCAGTCAGTCAGTCAGTCAGTCAGTCAGTCAGTCAGTCAGTCAGTCAGTCAGTCAGTCAGTCAGTCAGTCAGTCAGTCAGTCAGTCAGTCAGTCAGTCAGTCAGTCAGTCAGTCAGTCAGTCAGTCAGTCAGTCAGTCAGTCAGTCAGTCAGTCAGTCAGTCAGTCAGTCAGTCAGTCAGTCAGTCAGTCAGTCAGTCAGTCAGTCAGTCAGTCAGTCAGTCAGTCAGTCAGTCAGTCAGTCAGTCAGTCAGTCAGTCAGTCAGTCAGTCAGTCAGTCAGTCAGTCAGTCAGTCAGTCAGTCAGTCAGTCAGTCAGTCAGTCAGTCAGTCAGTCAGTCAGTCAGTCAGTCAGTCAGTCAGTCAGTCAGTCAGTCAGTCAGTCAGTCAGTCAGTCAGTCAGTCAGTCAGTCAGTCAGTCAGTCAGTCAGTCAGTCAGTCAGTCAGTCAGTCAGTCAGTCAGTCAGTCAGTCAGTCAGTCAGTCAGTCAGTCAGTCAGTCAGTCAGTCAGTCAGTCAGTCAGTCAGTCAGTCAGTCAGTCAGTCAGTCAGTCAGTCAGTCAGTCAGTCAGTCAGTCAGTCAGTCAGTCAGTCAGTCAGTCAGTCAGTCAGTCAGTCAGTCAGTCAGTTCGTCAGTCAATCTACTACATGCAATGACTTATACAATCAAACAGAACTTGTAGACGATCTAGTTGATTCGTCGAAAGCTTTCTAGCGCGTTAACTCTCCCCTAGAGCCACAGGAACGCAAGTATAAGAAAGAGTCCCTGCGTGCATAGTATACTCACGAGAGTCACTCAGTAAAGACTCAATTCATCGATAGTCGTTGTTTACAATTCTCCTCTGAACGCAAAGCTGCGTCAAACACTGTGATATGAATCTGTTCAATAACAATACTCTATTACGTCACGCATGTTAGTCGTTCATATATCGAACGCTTCACGAGCGATTTTTGCACGAAGTTCAAGAATGGTGAAAATGTATCGTCGAGTTTCCTGGTTCAGAAAATCAATCACCAGCTTCTGATAATTAATCATCACCGTTTCATTATCGCTCATTTAGCTTACTTGCTACAGTCGTCTTTTCGTAACCGAGATGTCAACGTTTCAAGCGATTTGTCTACGAATTCTCTCCATCCACGACAGAAGAAACAATCGTCAGAAATAGGGATAATAACAATTAGAGAAACGCTAATGAGAGAATGAGAAGCAACAACTAGGACGATGACCTATGCATCTATACAACTGAAGCTATAATACCAATTAATGCCATCTGCTGCAGTTGTAGGTTGGTAATGTAAGTAGTATTTGTCCGATGCATGCATGCTTTATGAAGCACCAATTTTTGAAGACCAATATATAGGTACAGAAAGGGTAAACGTTTGTATTTACATACCTATTGATAGCCCCCAAACGAGTTTTCCATGTCGGCTTATACCCATGAGTACTTTCTGTAGGAAGACTTAAATACGTGTCCTTGTCAATGGCAGTTGTTGCATCTATGCTCTGAAACCGTTCTAGATTTTCTAAATGGTTTCTCGACTAAAACAAGCTGTGTTTTCATATATCTGTGCTAACCTATTACTTTCAATACGTCACCTCATAAAGCGGAACATAGAATCAACAGAATTTCCTTGTTAACCGTTAGCTTTCACAATTCAATCGCAGTACTTTAGTTTAGCTAACTGACGCAAGGGCTACAAGCGAAAGACCTGCAGCTTCAATGAGGACGTATACGAACGGAACCAACACATTCCGTCTCGTTCTTGTTACCGAAGTGACAGGATACCCAGCGCCATTGAGAAAGCAACGCAGACGATTGTTGCAATAGACGAAGCACATTCTCTACGTCATTCATCGTCACAGATGTCGTGTCAAAACTGATATCAGGCTCCAAGATGACGTCATTCAACGTCACAGATGTCGTGCCAGATCTGGTACCAGGCCCCCAGATGACGTAGCCGATTGACGCCAGGGGTCTTGTCGTTGTAGGCGGCGTTTTCGTAGACGTCCTCTCCGCGAAAGAAGAAGATCGTGTGGAAATGATAGGAATAGAAGACCGTGTCAAGGTCACCGGTCAGTCCGACCGAGGTCGAGTTGGATGACTCCATCGGAAAAAGTTCAGAAAAGAGGTGCTTTCCCTCGCAACAGGCATTCTTTCCGATTTGATTCGGATCGTAAGTCCAGACCTAAGCAAACAATGCCAACATCATCAGTCTAACTGCACAATAGTTATTATACTTTCGGTACACGGGTTATTATAATTAGTTTTATTATTATTATTATTATTAATACTATTCTTACTATTATTACTATTACTTCTATTACTACTATTACTACCATTACTACTATTACTACAATTATTACTATTATTACTATTACTATAAATATTATTATTATTATTATTACTATTACTGTTACTATTACTATAACTATTACCATTACTATTATAGTAATATAATAGTATTACTATTATTATTATTATTATTATTATTGTTATTATTGTTATTATTATTATTATTATTATTCATTGACAAAGTATCAATAATTGCTGCTGTAAAGAGCTTTTATGGGATAAGTAGCCTATGGGTAAAACCGTAAGATTAAAAGTCTATTTTCCATGTAACATTGTAAATTAATCCTGAGGCTTGATAGCACATGTTTCAGTAGTGCTTCAATAAGTAACAATTTAGCGCATACGTCTTCAAATGTAATAATAGCTCGGTAGAGGGTGGGAACATTGATCAAAAATTACACAGGGTTGCCGGGCATATGAAAGATTGGTAATCACGAGTTAGAGTGTGAAAAGAAGCTCGGAGTAAATCTAACCCATTGGCCTTTGAAGAAGTAGAGAAGACTGTCTCGGTTGTCAAAGAGTACTGCATCCAATGCGTTTGGAATCGCTGTCTCCGAATCCGGTTTTGCACCAAAGTCTGACGCAATCTTTCGTGGATATCCATCCTCTACTTGGTCGGTTTCGTCGTTGTACTTGTAGTAGATATCACCTGCAACATCATAAAAGACCACCAATCCTGTCAGATAGACCTATAGAACCAGCGCCATCGATAAAATGGTCAACCAGTTGACAAAGATTAGCACAGGAATAATTATTCATAACGAGATGATTGAGATACTGAATGGCGCGCTCATATGCTCTCTTAAAGGCGCTATATCAATTGCATTAATTATACATTCCAACATACATACTACATAGGCCTACAATACGTTACGATACGTGCACGCATATATACACGCATACCCATGCGGCATACACAGATCACAAATACATCGATACATACATACGTCAATTCCTACACACATGCATGTACACATATACATATGTATGTACATATGTACATATGTATACAAACCTGTACATATATACATATACACATACGAACCTAGACTGATACATACATGCATATATAAACCCACATACAATGCTTACACGTACGCACGCACACATACATACATACATGCACACATACATACATACATACACACATACATACATACATACATACATACATACATACACAAATACATACATACATACATGCAGACATACATACATACATACATACATACATACATAGATACATACATACATACACACATACATACATACATACATACATACATACATACACACATGCATACATGCATACATACATACTTACACACATACACACACATATACACTTACATACATAGATACAGACACACATACATACATACATACTTGCATACATACATACATGCATAAATACATACATACACACATACATACGTGCGTGCATGTAACACCATACAAGCGTGCATACAATGCCATACAAGCGTGCATACAATGCCATACATGCGGGCATACATACATGCGTGAGATCTTTCGACTGTCGAAGACTCAATAAATGACCAAATATGGGAGGACAAATGAAAAGTTGAAAAGGTGACTGGAGTAAGAATGCATTCTGTGCATCGAATGCATGCTACATTATAATTGGCTTCGCATGATGTTGCTGCATCGCAGGGTGAGAGTGTTTCTCTCATTCGACCTCTCAGAACGAATGATGGATGTTGGAAGTGACTTTGATTAATCTGACACTTGAGACAACATTAGTTACTCGTTCCGTCGGCCAACTCTTACGCTTGCTTCAGCGACCTATCACGACGTAGCATTATCAACGATATGATATACACTAAGCATGTGTTAGAGAGGGAGAGACGGACATACAGACAGACAGACAGACAGACAGGTGGATTTGCAAACAGACAGATAGGCAGAGTCAAACACAAATGTATATTGAGAGAGGGAGCGATAAAGAAGGAGATAATGAGACAGAGTGGGAGAGAGAGAGACAGGCAGGCCGGCAGGCAGAGAAAGAGACAGACAGAGACAGAGAGAGACAGGCAGGCAGGCAAACATACAGAGAGAGAGACAGGGAAAGAGAGAGACGGAGATAGACAGAGAGAGAGAGAGAGACAGAGAGAGACAGAGAGAGACAGAGAGAGACAGAGAGAGAGAGGGAGGAAGGGAGGGGGAGAGAGACATAGACACACACATACAGACATAGAAGAAATAACACATAGACAGACAGACAGACAGACAGAGAAAAAGAGGGAGAGCGATATATATATATATATATATATATATATATAGACCAAGCAGCACACTTAAGACCGGCCGAATGGCAAGACTTGCTAAGTAAGCTGCTGCTATTAGTCAGCCATGCTTTCATGACTTATAAGCAGGCGATAGATTGGAGGTGAACGCATGGATTGACGCTTCCACTCGTTGCTTCATCTGCACAATTAATCAAATGCTATTGTTCTAGAATCTCTTCGAACTATTCTCCGTTTAAAAGCATCTTCCTAAGTAAGAGTAGTCCTTTCTCATCTGGTAATCTTTTGGTAAGTAGGGCCTGCATGTCTCACGCCGATACTTTTATGCATTGTGCAATGGTTGAATGGCAACATGCTGGCAGGAATATCAGATATTCGCTAGCCCCAAAAGGTCGACTAATCCTTCCATTCGCTAGGTGGTACTGCATAGTACAGATGCCGCCCTGCAGACTGGCATACAGTTAATAAAAACTAAGCATGTTACCCTCTGTAACTATGACAGATCATTTAGTCATAATGCGGTCTAACATTTTGCATTGAACAAACGATGATATTTTTCCCAGTTCATGATGACTAGCGCAAAAACGCCTCTGATCAGTATTGTTCATCTGATGGCGCAACATAAAGGTTCAATTACATTCAGTCATCGATGCGTCATAGATGATAATTTCCGTTAAGTCAGCCTAAATCGAGAATTACTCAATTTCAATGCGCAGGCAATCTAGAATTTTTATTGCGTCAGATGGAAGAGGTCCCTTCCCCGAAGCCTATGAAAGTATACGGCGTGGAGAGGGGCCAAGGTCTGTAGGGTTAGAAATGGCTGTCCAAAGTTCATCGACGCTAATTTAGACATCAAAACAAGATTGTTAGGTCATTACTTTCTCCATAGCTATTGCTAATCTAACCGAACGCTTAGAACAAACGGTATAATACATTAGTCAGCGATCGCGTTCATTAAGGGAGAGTGACGAAGCAAATTATCCAGCATAATGGCATGTCCCTTTCATAGCAATCGTTTTGCAATGGTTATTGCGATCTCTCTCGGCAGTGACAATGGTTAAAAATTGACGATGGTGATGTTGTCGTTGTTGTTGTTGCTGCTGTTGCTGCTGTTGTTATTGATGACGATGACGGTGGCGATGACGATGATGATTGTGATGACTACAATAATCCATCTGACGACGTATAGACGACATTTAGTCACTAAGTCCCTCAGTCAATCAGATTGTCATTCGGTTATTTAGACAATCAGTCATTCAGTCACATTGCCGTTCATTTCATTCAGCATTCATTCAGTCAATCAGTCATTCAGTTAATCAGTCAATCAATCAGAAAGTCGTTCAGTCTATCATTTAAATCGCATTGTTATTCAGTCATTCATTCATTCACTCAATCAGTCAGTCAGTCGGTCCCCAGTAAGTCAGTCGTTCAGCGAGTCGGCTAACTGAACTTTCTTCGATGTGTAGCTAAGCAGTAGAGACAATTGAAAAAGAATGACCAACCTACAAAGAAATAAGTCTCGATGTTATACTCGTGTCCAGTTGACGAGATGACCTGTGTGTAGCCATCCACTGGGTCCGCAATTCCCGTCCACCCTCGACTGATGTGCAGAGGGTCTCCGAACCTCGTCCTATTGAACCTGTTCTCGTACATCCAGTAACGGTTGCTGCGGAAGAAGTAGGTGTTGAAGATGTATCGTGGTCGCTGATGGGGGTCCTGCCCTGAACGGACCTTGCGCAGCCAGTCGAAGACGACGTCGAAGGTGCCCTTGCAGACGCCGTAGATGTTCTGCACGGCCTTGCGATCGTCCCAGGACAGTTCGAATTCGTCGTACATGGCTGGGTTGATATAGATAGGGTACATGATGGAGTTGTCCTTCTTGTTGTGCAGCAGGCCAAGCACGTGACCCACCTCGTGGACGGCGACCTTGAGGAGGTTGATGCCTGAACCGGAAGGATCGACCCGCTTGTAGTTCTCGTCCTCGTCGAAGTGGATGTCTCCTCCCTTCCACGAGTGAGCCAGTTCTCCACCGATTCCATCGAATGGTTTGTCGCAATTCATGTGGGCCTCTGTTCATTAACAGAACACAACACCAGATATGTCAACAGAAGTCACCTGTTGTTGGAACGAGAAGAATATGTGAAAGCAAAATAGTGCGAAAGAAAAAGGAAAAGGAAAAGTAGAAGAAGAAGAAGAAGGTGGAGAAGGAGGAGGAGGAGGAAGAGGAGAAGAAGAAGAAGAGTGGATCTCCTATAGCGAGTCACAGAGTCAGTCATAAGTATACATGAAATGTCAGCCCGACATCTCTTCTTCACCTTTGCCACAGGTTGTGGGTAATGATTCTTCGCCCAGTTCTATAGCCCAAATTAGAAGTAATAATTATATGTATTTATGATATTAATCGCCTAGGCGTGATTAAACTCCTAATAATTTCTTGAATATAATATCATCATCATTATCATCGTCATGGTCGTCGTCGTTGGCTAAATGGTGACATTGCGATGTCATCGAATCATAAACACTGAGGGTAAGTTGGGAGTCTTGGGTATCTCGACGAATGGCCTTGGCCCGTAGACAGAAAACAATTAGTAGGATGCCTCCTCCTACTCCTCCTTCCACCTCCTCCTCCTCTTTCTTTTCCTCCTCCCACTCCTCTTCCTCCTCCTCCTCTTCTTCTTCCTCCTTCTCTTCCTCCTCCTCCTCCTCCTTCTCTTCCTCCTCCTTCTGTCCAGTCTTGTCAACCAGCGTCTGGAATTTCTCTCAAACTATGGTCCATGTAAGACGATCAACTACATCACTCAACACTAAATAACTCAGCAGGAATGACTCTTCGTCTGCCTGCCTGCCTGCCTGCCTGCCTGCCTGTCTCTATGCATGCCTATAGCTGTGCCTGTCTACCTGTCTGCCTCTCAGCCTGCCTTCCTCTTAGTCTGCCTGCCTGTCTCTCTGCCTCTCAGCCTGCCTGCCTTCCTGCTTGTCTACCTGCCTGCCTGCCTGCCTAACTCTTCATCCGCCATTGTGTTTCTGGATGCCTTATTTGTTTTTGTGCTTGACTTTCCGTCTGTTTCTGAATGACTGTTTCTCTATGTGGCCCTCTGTCCATATCGACATCTGTTATTCCTGGTATGTTTGTTTGCTCCTGCTGCTGTTGCTGCTGATACTGAGAGGAGGCGGATGAAGCCACAATTCGTCTCTGGTAGGATGATATGCAATTCGATGGATTGTCTTTCTAATGGGACAAGGCGCGTTATTTACACTTTGTGTCATAAACAAATCCAAGCAATGTACATAATATTAGCTCACATGAAAAAAAACACAAATACACACAGGTATAAATATGTTTATGTATGTATGTATGTGTGAGTGTTTGCATATGTATGTACAGTGTATATGCACAGTATGTATGTAAGTATGTAGGCATATATTATATACAGGTACGTGTGTATTTATGTATGTATATATATGTGTATGTATTAATGTTCGGGTATGAGTATGTATGTATGCATGTGTGTCTATGCATGAATGCATGTATGTATGTATTTCCGTCTTCAATGCAAGTGTAAATAAGATATATCTGCACTACAATTACTGCATAACTATTGCCGTTGCTAATACTTGAAACACAAAATATTAATCCTGGATTGAATTCAATGCACTTGCTGCTGTTGAGCAAAGAATTCAAGTCAAACTCTTGATTTCAGTTCACGAAGTACTAGAGTTCAAATGCAGCTGCAGGCATATCTACATTCCACGTTCACCCTTAATTCATAAAAATAGATGACGCACTCCACGGGCAACTTGACATTTGCTGTCTTGCTGTGCCGTCCTAGATGTATTGGCCCTCGAGTCGTCCTATTCTCACGGTCCTTCCTCAACCAAAGTCTTGGGATCAGCTGCCTCGTTCCCTTCGTTCTGTCATATTTTTGCTGTCATTCAGGTTCAAACTAAAGACTAATCTCTTTCGACTTGGCTGCCCACCGTAAAACAGCTTTTGGTTTCTCGTAGCCAGTCGATATCATCCGATATCAATTCTCACGTGTGGGTAGTCATTTTTCGGTTGTGATTTAACTCGAAGTTGCCATTGATTTATAGAGATCATTATAGCGACGCCAGATTCGATTTCTCCCAGTTATTCTTAGAGACCGGTCGTAAAAAAGAGCTCTCAAATGACACATGATGCCGGCGTGGAACTGATTTCCAAACCGCTGAGCTGGTCGTCATTTGAACAATTTCACAAATAGAATATCGTTCCGCAAATGCGACAGATCAGCATCGGTTACATAAAGAAAACAAAGATATTGTTGTGAACTTATGTTCGTTGAAGCCCTTGATGATGATGATGATGCATTTTTGTTATTTTAGCAGCTGGGGAATCATCTTACATTTTGGCAACCAAAGCAGCATGTCTCTTTAGGAGCTGGTTGAGACTTCATGTCATGTCATGTTACGTCAAGGGAATATTACGGCATGGACTCGCTCCTGCTATTACCTTTTAACTGTTTGGCCATTTACGGGCTGTCTCTTTGGTTCGTGCCGTTAATGTTAACCGATTAGACACTACTGGCCCTCTACGTATATTGTTGGCTTACATTTGCATAGATCCGATTGGAACCCTTCGAGGGGTTCTGTGGGCTGCTGCTCGTATGTCCTATGATTGGTAGTGTCCATAGGTTTGGCCACGTCAACTTGCACATGGGGAATGTCTCTCACGGACTCCTAGCTCAGCATCGCATTCGTTATAGGATCTCCTCTGTTGTCTGTCACTGCGTGTGTCTTGGGTAGTGCGTCTGTTAATTTTCGGGAGCACTTTACCGGACAAATGGTAACATTGCCAGAGGAGGTAACTGAATATACCGTATCGACTCAACGAGTCACAACAGACGTAATTGACACAACAGTAAGACGTATCGTGTGCTCTCAATATACACAATATTGCGTAGCCCTAAAGTCGAACAAGTGCCCAAGGGCAAGTGACTGCAGTCCCATCCCAGACGCAGTTACATCTGCCTTCCCATGGCATCCTCCTTCTTAACCGGCCCACCTCAAGAGAACACTGGGTCTCACTTGGACGCCCAACCACAGGCTACAACCCCCGCTGTCTCCCTCTAGCTTTTCTATAATTACCCTACACAGAACCCATCCACCCATCCAAGCCATCCCAGACACTATATCATAGCGCCCTAATATTATTATAGCTGCATCTGTACAGATCGACAGACACGCAGCCAGACAGAGGCAAGCATACAGACAAGACAGATCCATGCAGGCCGACAGGCAGGCAGACAAAACATGCATGACAGACACATCTGACAGACACACAAGTAGGCTGGAAAGTAGGTGCACATAATTTTATATAGTTAGACAGACAGATGCAGAGATAGACAGACAGAGACAGAGGCAGACAGACAGAGACAGAGGCAGACAGACAGAGAGACATGTAATTCAGCATATTTCCCATAATACTATACCAGATGTTAATGGATGAGAGAACAGAATAGAATCCATAAAACGTTGTTCTAAACAAAGTGTTCCTTTTATTCTGAATGATGTTCCCATAAAACGCATTTTTAAACACATAAATTACACACAGACGAACGAGCAACAATCTACATACATTAAGACAAACCTGTAGCATATACACATAAACTCTAAATCATATGAATATACACCGTGTCTCAAAATAAACTGTGCAAAATTGTTTCTGACAGAATTTCGTCATATTACCACCAATTTTAACCACTTTTGATGGCTAGATGGCGAAATAGCTGAAATTTTATGCTATATATAAATTTTCCACCTCACCTGGTCCCTATCACCGCACTACCTTGTTAAACACAGATGTACCAATTTTTAAAAATATAACTCTTAAATTGTATTGCTTGCAACAAGCTATCTGGTTTACTTAGCAGAGTTTTTAATTGTTTTGACAGATCTGCTTAAAAGTGTTAGAATTTGTGCTCGAAATGTGCCCCGCTTACACAGACACGAACGCTTTGACGGCGACGCCACTGGCCGTTAGCAGCGCCAACGATCGACTGGTCAAAGCGCGCTCACTGGTCGATCAGACGCGTTTTGACGTCGTCGACGTTGGCTTTTCTGTAGCGGTAAACCTTCTCCTGCAGCACAATCTATATGCTATAGTCGACTGGGTTAAGATCCGGTGAATTCGGCGGCTTCAGTGTTGGAGGGATAAGTCGGGCGTCTCTCGCTCCAAGAAAGGGACGGTGTCGCGTGCTCGATGCGCCGGGGGCGTTTTTACGATTCCCACTATTGTACAAGGATATCATTAATATTCATATGCTTCATTTGCAAATGAACATGAACATTCATATACCTCAGCCTATAGTAACTGGTCACGTGACGCCAGCTATATCTGGCTCAATAATCATTGATAATGCATAGCATATGCCTACGTTAGATTTTGAAGTTTGAGATACCGCTTTGGAAAGCGACTCAAACATGAAACATTGAAGGTAGCATGAATAGGAACTTGGGTAATTAGCGTCTCAAACTCAGACTACTGTCCCATAACTCAGCAGAAGCCGGATTGATGAAAAGAATCATGCCGAAGTAGAAGATGGGTGTGATGAACAGACTCCTGGACTTCTGCATCAGTAGAAGCTAGATGTGATTAAAACAATTCTGTTCAAATGCATGGCAGCTGCATGAATGTGATGAAAAGAAGCATAATTAAATTAATAGAAACTGGATGTGATCAAAAGAGATCTGTTTAAACTCATGGGAGCTGGATTGATGAAAAGAATCTTGTTTAAATAGAAGCTGGATGCTACGCGGCCCACAATGGTGCTGAATGTTACGCCAACATAATGAATATGCATAATTATCCGGAAGGGGTGATTTCATGCATATGAAACATATTTTAATGCATCAGGTTCATGCTTATTAATGATATCCTTGTACAATTGTGGGATTCGTAAAGACGCGCGCCGGGACGACATCCTGTTGAAAGACAAAAAGGCGCCCTGGGATATCCGGCGTATGTCTGGCAGTAGTTTGTGGGCAAGAAGGTTGTCGCGATAGTATGCCCCATTCACTTTGACACCTGGCCAGATGAAATGAAGTTCAGCACAGCCAAGTAATAAAAATTGAGCGTCATCTAAAAATTGTTACATCTGTGTTTAACAAGGTAGCACGGTGTGGTGAAACTTTATATAAAGCATAAAATTTCAGTTATTTTGCCATCTACCTACCAAAGGTTATTAAAATTATTTTTGAGACACGGTGTATTTGTGGTGGAAAGTTGACGATGTTCTGACAGAAACAATTTTGCATAGCTTATTTTTGAGACACGGTGTATTTGTATCTCATTACGTGTGCGTATGTAGGGCGCATATAGGCCGATGTACGTATATATATATGTATATATATATATATATATATGTGTGTGTGTGTGTGTGTGTGTGTGTGTGTGTGTGTGTGTGTGAGTGTGTGTGTGTGTGCATGTATGTTTGTGTTTATGTGTGTTTGTATGTATGTATGTGTGTATGTAAGCCTATGATGCATGTGTGCATAGTATGTATACACGTGCCTCTTCTCACATGTTTACGCATGTAGTCCCAGAGCGACGATACACTTTGGGGGAGGAGCGTATACATAGATTGTATTAAGCACGTCAATGCCTTGGCCGCCCAATTCACGCTAGACGCCTTCAGTATATAACGTATATTATTATGATTCGAAGCTGTAGCCAAAATTTATATATATATATATATATATATATATATATATATATATATATATATATATATAGCTTTAAATACACGGCTTAGTGCATGAGAAACGGCTTCAAAAATGCGCGAGAAGATTTTAACCCAATCGATAGAGATGACTTCCGTGCATGCGACTAAAAAGACCGCACGCTATTCTCACGGGCTTCAACCGGAGGGGCCAACGCGTATTCGCCGAGATCTAATTATAGACATTAATGCAGAGGGAGGAAAGACGTTTAGCGTGACTGCTTGTCATTTGCATTGAATATCGCATAATAAATAATCCAAGAACTTTTAAAACGCCATCATCGGCCTAATAATGTGCGATGCATCAGCTAACAATGGCTAAATTAGGCAGAGTCGTTTCCCATGCGAAGCCGATGTCAGATCCATGGAGGGGACCCAGACCACGGATACAGTGAATCCGTATAGAAATGGGTCTCAGCCGGGCAGGGCTGCAAATATGATGGCTTTTTGATTATTTGGTTATTTGATTTTTCACAAAAAACCAAACGATACGAAATATGGCGATTTTTGGTTTTGAGGTTTTAAAAATATTTTTATTCAATTTACTAATATTACTATTATATTACTAATTGTGTGCACTGTGCTATTCAGTCCGAAATTGAGCTAAATTATTTTAAAAAACGATTTGGAGCTCTTTTTCATGCTGTGTTTGATGCTTTTTATAACAAGATTGTTGTGACAAAATCCAAAGGAAAACTAAAAACCAAAAAAACAAGTTAAACTCCATAAACCAAAAAACAAACTTTTGACTTTAAAAAAATCTTAGTTTTTTGCATCCCTGCAGCCGGGCTAGAACCGATGGTTCCGATTCCACTTAGCAAACGTTAACCCGAAGACAATTCCAGAGCATGGAGACAGCGACGGAAGATGTAGGCTACGATCATCAAGAGAGCCCGTGAGCGACAGGGCCGTACCGAGGCCTGATTAAGCCCTTTGCCTAGCATCAATCTGGCGCCCCACATTTTGAAAATAGTCCATCTAATGGAATAATAAGTTATTCCATCCTGAAATTTGCGCCATGTCAACATTTGCGCCCTGGGCCACGGCCCTGCTGTCCCCCTCGGTACGGCCCTGGTGAGCCATGGAGAAAGAGATTATAGCCAAAAATTGAAAATGGTTTTTAAAAGGATCTGCGTGATTTGTTGTAGGCTAAGGGAATCTTGAGCGTGCTCAAACTGCAGAACCGATAATAACTAATTGTTATTCTTCTTATGAAAAGCAAGGTAAAGATTAGAGTCAGGGTTAGGGTTAGTCGGTGTATACTATATGGTTAGAGTGAGGGTTAGGTCATATATATATATATATATATATATATATATATATATTCTCTTTTCCATTGAAAATCAGTGAATCGATTTTAGCACTGAAGTTGGGCTTCTTATCTGGATCCCCATAATGCGCATTTTCAGATTCCTCTTAATAATCAGAGGGCTCTGAAGTATGGTGATAAAAGAGGAAGAGCAGGTCGTTAAGCTTTAGTCTCCACGACAAGACTTAGTCCATGAGTATGAAGTGTCAACAACTGCAGAGGCTCGACACGTGACCCATCTCACGTGACCCATCTCACGTGACCCATTACAGCAACAGCAGGAACGCGAATTGACACATCTGAATATAGCGTATAAATAACCAATCAAAGCCATTAAACACACATTATGCCGATTAATGTGTCCCAGAGTTTTTATATCCATAGATAATTAGGTCTGCGATGTGTGTACTTTGAACGGCAGTCGATTGGTTAGAAACTTGGTCCTGTAACGCGGAGTGTACGGGTTCGAAGCTTGAGGACCTCTGAGCAAGTTAGCCCTTCGCTCAGAATTGCTCAGCACCGAAATACTATTTCGTATGGTTTCAACAATAGAAAGGAGAGCGATGTCAAATGCACTTGTACCGCGTCGGTGAATAGCGGAATGCACACGTGACAATTGCTTAGATAACTATCATAAGAGACCACACCCAATCTGAGTAATCTTCTGGGGTCAGGTATATATGAAACGAACCTATTAGCTTTCAGCCTTATATAATTATATGATCAATGCCTCACCATTCACCGTTCCGTTCGCACGTGCGTTCACTTACTCACATCGTTTCATGCGCTGATTACACAGCGCGCCGGATAATTTAAACCGTCGGCATCGAAGAAAGCCAAGCGTTGCTTTCTCGGATCCGACGCCTTTTTAATTCATCGAAGACGCCTCTTGTATCGAAGACAGAGAGCGAGAGACGAGAAAAAAGGGTGAGAAGGATGGAGAAGGTGTGAGAAAGGAAGAGGAGACAGATAGAGAGAAGACGGACGGAAGCGTCGTAGACATTCGACGCTGCTTCAATCTCTCACCTCTAATTACTGCCTCGAAATAACGAATCTAAGCGGCGCCAACGAGGCACCGTTTCTATACACCGACCAAAGTATTTGCCATTTTAATGCCGGATTACTTAGCGATTTCCCTCGCAAATTAACGCGCTGGTCCAATAAACGCTACCAGACAACGCTTCAATATATCTCAACGATGTACTGTCTCGGCGCTGTAATGTCTCGGCGCTATACTGTCTCGGCGCTTTACTGTCTCGGCGCTATACTGTCTCGGCGCTGTACTGTCTCGGGGCTGTACTGTCTCGGCGTTGTACTCATCCCATGCCCCTAAGGCTCACAGTATATTAAGTGTTGAAGATGAGAATGGCGACATTCTACGAGAAGCTAAGAAAGAATTTTGTCTGTACTCCTTTACATTTGTGTATTTAAGAAATGAATCGGACCGAAGAAGAAGAGGGGAACTGGATATCAACTGGAAAGAATGGGAAAGATATACCAGAAAGGAGATGATGATGACGATGATGACGATGACGATGACAATGGCGATGATGATGACGATTGGATTTGAGACGATAATGAATAAGGAACGAAGCTTTAGAAGCAGGGAGTGAGGAAGGGAAGGAAGAGGCAAGAGGAGACTTAGGAGAACATGTGAAATGACAGACAGACGGACAGATCGAGCGATAGGAGAAAAATGAAGAATATGAAAAAGAGCAGAATGAAGATGAACAAGAAGGATGTAGTGAAGAAATAGAAGAAGATATAGAACACAATGGAGAGTGGAAAGAGAGGGCGAAGAAAAATTATAAGAAGAAAGGAGAGGAGGAGAAGCAATGGAATAAAATGGAGAATAATGAGGGGAAAGAGAGGGCGGAGAAAAGGAGGAGAAAAAGAAGAGGAGGAGAAACATAAGAAAATGGAGAAGATGAAGGAAAGGTGTAATAAACGAACAGAATATAATAAAAACTAAAAGAGAGTGCTTAGAAAAAAGAGGAGAAGAAAGAAGAGGAGGAGAAGAATGAGAGGAAAGAGAGGGCGGAGAAAAAAAGAGGAAGAGAAAGGAGAGGAGGAGAAATGGAAAAGGAGGAAGAGAAGGAATACTAAGAGATGGATGAGAAGAAGAGACAGGAGAGTAGAAGGAAGAGTTGGAGTAGATAGCTACATGTATAAGATTCGGCATGTGGAAGAAGTGGAGGACAAGCAGTGGGATGGTATAGGGATGAGGATTAATATACTGAGGAGCCGAGGAAGCATAGGGATGAGTTAGATGACGGGAGACGGACTTCGTCGTTCAGGCGTTGGAGGAGCAGGAGGATAACGAGTAGATGGAGGAGCAGGAGGATAACGAGTAGATGGAGGAGCAGGAGGATAACGAGTAGATGGAGGAGCAGGAGGATAACGAGTAGATGGAGGAGCAGGAGGATAACGAGTAGATGGAGGAGCAGGAGGATAACGAGTAGATGGAGGAGCAGGAGGATAACGAGTAGATGGAGGAGCAGGAGGATAACGAGTAGATGGAGGAGCAGGAGGATAACGAGGAGGAGAACGAGGAGGAGAACGAGGAGATGGAGGAGCAGGAGAGGGATAGATTGGTTTAATCGTGGGACCGTGGATTAATGGACGATCCCCGGTCGTCAATCATTGGGGTCATCTTAGATTAGGCAGATATATTATGTCTAACCGATCGGAAGGAAGGAAGGGGCGCTAGACGAGCTCAAACAGATGGACGAAAGAACGAAGTGGGAGGGAGTGAGGGAAAGAGAGGGATAGAAGTAGGGAGAGGAAAGGGGTAGGGAGCAGAGAGGCAGAGAGGAGAAGAGGGAGAAAGGGAGAAAGAGGAAAAGAGAGAGGGAGAGGAAAATAGATCGAGAAAGAAGTCAGAAGAAGAGGACGGACGAAGGAAGAAGGAGAGGAGAGGCGGAAAGGAGACGAGAAGTCATCATTTGGGTCTTGATGAATGAGCCGTCAATCGAATTGTCAGACGAAACGATTTAAACCACTTAGAGGTCGACGCTATGTTATGATGACAGCGATGTATATAAGGATCTCTCACTCTGTCTCTCTGTCTGTCTCTGTCTCTCTGTCTCTCTATTTGTTTCTCTGTCTGTCTTTCTCTGTCTCTCTGTCTGTCTCTCTCTCTTCCTTCAAAATCCGTTTAATTTAGACACAGAAAAGAAGGTACAGGGTAACGAAGACAGAGGAACATAGGAACACAGGAACGAAATAACAAGTGAGGAAAGGAATAGAGATACGAATGGACGGAGGAACAGAGGGACACTGGAACGAAGAAATAGAAATACAAACGAAACAAAGATATAGACAGAGAAAGACGAAAGAAGAGAACAGAGAAACGACTAAAGCAGATAGTGAGAGGGGAAGGAAGTGACATACATAGACAAAGGAGCAGAGAAATAGAAGGACACAAGCACGTATTTGTAGAGGCACAAGCACATTCAAGCAGGAAGACAGAGGCACTTACATTGTATGTACAGAGAGAGGAGAAAATAGGAAGACAATGCCACTCGTAGAATAATAGAGACTCACACAGGGCAGGCGAACGAGGGAGAGAGAGAGCTACTATAGTCTGAATAGCTCTGTTGTACTCTGCTACTTTATAAGATTCAACTTAAGAAGACGTGTGTGTCAGCCGTTGACGTATTATGTTGGTCACAGATAATACCCAGTGCTCCGGGAAAAGCAGACGGTCCATTCGGGCTGATAACCAAGTGCGGATTTTGCACCTGCGTTCAGCCGTGCACAGACTCCACAGAGTGGATCGAAGTCAATTCCAGGAATCAACAAACGACACCTAAGACTGAGCGCAGTCAGCTATCTTATTTAGCTTTCGAATATATCTATTCTGAGTAAGGTGAGATTTGTGAAAAAATAGGGTCGGTTGCCGAGAATTTCAGGGAACCTGAAGAATTCCGCAATATATCAGCGCCTCTGACTATAGTAGATGGCCCAACCCTATGACCCTTCTCCAAATCGGACACTGATTCTAAGAGTGCATGTACATCTGAGTATGTGTTAATCATATTTTATACGTCTATATTATTTTCGACTATGTTTACATTTCGTGTATATTAAGTATTATTTGAAAGCAAAATGGGATCGGTCCTTACATTGGAACTATAGCAAGACTACGGTAATCACTGATCAATCTCAGATCGGACGCATTCCTGGATTTTAGATGTATACCACACCTATCTAAATATTTAGATGCACAAATACATGTATTCGTGCGTGGCAGTTTTCTCTTTTCTTTTTCAGACAGCGTATTCAAAACATCTTTTGTTCCGTGATAAGCAGTCTCTCTCTCTCTCTCTCTCTCTCTCTCTCACTATATATATATATATATATATATATTATGAATTGTATTGTGATCAACATAAAGTCATGATATTACCTGTATATAAGCTGCTGTGTATAGTGATAAGATAGAGTCTTGTCTGCTCATGCAGAAGGTGTCTACGTGAGCAAATGGCTACATTCCACGCATTCTTCCAACACGCCTATTTTCTTTCGACGCATACAGACCATTAGATCAAGTCTGTTCTGCTTAATGATTATATCGTGAAATTAGGAAGAAACTAGAAAAATAGGCCTGAATAGAATTAATCCTTAAAAGCAGTGCTATCATCACCTCTCTTTGTCCACTATAAATAGCTGCACGAAATGCGTATATTCAAATGCAAACATAATTTATACAACTGAAATGTTCCTTGCTGCGTACTATAATTTAACTGTAGGCATCTGTTCAAATATAATACAATTTAATGAAAATGTATCAGTACGTTCGTATTTAGAATGTAAGCGCCTGCTGGGAAAGGCATAGGACACATGTAGATGGAAATAATATATCTCTCCAAAATATGTAAACAATAGTCAACTGACTCAACTCAATGGATGTTGATATAGCTATATATTATGTTAAGCATGTATAAACAGCATTTAGTCCTGACTGTTTATAAGCTATATCATTTCGTGGCTCATAAAGAACCAGGCTAATTTAACTTCTACTTCAGGCCCCAGTTCGAGCTTATCCATCAAGGTCAGCGAATCTCTTGACGCTAATTATGAACATCTGCTACAACCCTCTATAGTATACTCTCCTACATTCGGGCTACTTGAGACAGAATAAATTGCACGACATTTGAGCGATTTATTGCACAAAACTTTCGAGGTTCGGTTACTCCTATTTCGCCAAATTAC
This sequence comes from Bimastos eiseni, assembly GCA_959347315.1. Lineage (NCBI taxonomy): Eukaryota > Metazoa > Annelida > Clitellata > Crassiclitellata > Lumbricidae > Bimastos > Bimastos eiseni. The sequence continues at coordinate 11,895,933 of OY365812.1, read as the reverse complement.
ATAAATATTCGGATGAAAATTGAGGAAGGCATTTAGCGATAGAAGTGGCGACATGAAGATTACTTATCTAAACAAAATTTCGGAGCGTAATAGCGATATCCGATTTTTAGCCACCGTTTAGATCAAACTCTTTGCAGGATTGTGTTGACGTGTAACTTAACTTCTGACATTTCGAAGCAGATGATCGAGTTTAAGGTACGCGGCTTTGGAACAGGATATTGTGTCAAGCATCATATAGACTTTTGTATTGGCCTACGCTGCTGTTTCATTTAAGTAAGTTTATCATTCATTACATTTATTTTATCACAAAGAAGAAAAGTTATATTACAAATAAGACGACATTTATTGCCCCGCATATTTCTAGAATATTTTCCTCTTAACTCAAGTAGCCATTATTTCGAAATGTCAGAAGTTAAGTTGTCGCCACTTCTATCGCTAAATGCCTTCCTCAGTTTTCAACCGAATATTTATGTAATTTGGCGAAATAAGAGTAACCGAATCTCGAAAGGTTTATTTATTGAGGGGCACCCCTACTCTTTATAACCCTTATGCGAGGACGAACATTAGGCTCTCTTATATAAAATGCACAGAAACTAGGATTTGGAATGCCATCCCACTTCCATTACGCCTTTTTCCAAAGTCTAAGTGGAGGATGGCTGTACTGGATGAGCAGGGATGAGAGATGAAGTGTCTAAGTTAAAGTTACTCTACTTTCTAGTCATAGGCCTAAGGCTGGCGTTGTTGCAACTTGCTAACTATCACGTTATGAATCAATCGCTGTGACTAGGATAGCTTTGTTATTGATTAAGTTTAGTTAAGTTTTCAATTGATATATGCAAAGAATTCTTATTTTGTACAAACTAATAATAGTTCGAAAATTATAATTGGTGCTATTGTTCATTGTCACCTTGAACATCCCCAGGTGGCCATAACCAGAGGGATCGCCCGATCCCTAATTGGGTCTCCTGGGTAATCCGATATAGCAATATTGTAAGATTTGTATAATGGTCATTCTTGCTCTGTTTATTGGATTGTCAAATAAACTTAGAATGATTGAATTATATCAGATCGGATCCTTCAAACGAGAGAAGTCAAGCAGAAGTGTGTAACAGTTATTATTAATAGTGCAGTATACCTATAATCTGATATAATTACTTGTTTGTCTTAATTCTCTTATCTAATCTCATTACTATCCATTGTTCCGTAATCACACAAGTCATCAGTCGATAAAAATCGCAATCAAAAGCCTTAATCATTCGGAGAAGTCAGATTAAAATAAAATAGCATTAACCCCAACTGAGGAGGGTTCCGTCGGAACCCTTTCTACTGATTCAGATTCGACCCTAGTGAATTAAGTTGATTAAGTCTTAGAACCTATTATACTTTCATGAAGGGTTATTGCGAATCTCTCTGATGAACTCTGCGAACGAGCTGATGTCTCCCTTTTCAACTCCATCCTCTCTCATCATGGCCACATTTTATGGAATCTTCTTCCCCCTATTAGAACTGTGGAGCACCAGTTGCGTCCGCATGCTCACAACAGGTATGTTCCCCGGGCTGATGATTTCACCCGGTGTGGCTTCATTATATGGTCACTACAGCAGCGCCTTAATCCCCATTGACTTTTTCTCCTACCCGGCCTTCAGTTGCTCTCCGGCATTTTTTATATTTAGATGCTTTCGACACATTATGTACCTAAAAGCTTTTGTTCGTAATTGTTAATTTGTACATGTCGTGCGTTTGCTGGTGTCTGATTAAAGAATATACTTACTTACTTACTAGAAACCCTCTTCCATTTGTGTTAACTGAGATGTCCAGCAACAGATCGATCGTAGTTATACCTATCGAACTCTGCTGGCACTAAATCGTACATTCAAAAAACATGGAGATCATCTGTCATTACTCTTTTTCATTCGTATACCAATCCACCTTAACCTGCCTTTACAGTTTTTAACAGGTCGCTTTACCGTTATCTTGCCATGTCATTGTTACTATCTCTACCAAGAATCAATGTATCCAATAACTTATAGCTTATAGCAGTGTAGATGTGCTGTTGCTCGCAATTTAACCGTTATTAAAACGACAACTTTAGTTTTAATAAAAAATTTACATGGGCCATTAAAAACTAACTATGGTTAGGTTAACATAATGGTGCCATATAAATTTCTCAGATTAGTTGTCACGGCAATTTTTGATGATGATATATAGTAATAAGAGCAATGCTGCTAAAGAATATTTATATAGCGCCTTTTCTGTGCGCCTCAGGTGCCTTTGCAATCTTGTTTACCATGGCCGATGTATGGGAGGAGGATTTACAGGCATTAAGCAGCTGCTGGGAACATCTGTTGGTACGGGATCCATGAGTGGCGCTATATAAGTGCTCCATTACATTACATTACTTGACACTGATGACACTCGATAAATTGTCTTCCTTGCAATCACAATTGCAATTACAGTAACAATTAGAATAACAACTAAAATTACAACTACTTTTACGATTACAATGACAATACAGTCACAATTACAACGATGTGCTTACGTTTGGCAAAGGCGATGACAACGTCGACCATGTTGATGTCTACGTCGTTCATCTCGAGGAACTTCAAAGGGATGACCTCACTCCACATCCGGAAGGACAGTTCAAGGATGGCCCTCTGGTCAGCCAGCGGAATCTTTCCACTGATTCCATCGTCCAGCAGTCTCCACCTGACGGGAACGTTCTCGTGCAGCTGGAACTTGGTGGCCTTATCCCCCGACGTTCCCTCGGACATATCGGCTCTATGGAGGATGACGGTCCGCTTCCTACGCCTCTTTCGCCGTCGCTGCTGCAGAAGCTGAGACCGGTACAACTGCCTCGCCTGCAGCAGCAGGGCCACCTCCTCATCCGTCCTGTTCATCTGCGGCGATAGATGTTGCTGCTGAAGAAGAGGAGCCGTCTCACGCATCAGTCGATCGGATATCTCCTGTAGCATCTGCTGGCGCCGTCGTCTGCTCGACTCCGGGTCATAGTCCTGAGGAGTGGCCAACGTTCCAAGCACGTGCTGATGACCCTCCCCGTTATCGTCCTCCTCCTCACCTTTATCGTCCTCCTCAGTATCCTTCCATACGTCGTTCTCATTCGCATAGCGCCTCCTTCGACCGACACGGTTACCACCTAGCGACCGTCTTAGCAACGCACGCCGGTTGCCATGGCTACGGATATCGTCATTGCTTGCGTCAGGGCTTCGACCAGAATCCCTGCGATGTCTGGTAGGCAGCGGTGCCTCGGAGATGTCGCTGTTTCCGCATCTTCCCTTGCTCATCAGCAGTCGAGTGTCCTTATCGAGGCGACCAGACGGAACCAGTTCGAATTTCTGCTGCAGCCGCCTCAGAGCATCTACGATCGCCGCATCCGAACAGTCTATCATCGCTCGCTCGGATACGTCCGTCAGGAATCCCGGAAGGTGGCGCTTCGATCGAGACGTAGTTCGGTTGCAGTTCTCCAAATAACCATACTTCTGCAGGTAGTACTACAAACGATTTACAAACAGAACTACATGAATGTTTGTTGGATATTAAGATTAATCACGACAAAAACGAAGATGCAGTCTATGATGATGATGATATATGCATACATACATACATACATAAATTACACATATACATTACATAGATACATTACATACATACATTACATACATACATTACGTATATACATTGCATATATACATTACATACATACATTACATATATACATTACATATATACATTACATACGTACATTACATACATAAAATACATACATACATAAGATAGATAGATACATACTTGCATACATACAAAAATACATACATACATACACATTATGAAACATGCATACATATATATATACAAAAACACAGACACCATTTATACTATTTACTGTTTTCATGTAGAAAATTATTTCTATCGCGAAAGGCACTATGGTGGATGCATCTGTATTTCATGGGGACAGTTGACACGCCATAGAATCACAACCCGGATTGGCCCTGTTAACAGCTACAATATCGAGGCAATTGCCAATTGGGCTGAGAATCAAAATCCAAAAGTTCATAGCACAGAATCAAGGAAACATCAACCAGCTGTATAACTAAATGTACTCCGATGCTAAAATTACAACGACTGTTGCCAGAGTCCAACTCTCTTGAACCAAGGTTAACGCGGCCTATTTCTATAAAACATACTCCTAATCGGTTTAACGGATAGCTATATGGTTGAGAGATTTACAAAAGAGTTATGATGCCAAAATAAACACCAAGATAATCTTGAAAGTTAATCAGCAGGACCTAATATTTCACCCGTAGTTTCAGTCATACTACGCCATCGGTTACTGCTAATTCTACAGGTCTTACGATCAGAGGACATCTGGAACAACACTACTCAATCGGTTCTAACTCAGTTTAAAAGTCACACTGAAATTCGTGCATATGTTAAATAGTAAGAAAAATCCAAAGCAAAGCCGTAAACTATTCGTAAAATTGGTTTTTTACTTCTGAGTGCAATAACAGACTTATGTTTATGCAACGAGGTGAGACTCGGTCCCTGGAGCAGACTACACGAAGGAAATGAACCGACTCCTATCCACGAAAGCCCAGAGTCCATTTAAAATGCTCCGTGTAAGTGATTAATTATACCGGACGGGCTTCATTATAGCGAATAATAACAATGGGAGACAATGGTCCTTCGTTGCAATCACATGAAGTCAGCACAACAGGTGGTTGTTCCGCTGCCCTGCAGGTTGCATCCTCCGGTACTGACGCCTACCAAGGACCACCTGCTGGCCAACCTCGAACAACCTCCCCCGTCCAACAACAACAGCTGGAGTCCTCAGAAGAACCCGAGGAGACCAGCGATTGCATCATCCATGGGCTGCTTTTCATGGTCGACTGATGAGGCGCTCCTTCTCCACAGGGTGAATTAGACGGAAGCCGGTAAAGTCAGACCTAGATACTTGGACCAAATAGCCATCACCAGATAGAGCTAGGCCCAAATACTTAAGACTAGATAGCTAGAACCAAATAGCTAGGACCAGATAGCTAGGACAAGATACCTAGGACCAAATGCTTAGAACCACATAGTTAAGACCAGATAGCCAGGACCATATAGCTAGAACGATATAGATAGGACCTAGGCAGAGAAATTCCGAACAATAAGCAGAGAAATTCCGAACAATAGGCAGAGAAATTCCGGGCCTTCAGCATTGTCCTTGGTTTCAATTTCCATGACCCGCCCAACCCGACCCATTGAAAACGAACCCAAACCGAATCCATAGCCAAATATCTGACCCAACCCGACCAGACCCGTGACGTACATGACCCGACCCAATCCGACCCAACCCGATCCGCCCTTAGTGCTAATTTTACTAATATTATATATCGTCAAATTTACTTTTTCATAAATACGCAGCAGAGTCATATATGATCATAATATTGATTTGTGAGGACTTATTAGAGAAGATACCCTTCGTTTATTCCATTTATTTTTCCTTAAACTTTTTTCATAAATATATACAATTGAATTGCGGATATTATTGGGTACGTAAGAATCCGGTCCGCGTGTCCCAGCGTTGCCTCCTCAGCTAACTCACACGCTTGTAATAAATCCGTTGACCTTTCGTTTTTTCCCCATAAGTTCATGAGAGATTATTCCTTACGACAGATTGAGTAGAGTTCTGTGTAAAGGGCACAAATCCGATGTTGCAATACGCTTTTGCGCAAATTTCTTTACCAAATTCAATTTATTTGATTGTAACTGATTAACATTATGAATATCACTGAGTTGAAAATTACTAAGCTCTGCAATAAGTGTGGGTCGAAATGGATCCGGGCTTGGGACCCGACCCAATCCGACCCGAACAGCCTAATCTACAGATATTCGCAACCCAAGTCACTCGACTCTAATCGTGGGTTACCCTACTAGTGGACAACTCTGGGGTTCCTACTACCTAGGCAGAGAAACGCCAAATCTTAGGTAGAGAAATTCCGGACCCTATACATAAACCTTTCGGACCCTAGAGGAATGAAAATTCCGGGCCCCAAGACAGAAACCTGTCAGGCAGAGAAATTTCGGACCCTAGGCATAGAAATAGAATAGGCATAAAAATTTAGAATCATGGCAGAGAAATGCATGGTCCCTAGGCAGAGAAATTCCTGACCATAGGCATAGAAATCCCGAACCCCTTGTCAGAGCAGAAGGGAGTGGGCGTGTTCCATGGCAAAAACGTTGAGTTTGGTAATAACATTCAGATGCTTTGATTTTGAACTGATTACAGTTCAGTGTTAGTAATATTATACTCACAAAGACATAAATCATAGACGTTGTATAACTAATTACAATATTTTTAATGAGTTTAATGCGGGCCCGGCCCGGGCCTCTAAAAATGGCACTTACCTCTCTACCCCGCTCTCGGCCTATATGAAATCATACGCGTAAAAATTTAGACTCAGAATGACCTTCCTGTTCTTGATATTGACCATATGGCTTGACGTCTTTGTTCACCATAATAGGCCTATGTAGACGTCAAAGACATAGAGCTGGTAATTGGTAGAAATAATAGACCCATGCCAGAGTCAAATGACCTTCTATTCCTCCTTTCTGATTGGCCGTGCTCTCGTTCTATGCCTCGTCACTCCCTCCGTTTACCCTCACGCATGACTGGCAAGCGTTACGCAAGTGATCAGCCAGGCCACGGTGTCTCCCTCCATCTGGAGACGACGGAAACGGAGAAACAAACGACCCTAAACGATATACAGCTGCTATCCATATGGCCAACCAATCAACGCTGATTCATAAACACCACGCCATATACATGTATACATCATATAATATATATATATAATATATATATATAATATATATATATATTATATATATAATATGCAGTGTTTGGTAAACTCATACACGAAATGAGTTATATCAAAACTCAACTAGTGAACTTCAAAATGAGTTAAAACTCAAACTCAAATCATCCTCTATGAAATGAGTTAACTCAAACTCAGTTGTTACATGAGTTAAATCATCAACTCACACACGTCTCATACTAGCACGTCCTAATCGAATGTTGTACAAATGTACAGTTACCACGAAATGGTATCAAAAGTTTATTATTACTAATTTACTAGTATCACTGTTATTATTATTATTATCAATGGATATATATCAGGTTATTATTACGAAGTCAAAGTAAACACATGTTAAACATCTCAAACATGACTGGCATTAGCTTGTTTCAACATAATATATGCCAAGTGCCAAATAGTGAGTTCATAGAAATTTTGAATTAAATCAAACTCACAACTCACACTCTTCGAGGTGAGTTAACTCTAACTAATAAATCACAGCAAGGGAGTTCATCCGTGAGTTTAAACTCATCTGAGTTAACTCATACCCAATACTGACTATATATATTATATATTTGTATGCCATATACATAATATATATATATAATTTCATATATATATACATGTAAGTAGATTATGTGGGACATGATAACGTTGTACAAATACGCATACACACTAGACTTATCTATATAATACACGAATACGTGAGTTGGACTGTTTAATATTTTAAATGCGTATCTTATATATGTTTGAGTTTTATCGCATATTAGACTTGCATATATCTTGAGTACACGAATTATCTGGATTCTTATCAAGCGCCGTCTCCAGTTATCCAGCCGCACTAATTGGTTGGTCACGGCGTCTATCTCGTCCCATAAAAGCTCCATATATGCAAAACAAGCTTAACACATGGTAGTCTGCCTGCCATGCATGTAGGCCTAAACAAGGACTGGTGTGGCACGACACTTGTACGCGGTTGAGATGTGTTCGACTCCTCCAACGTTCGTTGTCCGGACTGTATTTGGCAGGTTTGCACGAAACACTCCCTCTTCGTGTTAGCAAAATGATGTGCGAGACAATAGTTTCAATAATAATAGTAATAATAATAGTAGTAATAATAATAATAGTAATAATAATAATAGTAATAATAATAGTAGTAGTAATAATAAAAATAACAATAATAAAAATAATAAGTCCCTGAGAGATCCTGTATACCTCGGGGTAAAATAATAATAATGTATTAACAATATTTTCAATAGTAATAATAATAATAACAATAAAAATATACTAAGAGCATTTTCAAAAATAATAATAATAATAATAATAATTATATATTAACAATATTTTCAATAATAATAATAATAATAACAATAAAAATATACTAAGAGCATTTTCAAAAATAATAATAATGATAATAATAATTATTATTATTATTATATATTAACAATATTAACAATATTTTCAATAATAATAATAATAATAATAATAATAACAATAACAATAATAATACTACTAATAATAATCGTTTCAGCGTCTTGCGATCATGAATGGTCCAGCAGTTCAATGTTGTTGCATTTTGCAGTAGCCTACCTTTGCAACACTGGATCTCAGCTATGAATAGGAACCGTTCCAGACGTTTTTATATTATTCTTAGATCATGTTCAAGTCCTAAGAAATACTATGTTCCTCGGGGCAGATAAATAATAAAAATAATACTAATACAATAATAATAATAATTTTCTTTTCATTTCAACAGCCATGTATCAATCAATCCTGTTTCCCAGTGGGTTCAAAGCAGAGGTTTTATAATATGTATGTACCCCATGGCAGCTATTTTGGTCTTATACAGTCAGGATCCGACACTGTTCCAATATTTTCGAGCACAACTTTTGTCAGAGGAAAGCAATAATATAGCTTAATATTGTCAGCAGTCGATTTATTACTTCAAATGACACACTCTACTGTAGATTTATAATGCGTCAAGGCCGAACCCAGTTCGGTCTTCTAAAGAAATTCCTTATGCTGGTAGAGTGGCGATGAAATGAACTCATGTTACAATAATCAGTGTTTGAATCTTTATTATAATATGGAAAGGAGGTTCACGTACATTTTGAAACGAACGAAATTTAAGTTCTTGATTTATTTCGGCTTTCTTACTCACTCCAGATGACGTGAAAGAAGGGGAGAGTTGCCACCCTTGATAGCAAGGCACCCTTGATACTGTGTGATTATCTATTTACTTACTTATTTAATGATAGCAGGCAGGTTACCAGCGTATTGGGAAAATCCTTTAAACTACTAATTGAAATGGTTTGCCCAATACGCTGGTAACCTACATGTTATTACTAAATAAGTAAGTAAATAGATAATCACATAGTATTAAGGGTGCCAACTCTCCTCAACTTATGGTTTAGCCCGGCGTATAAACTATAAAGTCGCAAAGGGATTTATTGCGGTATCTAGTATAATTGACATCTTTCCCAGACGAAATATCGTGTTCCTATTAATAGTTCGGCTTGACAGTTGCTAAATAAAGTCAATAGGCCTATTTTTCGAACACTTCACCCCAGAGGGCCCAGACACTATTAAATAGTGCGATGCTAAGTTTTGGCATCGCACAGGTCGACTGTCTCCTGACCTATAGCCTAGACAATCTGCAGCGCTTCATCGCATTGATTTTAAAGTCTCGAATATCAGTATATTAATATCTGTTTTGGCTATGTGAAATGTTGCAATTTTGGCTCAGGCTTTGGCTTGCATCCAGACAATACAATAGCTTACGGCTTTAGAGAACCAGAAACTAGGGTTTTCCATTCGAATTAGGCCTACTACACGTATAGGTCTGATGACACAAAGTACGTGGTAGGTCTCTTAAATTAGCACACTGCATGCGATGCTGTTTAAACTGTCTGTATTATAAGTATACAGGTATATCAAGGACACTAACGGTTACAATAGGTGCCACAATAACAATAGATGCGATAGCAATAATCACAATAACAATAATACAGCAGTGACAACTGCAACAACATTAGCAATTACAATAGCGATTACAATGCTCGTTACAATTGATATTTTAATAACATTCCAAAACCTAAAGTAAACTTACAACAGCATTCATAAATAACAACAATAACAACAGTTAAGACGTTTTTAATAACAGTTATAATAACGATTAAAACATCGATTACAATAACGATTACAGTAACGATTACTGTAACGATTACAATAACAATTACAATAATGATTACAATGACGATTACAATGACGATTACAATAACAAGTCGCAGAGCGGCGATAGTGTCTGCCATTGCTAGAGTTGACTTGAATAGAGTAGATCGTGTACACAAGCCTAGGCCTACGTGAGCTTTGTATGCCACTGGAATCGACATTTTCTTGCGTAGAATTTTTTGCCACTGAAGCGTATCAGTTACGATGGAAATGTAAGCACACACACACACACACACACACACACACACACACACACACACACACACACAGCATCCCACTGCATTGCAGTTAGTCGCAGCTAAACAGTTTATGAGGGTGTTTATAAAGGACGTCATTTCACGCGTGAAATACGCTTATTTATGCATAGGCCAAACGGTTTCGGATATCGTCGTCTCTTGATCACCAGTTGCAGTAGGAGATTGATTATCGAACGTCATCGCAATTGTAGTCTCCAAACTTCTAAAGCGCCACTCGAAAGACAGAGCACCGGTTTATTCACGAGCGTTGCGTCGAATCCAAGGGATTCCCAAAGGTTCGACCGAGGGAGGTCAGAGTCCGGTTGCCAGAGGGTCAGACGAGGTAGATAAGCTGTTAAGTCGGTTGTCTGAGAATAGGAAGGTGGGCGATCAGATGAATCTGAGTGAGAGACTTTTGTTTTGAGTGGAAAGCCCAAGGGAACTGGATTGAATAGTCTGAGGCAGATGATGGTGTAGTATGGATGATTGCAGTGAGGGAGGAGGGATCCGATGAGGTGCGGAATTCACGCAGCAGACTGTTCCAAAGACGTAGTGCAGTGTTGGATAAGTTTCGGCTGGAGAATCGGAGATGAGCAATGACCGTGGGGATCGCGTAAAACTGAGACACGAAGATGATCGGGTTGGCTGAATTGCAGAGAGTGAGCAACGCATTTACAATGAGCATAATTCGCGAACAATCGATATAAATAGATTACTAGAGAGACTGCAACATACAATCATGTAATTATTACTGCTTGAGAAGCAGAGAGAGAAATACGGACAGAGAGAGAAACAAATGGAAAGCATAAGGAGACAGCCAGACAGAGCGACAGAGACAGAAAGAGAGAGAGAGAGAGAGAGAGAGAGAGAGAGAGAGAGAGAGAGAGAGAGAGAGAGGAGACACAGAGTGGTTAGTAAACCGTGCATGGAAATGTCGTCTGCTGAGAGAATTGCTTGACATTTCATCTCTTTGATGGAAAAACGGGAAAGTCTTATACGCTTGTCTGGGATTGTTACATATTCACATCTGATGTGACCTTGTTGTGTCTCTATTCCTAATGTCTGTTCCAGACAACCCTATCGCCATTCACCCTAGCTATTTGCAGGGTACCTACAGTTGCACTGCGTTGCTGAGTATAGTCTAAAGCAGGTAGGGATATCACGCATGGGTGCTTACGAATTACGATGCCCAAGGCAGAGGTCGAGCAAACGGAGGGCGTCCACTTCGATCGAACCTTATAAGTAGAACTCGTGGGATAGCTAACAGTAATCAGTTGATGCACCGAAAGGTTAACGGTTACCACCGATAAACAAGCGGAATATGGCCAGTATTATTACCCACATCCGATGGGAACTTGGGATAATGACCTGTAGCCACGATCTCTTCGAGCGCCGATGGTCCCAGGGCAATCCCTTATCTCATATATAGAAGCCAAAGCAGCAGCCATGTCCAACACGTCTATTTCCGACGTGGAATCCTATAGACGAAGACTTGTTATCAATTTCCAGTACAAGTACTCCTGAAAAGTACCGACCTAGTACAGAGTATATGCATACAAACGGTTCTTTCTATAAATAACAGACTAATTAAGACTCCAGTGCCATCGCATATAGGATTTGCAATGCGCTTAAATAGATAGGTCAAGGCAGTCACATCTCGTACTATCAGTTTCGGGAAGCTTTGTCTACAGTGAGATAAAAGTCTCTAAAAAAATGTGTCCTGAATAGAATAATTCATTCATTCAAAATTCAGTAATACTTATGTTCGTCTGCTCTTGCATTCTCTTGTTCACGTTCTGTCGTTCGTTCGCTCGTTCCTTCTTTCATATAATGAATTAATTGAAATTAATTCATATAATTTAGAAAGCGCCTTCGAAAGATTAGACATTATATAAAACTATCAGTCAACGTTACAGCAACGCTTAGTTTCTACTCTCTAATAGACCATTTCATATGAGTAACTATAGGAAGAGACAGACAGACAGACAGACAGACAGACAGACGCATACAGTACATGCAGAGAAATAGAAGGGATGGAGAGGTAGGACGGCAAAACATACAGTATAATGCACATTCACCGTCCTGTTGGTTTCAGAGATACGTGGTTTTAGAGAGTTCTGGAAGTGTTCTGCTGAGAAGACTTAAGCCAAGTTGAAAGGCTGTTAACAACAGTTCTCGTTAGCAACATGCACGTCGTATGTACGAAAGAGAGGACACGATGCAGACCGGTTAAGTGAATTTTTCATCTACAGGAAGTATACCATCGTTGCACCGAGCACCAGCATAGAGTGATATCCGCGCGGAACAATAAGGTCGAGATTATTTTACAGTAAACGCTTATGCTTCTTAACACATGCAGTGCAAATTGCCAACCATCGAACGTTATATATAGGGTGACTCATCAATGGTTCGTTCAGTGTTTGCCTTGTGACGTTGGTTCAGATCTATACAGAGATGATAAGTATGTAGTTGACGCTTCGATGCTGTACTAGTCTTTATCGACCAAAGGATGGGCTTACTTAGATAAATGACGAACGCAGGTTATTATAGACTCCGAATTGGAGTTAAGTAATGGGTTTTCCCACCGTAGTATACTCGCTCGAATATAAGGAAGGCACAAGTTAGCTTAGTTATTAATTGCACATTCATAAAATTAGTAATGACATAGGCCTACGGCGATTGTAGGCCCCTACCAAGTGCTTAGTCCATATTCAACGTAATCGCTTAAATCTTTCCTTCATCACATGACCTTCCGAACAAACGGTGCCGCATATGTTTATTTTATTGTTGTTATTATTAATCAGTTATTTGATAATTAAATATTTAAATAAACAAAATCTATTATTTACAACTGGCGAATCAAGTTGATATTTCATCATTGGTCATAAGTGACATCATTGTTGGTAGTTGCGAAATGACTCAGACTAAACTGGTGAAAACTCGTTGAGGTATACTGACGAAGTATTTCGAGTGACCAGTTACTCGAATAGCTCTTCGCTTTTAGATAGTGGTATCACGAAGGCGTAACGAATTACAACAATGATCAGTAAACATCAATCGGATCTGTAGATTGTACATAGATGATTCGGCGAACGACGTCTCAAGTGATTCGAGTTTACTTCAGCAGATAGCAAGCAGTAGGCGGATGATCAGTGTCTTGAACTTCCTTGAAGCGGTCCAGAAGAAAGGTAGAGTGATGGTCAGCAGATTCAGAATAAGCTATAGAATGGATAAGAACAGGAAGGCAGCTAAGTTACCCACATGAAGATAGATATGTTGTGGGGAATATAATCGTAAACTGACCTTCAGTAAGTATGTATTGGCAACAGCGTTAACTGGTACAGAAGATGAACGCAGTGTAGAAAAGAGTGCGAACTGGTCCAGAGGCAGGTGAAGATGGGAAGATGAGTAGATGTGAGGAAGAACTAGCCAGGAGATTAATTGGTTTGTAGGGAAAACCAAAATAGAAGATGAATAGGTAGGAGCGGCATCTACCGGACTGACAAAACCAAACATATACCCATTCAAAGAGGGATAAAAATAGAAAATCCAAACCTTCCCAAAGGAAGTCTTAAGACGCTGACTCAGAAACTGTTGTAAAGAGAGCAAAAAAGAAGCAGAGGAGCCAGCCTAGAGGGATGGTCATGGGTATGCAGATTGTGGGGGTGTGGTAGCCGCTGGATACAGCGCTCGGTCTCGATTTTACATTCAGGAAATCCAACACACGAACAAAAGCTCAGAGCCATCGATAAAGTTTTCGCACGTGGTCACGTGGTCTGTCATGTGGTCACGTGATCCGTCATATGGTCACGTGACCTATTGCACGGTCACGTGAACACCTCTGAAGTTTGGAACGAGGACAATACAAATACAATATTATATATTTAGTACTGTATCATAATTATAATTATTAAAGAGCGAAAAGTTAATTTCTTGACGCCTGATAGGAGTTGCAGTGATGGGAGGCAATCCACTCAATTTAGGCAGCTGGCAGTAACTCATTTCATCGATCGCAGAACTCTTGAAAGTTGAAATGCTTTTAGGTCATAGCGGGGAGATATGAATTTCCAGCCCCCAGGCCCCGAGTTGACGGACTTCTTCCTCTAAACAAAGAGCACGTGAAAAGATGGCAGAATGAAGTCTGACCTTATCGGGAAATCAGTCAAGCGCAACAAACATTCAGGTGCATTGACTGTGACACCTTTTTCAGACAAGAATTGAGAAATATTGATCTCAAGATTATCAACAGATTGAATAAATGAACGTGACGCTAATTTCATTTTAAAACTAGTAATGCCAGACACCTCTGCCAGAATCTGCCTCGGCCTAGTTCATGTTTAGTCATCGAAGGACAAAGCATCTAATTGGTGTTGGTATGGAAGCAATATAATTAGTTGCGTGAAATGCTCAAATTATGCATAACAGCAGACGAATAGGCCTATTATAATTAACAGTTGACGAATGCTTAATAAACACCACATCCGGGCATTTGACATAAATGAATGCGAACCTCCAGACTATCACAGCAGTGCTACACCACGATAGGCCTATGTGAAGTCAAAATGGCAGAGAAACAAATATGGTGCAAGCGCGCGAAATTACATGTATGTTACAATTTATATAGCGCCTCGCTGAATGCCACAATGCGGCTAAACACGACTGTGTAGCATGAGCTATGGGTGACTATTATGATGATGAAAGCACTGGTGATGAGGACGCTCAACGACGGCGGTTACGATCACTGGAGGAAGTGTTGCCGATGATGATGGTGATGATTACGATGAAGATGATGAAGATGGTGAAGAAGAACAAGAAGGTGATGATAATAAGGAGATAATGACGATGACGACGACTATGACGATGATGATGACGATGATGATGAAGATGGTGATGATGAAGAAGAAGATGATGATGATGACGATGATGATGACGATGGTGATGATGAAGAAGAAGATGATGACGATGACGATGATGATGATGATGATGATGATGCGTAGTAACCGCCGAAAACGAACGCTCCTGCAGCTGGATAAGATTGGTCTACGTCGCGTGCCACTCAATAAATATCTGTGGTTTGCTGCTTGACCCGTTTTCCCCTCCAGGTTCTGAGGCATGGCAGCCGCTGTTCAGCACGCTCTGGAATTTCTGATATCTGGCGATATTACACCACGTGAGTCATTTCTGGCCTATTTCGAGTCTGGCTCCAAAGTCAGACGCTTAGTAGGGAGTCTGTGCTTGTAGCGAACAGTACGTAGTCTCTACCGTGGTCCGGTTTTTTAGGGGAGTGCAAGGTAGGGAGGAGTGGCCTCAATGCCAGAGGGTAAGGTTTTTATCTTCTCCATGAAATGTTCCTTTTCGCACCCATTCTGGTGTCACTTCCGTTCTTTTGTACGCGTGAGATTCAGGTGCGTCCAGATAGAGGGGATCCGGAGGAAATGCCTCCAATTTCAGGTAGGGGCATTTTTGGGGTAATAGGTGGGGAATATCCTGCCTTCCTGGCACTTGGGACCGGGGGTTGGCCACCACCACTCAGAGGGGAATGACGCCCCTAGTGAGATTTAGAATATAAGGCCATTAGGAAAAACACGTGATAAGTATACAATCGAGGTTCTTTTACGGATCGGAGTCTTGGACAATGCGAATCGAGATGCGAGAGGAATTCTTACAAGCTGCTGAAGATAGCAGGTATTTCAGGACTACAGAGAAAAAGAAACGATGACGTAAGGAAATCATTTGTTGGAGAGAGAGAGAGAGAGAGAGAGAGAGAGAGAGAGAGAGAGAATGCTAGTTGACCGAATCCCATGCACCCAATGTACATGTACTGTATCGACGAATCAGAGGAATAAGAAACAAAGGCAGACTAAGACTACACCGGACAGTATAAATGAGGACATGCCATCACTTGGACTAACTCTAAGTAGAAAAACAATGGACTCGATAAACGATCGTGGACGTTAGAGATCATTTGTTCTTACCCATCACTGCATAACGGCTGGCGTCAAACGTGTGGAGACGATGAAGCTGTAGACTGACTACCTACGCATATTTGAGTGTAAACAACTCATTTGCGGAATCTATTGGCAACGACGCCATCGCTGACCCCCGTCTGAGGCATAACCCAGCCCCCCCCCCCCCCGCTCTACTCGTCCGTAACATACACTAAAGAAACCACCGACGGAAACCAATAGCAACTCTGATTGAGTGCCAATAATCAATGAACCATCGAAAGACCAATCGCAGTTTTCCTACCAGGATAAGTAAAACCAGGAAGTAGTATTTTCTGGACATGGTACTGCCATCGTCTAACGACACTTATGGCTGCCTGGGCCATTGACGTAGCCCTTGACGTTTTCCAGGTTTGGGACTGGCACCACCAGAGCGCAGGCAGTGGCGGGAGGGGGACTTCGACAACGATTACAAGATTGAACCTCTGAATAGTTATTCTGTGAGAGGGTGTTATATAAATCTAAGCATACATTATGATTATAAGTGCGACACTTTTGGTTGGCCACTTACCACGGCGTCTGAATAGTTGCGGACGTTATTCCTCCGCGGATGGTTCGTCTGGACATGTCTGCCTTGGTCACGGTGATCTCTTCTGTGGTAGACGAGTTCCGCTCGAGTGACCTGCCAGCAGGCGAACAGCAGAACAGTCAGCAACAGTACCTGTCCCATCCGATGCGTCCCCACCCCGAACCCAGAAACGCCCCTCGGTCGAGGTCCACAGCCACCACGCATGGTCAGCGGTGGACAGCGACTGCTCTGCGGGGGCTCGTTGCCCGTGTCCCGCTCCACCCGATGACTGTAGTCCATTTCTTCGTCTGAGCCCCGGTCGATCGACCCCGGGTGCAGAAGATTCGTTCGTTCCCTCCTTACCTCTCGATCTTGGGTCACAGTAGAAGGTGGTCTGTCGGTCGGACGATCGTGGACCCAGAGGGCGCTGAGAGAGTCTCTCGCGACATCGGTGGATGCCTCTTCTGTTTCTTCTCCGGTCGACGACGTGAATAACGTCCGATTCGATGGCTGTTCTCGTGCGATTCTCCTCTACCGACGCTCGATGGACGCACGCAGCCACGCCGCCACTTCCAATCGCTACGAATAAGTTACGGGCCATGACTGTTCTATTCGGCCCATCGCTCGAAGCACGAGGAGGCAGAGGCAGAGGCAGCGACGGCGGCGGCGGCCAACGGCCCAGCCAACTGGCTCATCGGGTGGTCCCCTCAGCGCCTCTCTCTGTCTCTCTCTGTCTCTCTCTGTCTCTGTCTCTCTCTCTGTCTCTCTCTGTCTCTCTCTCTCTCTCTGTCTCTCTGTCTCTCTCTCTCTGTCTCTCTCTCTCTCTCTCTCTCGCTTTCCTCATCTCTCTCTCTCACATGCACGCGCGCGCCTACACGCTCACATCCAGCCACTCGTTCCCGACTGTCTGATTGTCTGTATGGCTGGTTCCTTGCATCCGTCTGTTTGTTAGTCTCAATATCTGTCTATTGCTCGCCCCGAGCCAGGTACCGCTCATGATAGTTCTAAAGCCCAAGTAGAACTGCTCTGAGTCCTCTGTCTGTCCGTCTGTCTGTTTATGTCTATGTGTGTGTGTGTACTTGCCTGTCTGTCTCTTCATCTGGAGTAATTATTGTCAATTAATTTGCAAAGATGTGGGATTGTCTGTGTATTTGTATATTTGATTAACATAAATGTCTGCCCGTGGTTGTTTGTGCCTGTCAGTCTGTCTCTGTTTGTGTGTCTGTGTATTTGTATGGCTGTCTGCGTGTATATCTGTATGTCTGTGTGTCTTTGGCTGTATGGGTTTGTGTGTCTGTCTGTCTGTGTGTCTGTGTGTCTGTGTGTCTGTCTGTCTGTCTCTGTCTGCATCGAACGAATGATAATGCAGTGGTAATTATATGAGCATTCGACGGTTGAGACGTTGCTCATGATGTCACCTAATGACCTCATTTACATAAAAATCATGCGTGAGTGTATGTTTGCATACGTACATGTATGCATGTATATGAGCATTTATACATGCATGTACATGTATGTATAATATGGTGCAATCGTGTGTGTGTGTATCACGCGATGTTATAATTTATTGGCCTGTGTATAATATGTACAGACAATTACAATGTATTAAGGACATGGAATAATTGCATGAAGAGGAGGGCAATGAAAGACAAAGGAAGAGGAGGAGGGAGGTAGAGGAGGAGGAGAGGAGGAAGAGGAGGAGGGAGGAAGAGGAGGAGGAGAGGGGGAAGAGGAGGAGGGAGGAAGAGGAGGAGGAGAGGGGGAAGAGGAGGAGGGAGGAAGAGGAGGAGGAGAGGGGGAAGAGGAGGAGGGAGGAAGAGGAGGAGGGAGGAAGAGGAGGAGAGGGGGAAGAGGAGTAGGAGAGGAGGAAGAAGAGGGGAAATTGGGAAGAGGAAGGAATGGGAGAGGAGGTGGACGAGGAGAGGACGAAGAAGAGAGTGGATGGATGACCAGAGGGAAACTGAACAATAGGAAGACAATAATAGGTGGGTCCAGAGGGAAGGGCAAAGGATAAGGACAGTGGTGCCATCGGGGGTCGTGTACGGGAGGGTGTGGCTGTGCGGGAGGGGTTAGAGACGACAGGAAGGATGCGAATATAATGAGGTAATGGCCGGATGAAGATACGGAAGCAGAAAGATTAAAGCAGGGATGGGACGACGACCTCATGGGAGGTCGGGTGAGGATGGCGGGTGAGGAGGGGCCAGACTAGGAGGCAGACAGATAATGCAAAGGATGGGTCTATTAAAGATTAGAGAAATTGTTAAGGTGTGGCGCAAAACTGTGACGGAGGAAATTAAGAACAATGAAGAATTACTAAAGGATTACAACGAGATGGGCGTTGTCCTTTATTTTATACAGAGAGAGAGAGAGAGAGAGAGAGAGAGAGAGAGACAGACAGACAGACAGACAGACAGACAGACAGACAGACAGACAGACAGAGACAGAGTAAGAGAGAGACAGAGAGAGAGACAGAGAGAAAGAGACAGACAGAGAGACAGACAGAGAGACAGTCAGAGAGAGAGTCAGACAGACAGACAGAGAGAGAGAGAGACTCACACGCACACACACACACACACATAATATGTGAAGTCAGTAAATACTAATTGTATAAGATATTTAGATTGTCTCAACACAGATCAAACACAATCACAATAACTCGGTAACATACGCAAGAAACGAATCAACAATCACGTTACATAAACTTGATCGCATCGCTTGCACTGCAAGAAACAGGCATTATAAGAAAGGTCTGAAGACATGGTTAATTAAATTCAACGTTAACATAGGCCGTTATCTACGTTGTACTGACGACAAATATATAAAGCATTTACGAAATGATCAAACAGAAAAAGATCTTCGATACCATTCCGAATTTTCTTAGCCATCCCGGTTAGTGATCCATTCATTGTCATGTTCAGGCAGTATTAATCCAGCGATTGAATTCAGTCTATTTATGTATTTATATAGCGACCTTCGGGGACATCAAATGCATAGCGCTTGAATGAATCCTTACATGATGCATAGCTATGCTATCATCGATTGGCAATGCAAGTGAAAATGTGTGACCAGTTGGCTGGGAAGTAAGGAATTACTGCATGACTATAAGTTAAAAAGGTGATCCCATCAAATCTATTACAATATTGTAATAACGTTATCTATTAGTGAATGGTCGCTTGCTTAAAGATAAATATAATTAGTCGTGGGGGAGCGTGGTCAAATGTCGAATATCACGTGACTCGAGTGAGTAACCACTAATGACAATCCTCTCACGCAGTGTGTTTATCTCTTTGCGTAGGTGTATGGGTCCTCAAGGAACTGTCCTTCTGCATCAAGTCCAGTATTTCCTCGTTTGTTCTATGTTTTTCGTCAGCCCCATAAACCTAAAGAACCTAAGCAATCATCAGTCTGAACTCTTGGCGAGGTTTTGGCGGGTGTAAACCAGTCCCTGGACATGACCGATCTATCCCCGCTGCTTCCCGCCATAAATCGCACCTTGAATCTGTATCCTGTGTCTCGCCCACGCAAGCATCATCATCAGCTACCCCACGCCTTCTACCCATCAGCGCAGTCGCCCCCAATAACACGATCTCGATGATTTGAGACGCATTGAAAGCCGATTTGGTGGTTCAGCTATAAACACGCTTCTTTTTCTGTGTCTCTTACTTTCTTTCTGTCTGTGTCTGTCTCCCTCTGTCTGTGTCCGTTCTGTTGTATTTGTTCCTCTCTATCTATCTATCTTCCCATCCCTCCCACCCACTTATCCGTCCTCCCTCTGTCTGGCTATGTCTCTGGCGCTGACTCTGTTTCTCTGTGTATTCCTGTCTCTCTGTCTCTGTGTCTCTCTGTATCTGTTTCTATCTCTGTCTGTTTATCTGTCTGTTCGTCCGTCCGTCCGCCCCCACTCACTCACCCACCCACCCACCCATCCATTCATCCATCCATCCATCCACCCACCCACCCACCCATCCATCCATCCATCCATCCATCCATCCATCCACCCATCAATCCATCCATCCATCCATCCATCCATCCATCCATCCACCCACCCACCCACCCATCCATTCATCCATCCATCCATCCATCCACCCACCCACCCACCCATCCATCCATCCATCCATCCATCCACCCATCAATCCATCCATCCATCCATCCATCCATCCATCCATCCATCCACCCACCCACCCACCCATCCATCCATCCATCCATCCATTCATCCATCCATCCATCCATCCACCCATCCACCCACCCACCCATCCATCCATCCATCCATCCATCCATCCATCCATCCATCCATCCATCCATCCATCCATCCATCCATCCATCCATCCATCCATCCATCCATCTATTTGTCAGTCTGTCTGTCTCAATATATATTCATGCAACACGCTATCCCACGATGCGCATTTGTTATAAAAAAATTAATGTGTGTGTTTGCGTTATTATGTGTGGGTAAATGTATAGGTGTGTGTGTGCGTGTGTATGTGTGTGTGAGCTAATGCCACGTGTGACATGCTGATGTATTTTCGGCGTATTTGTGATGGCTTGAAGAATCCTCATAATTTGCCTAAGGCAGATCTCGCATGGGCCGCAGAGACGGTATCAGAGAATCTCAGGCCATCATCTCCCGTTGGAAATGCCTGTCAATGCTAGGAAAATGCTTCCACTTCTTCTGACCCTTCGTCTGACGTTTCCTTATATCTCTGCGTTTATCTTTGACTCAAGCCTTCTTCTTATGTCTGCGGCAGCGCATCTATCTGTCTGTGAACATGATACTCCAACTATAATTTCCATCGTCTGCGCGCACCCCTCTGGGTTATAGGCTTCTTGTAATCTATCAATGCGATCTGGCCGCCTCTCTCTTGAACTCACCTCTACCGTTCTCATGTCCTTTCCATCATTTGCTCTCCCGTCACGTCTCTCTTCTCCAGCTATTTGTATCTTCCGCAATCCTAATGTATCGGAGTATGCCATGTTTTCTTACTCTTTTCCTCTGTTAAATCAATCAATCAAACAACCAAAAATCAGCCAATCATCCTCTTTTGAAACAGAGTAGAAGCATAAAACACAATGAACATTACTCAGCTTGTTTGTTTTGATTACAAGAAAGTACAATGAAAAAATAATATGAAAGCTACTTCGATAAATTAGACTCATCCGTTTTTACTTCTCCTCTTCCTGGATTCTTTATTTCCTCCTCTTCTTTTTCCTCCTCCTCCTCTTCCTTCTCCTTCTCCTCCTCTTCCCCTCCTCCACCTTTTCCTCTTCCTCGTCCTCTTCTTTTTCCCTCCGTATCTTCTTACCTGTCGCTCTTCCCGTACATTAAATGTGGGTTGTTGATATCTCGATTTCGAAGTCTGTCTAAAAGCTTGGAGTCAATAAATTATAATTAAAAATTTATCATCAGTTTATTTCTTTGAGCAATTTACGTCGTTTGAGTTCCTAATATCTATTTAGGGTGTCACCAAAATCCAAATCTTTTATCAACACATCGAACTGCTCTTTCTTGCCGAATCTGGACTCAGAGGAAATATAGTAATATAATATTTAAATGATATAATTTGCCCTAAATGAGGAACACAATAAAAATGACTAATTCGCTGTTGCTGGAAATCCTAGAGGGACAGAGAAACTAATAATAGTGCGAGGCGATGCAGAGCCATTATGGAAGATACAATTATAAGAGAAATGAACCCATATCGGTACCAATAGCCTTTGAGGATGATACATTAATGTCACGCACGACACTGTGGACGATGGCGCTATATAAAAGTTATCGACCGGCAGCACAGGCGTGGGGGGACTACGGATGAGAATGTCTATCTGACACATGAGATGGGAGACATAAATGGGCTTCACCTGAAGCAGACGGCTTCAATACAGACGGCGAAGAATTATGCAAAGATCAACGGGGTGTCAAACAACGAAACCCGACACCGCGAGGCAGATGTCAGAAACGACTGACCCTTCCATCTCTACGACCCACATACAAGAAATTCATGAATCAGTTGAAGATTTGATCTGGACCGGCTGGTTGACACGGATCATGAATAGGGGACAATTCCGATACGAATGTCGCAACCCACTAGGCGGTATAACGATAATAATGAAATTCGATCCCTAGGACCTGATGCTCGTCTAGGACACTAGCAAGGCCCAGCCATAGCAGCCGCTAGTCAACCAGTAACTGTACGCCTCTAGGGATCTGACGTTGCACTAGGGACGCCAAGACCCGACCAATCAGGGTTTAGTAATAGTTTCTGCTGGTGACCTGTCGTCCAATAGAGATACGAGTTTTGCGTTTGGGATAGCGAACGAAATCGCCTTTTGAAGGATTGATATAGCGTAGCAAGCAAAGGAACGGGGACTTGTTTCGGAACTGGGCAGACGCTAGGTCGTTCTGACGATAAGGGTAATCAACGTAGTTGGGAATCCCGTCTCCAACGTAAACCAGGGAAACATTTCTAAAAAGACTCTAATAACTCCAGTAAGTGTAGATAGGATGAGTGGTGTATATATATATTTCATTAAATATACATATTAAAAACCTAAATCGAAGAGAAAGAAAGATCACACGCGGTGAGTGGGCAGGACTGATAATTATATGCATCTACACACCTGTACTTGAGAAAGAAGACAAAGAAAGATTACATGCGGTGAGTCGTACACGTGTTTAATATACATTTGCGATTAATATTTCTGTTACTGTTTGTTAGATATTAGATTCAACTGCTTTGTATATTATATTATATGATCGTCTCTAAATATTACGTTCAGAAATTTTAATATTGTATCGATCTAACTGTTGCTAAATATAACTAGTTTTAGTCTAATTTAACGATACTAGTTTAAATTAAAATTGTGTAAGCGCATTGTATTACATTGCATTGTCTACTATGTAATCGTCCCTAATCTTGCGTCTAGATATTTTAAATACTAAATACCCTATCGATATAACTGTCGCTTAAATATAACTAGTCTTAGCATAACATAACTGTACTAACCTAGATTAAAACTGCGTACGCGCCTCTCGCTGGACATGAGTTCTAGCGAGAGACCCCTCGCCTCCGGGTCTGAGCCTCGAGCTCGACCCGATGCTGGCACGCCAATAGACCTGACGGTGCTGACCCCGTCTAAAAAACGGCCGAGCCGCAGTGACGAGTCCGACGGTAGCGGAAGCAAATTTTTTATTTGCACAACTGAGTCAGAAAATGACTCTGACGATGATGGTAGAGGGGCCGTGTTTAAGACCGTCACCAGCAAGGCAGAAAAAGCTGCCAAACGCGAAAAACGACGAAAAATTAGCAAAACCGAGGTAAATCTGGACTCTTACCGTAAGGACAGTAAGATTACGGTCCAGAAGCCGATGACGAAATCGGCAAAAGCCCCAGCGAGGCGGAAGCTGCCAAGCGTTCCGAAGAGCGCCGAACCTGCCGCACTGGTGACGGCAGCGGAGAAGGCCCCTCCCGCCCATGTGACAATAAACCGGTCTGCTGAGAACCGGTTGTTCATTGAGTTTATTGGAGTTTGTTTAGCTAAAATTAACGCTCCACTGGTAAGGGCGGAGCTGAACAGACAGTTTGGCCCCCTGACAGCGGATGTGCCGGCCCCGTCTGCAACGTGTGTGCGTGTTCACTTGGGCGGACCTGAGAGCAGAGCACACAGGGCTCAACTGCTCACTACCACAGACCTCTGTGGGTACCAGGTCAAAGTGTCCGAGCCACGTGAAGTTGTGAGACACAGAGGCAGGTACGTGCAAAAGGTAATAAAAGGCGTATCCATCACCTAAAGTGATGCCGATATTTTTAGCAGCCTGGAGAGTCTGGAAAACCTCCGTGTAGCCAAGGTAGAACGGATCCTTAAGATCCAGAATAAGGTAAAAACCCCGACCACGGCGGTGAAGATTGAACTGGAACCTGGTTCAGTCGCACCTTTCGGCCACGTAGCCAAATTTTGTAGGAAGAACCAACGATGCGGGATCTGCGCCGGCGACCACAAGCACACCGAGTGTTCGAAGCGCGAGCAGCCGAAGTGTGCAGCCTGCGGCGGCCCCCATCCTGCGATGACTAACAGCTGTCCGAAATACACGCTGGCCAAGACCGCTACCACCATCAGCGTCCAGGAAGGGAGGCTGTACAGCGATGCCCTTCGGACTGCTCGCTCACGGAAGAACACCACGGAGGCTTCCGCGACAAAGATGACTACGAAGACGACGGGAACAACGGTCAACACGACGACGGCGACAGCCGGTGCTCCGAGCGCCGGGGGGAGTGCTAAGGCGGAGTCGGAAGGCTCGCGTCCCTCTGGTATCCCAGTCCGTAAACGGTCGCAGGTGAACCCACCGACCGCGCCAACTCCTGTCGTGCCCGACGGACAACAGGAGGAGGTGGCGACGACCGACACCGGTAGGGTACAGAGGGATGTGCTTGACGCTCTGAACCGTGCCTGCACCCTGTTCGTCGGAGCCATGGAGACTAACGGTGGCGCTATCTCTGTCTCTAGACTGATCGAGATCCTAGCTAC
The DNA here is from genome assembly GCA_959347315.1 of Bimastos eiseni. Lineage (NCBI taxonomy): Eukaryota > Metazoa > Annelida > Clitellata > Crassiclitellata > Lumbricidae > Bimastos > Bimastos eiseni. Next base: position 11,870,576 of record OY365812.1, on the reverse strand, counting down.
CACCATCCAGGCCGTCTTCAGGATTCCGATTGAGCAGGTGTGCGGCGCGATGACGACCGCCTACGCGCTCTCCTCCGGTGCCACGAGCGCCGCGTCAGCCACTGCAACCGACAACCACCATCACGGACCTCCAAATACTCCAGTGGAACGCATGTAGCCTCAGACCCCGCGTAGGGGAGCTGAGGAACCGCATCTCCGAGATGCGGACATCGCCGACGATCATCTGCATACAGGAAACGTGGCTGAGGACTAACATCAAGTTCGAGCTACCCGGCTACACCTGTGTGAGGCATGACCGAACCACTGGAGAGGCTGGAGGAGGAGTTGCAACGTTCGTGAAGACCGGCATCGCCTTCTCAACGACCAGCACCACCGACGTCCCGGAGTCGATCACCATCACCCTCGACGGACTACCAGGTAAGATCAAAATTGTTAACGTCTACCACCGACCACGCCAAACTGGAAACCTCTGCCACCGGACATCTACTCCCGATTCTTCCAAGACAGGTCAGCAGTCATTCTGGGAGACTTCAACGCGCACAGCACGCTCTTTGGGTGCAGAACCACCGATGCACGAGGACGCCGACTAGAGGACGACATGGAGAACAACGCCTTCGTCGCCCTCAACACCGGCGCCCCGACCACCGCCAGCCGCGCCACCGGAGCTGCCGGCCACCTCGACCTTGCTATGGCCTCGACGCCCTTGGCACGGAAGTGCACTTGGACGGTCCTAGACGACTCCATGGGAAGCGACCACTCGCCCATCCTCATCAACATCGAGGAAGCAGTCCCTGTCGAGAAAGCCTTCATCCCTAGGTGGCTACACCGAAAGGCTGACTGGACGGCTTTCAAAGACGACTGCAGGGCAAAACTCACCGTCGCACACATCACCGACGATATCGAAGCGAGCCTCACCAACTTCCTCGGCTCGCTGCTGGAGATCGCCACGCGGCACATTCCATGATCGACTCCTCCCAAGGAGAAGGTCAAGAGTGTGCCGTACTGGACCGACGAGTGCACACGCCACGTCGAGGAGCGCACAGAGGCCCGCAAGAAGATGCAGAAGACCAGGCACCCGGCGGATGCTGAAGAATACCGACGCATCAAAGGAATCACCCAAAGAGTCATCAAGAACGCGCAGAAGACCTCCTGGAGAGACTACTGCACCACGCTGAGCGACAAGACCAAGCTCGGAAAAGTCTGGAGAACGATGAGAAAGATGTCCGGTGCGAGATCACGACCGGCCATACCAACTCTGAAGAAGGACGGACGCTCCTACACAACAAACCAGGAGAAGGCGAATCATCTTGGGAGGTGCTTCTCAGATGTCAGCAGCAACAGGAACCATACCGTGGAGTTCCAAGAGCGCAAATCCGCCTTTGAGGACGAGCACTCGAAGGAGCTCCATGGGGACAGCTGCCGGCAGACGACCAGCCCTTCAACGAGCCTCTCACCATCCAGGCTCTGAGAATCGCCCTCCTGCGCTGTAGAAAGGACACGAGTCCAGGAGAGGACACCATCACCTACGAGATCCTGGCCCAGCTTCCGCGTCCAAGTTTGCTAGCCTTGCTGGAGCTGTACAACGCGGTCTGGCAACATGGACGACTTCCGGCCTGCTGGAAGAACTCCATCGTTGTCCCTATCCAGAAGCCACAAAAGCCAGCCTACGACGGAAACTCTTACCGCCCCATCGCACTGACATCCGTCTTGTGCAAACTAATGGAGCGGTTAGTGACCGACAGGCTGACCTGGCACATAGAAACAAATCACCGCTTCAACAAGCACCAGTCGGGCTTCCGCAGACTGCGAAGCTGCCAGGGTCACATCGTCCACCTTCAAGACGACATCCAACGCGCCATTCATTCAAAGCACAGCCTCACTGGCGTCTTCGTAGATTTAGAGAAGGCCTTCGACCTAATGTGGACAGATGGGTTGCTGTCGAAGCTACAGCAGCACAACATCTCCGGTCAAATGTTCAACTGGATCCGGGACTTCCTGACCGACCGACACATCCGTGTCCGCGTCGGCTCAGAGCTGTCCGATCTCTCCCTCATGGAGAACGGATCCCCACAGGGCAGTGTCATCAGCCCTGTGCTCTTCATCATCATGTTGAACGACATACCGGAGCCACAGGACGACGTAAGGCTTTCTCTCTACGCGGACTACAGCGCCATCTGAAGAGCTGGCCCAAACCCGGAAGTGAACCGGCGTTATCTCCAAAACTATCTGGACCAACTGAAAAAGTACTTTGACGGATAGGGCTTCAAGGTGTCGTCAACAAAAACGGTTGCCGTAGAATTTCACCGCTGCGGCACACTTGCAGCCCACCGACCGCTGAAGCTCGGGACCACTCCGTTGACCTACAACAACAACGTCAAGTTCCTGGGGGTGATCTTCGATCGACATCTCACCTGGTGCGACCACATCAGCTACATCGCTGATCGCTGCAAGACGAGCCTCAACCTGATGCGCGCTATTGCGGGCTCGCACTGGGGAGCATCGAAAGACACCCTCCTGATGATATACCGTGCTCTCATCCGCTCTGTCATCGACTAGGGCTGCGTCGCCTACGACAGCGCCTCCAGAAACCAGAAAAAGGTGCTTAGTACAATCCAGTACAAGGCACTGAGTATCGCTTCTGGAGCGCTCCGAGGAACGAGTCTGGCTGCACTGCAGGTAGAATGCAGAGAAGTGCCACTCGACCTACGACGCGAACAGTTGATGATGGAGCTCATCACGAAGGTCAACGCGATCCCAAACCACCCGACGCAATCCATCACCAGCGGTCGGAAGCTGAAAAACACCAATGACGACACCTACCCCATCCGCATCAAAACAAGACACATCGACCAAGAGATCGAACCACCAAAAATCAAACCGCTCGCCTGCACCACAACACCACCGTGGCTACTGCGACCATCCATGACAGACACCACTCTGACACAGAAGATCTGCGACCTGAACGACCCTCTGAAAAAGAGGGATCTGGTCAAAGATCACATCCGCTCCTACGACGCGCGAGTGGCTGTCTACACGGATGGAGCCAAGAACGCAGCAGGTAGGGTGTCGTGCTCATTCTACGTGCCCTCTAGCGGCCACCACGAAAGCTGCCGAATGAGCGACGGCTCATCGGTCCTGGCAGCCGAACTGGAGGCCATAAAGAGGGCTGTGGAATGGGCCGCCAGCGCAGATGCACACCATCTCGTCATCTTCTCCGACTCCCTCGCCGCGATCCAGAGCGTTGAGCGACAGCAGTCCGCTGCCAGACCACAGCAGCTCACGGAACTGCTCCACGTGCTGGACGCATACGCTCAACGCACCCAGTCGACCCCAACCCTGGTCTGGATCCCCGGACATACCGGCTTCGAGGGAAACGAGACCGCTGACACCCTCTGCAAGCGAGCGTTAAACAATGACATCATCGCCATCCCGACGACGCTCGAGCTCCAGGAAGCTCGAGCGAAGTACAAAGACCACTTCCTCGGGAAGTGGCAAGCGGAATGGACCACCTCTGACAATGGCTCGCACTACCGAGCCCTGGAGCCAAACGTCAGGATGGCCAAACAGTATAACGATCCCAACCGGAGTAAGGAAGTCATCATAACCAGACTCCGGTTGGGCCACTGCCTACTAAACCCACAGATGAAGCTGTGGGGCCGCCACCCGACCGGGAACTGCGACGAGTGCGGTGACGTCCAGGAAACCGTGCGCCACTTCCTGCTGGAGTTCCCGGCCCAGCTGGGCCTCCAGGACGAACTCATCCGGATGTGCGCACGGAAAAACTGACCGTACGAACTCAGCACCGCGCTCGGTCAAACCAGCTGCTTGGACACCATCTACAAGTGGCTGGCAGTTTCTGGTCGGAAGATCTAGGACTACTGTATATAGACAATGAACACTACCATACAATATCATATTACTTATAAAAAATTATTGCATATGAAACATTAAAACTAGAAGAGAGACACACATAAAGACACTTATCGACAATGTAAATATGTACTCTGTATAACTGTTCGTGTTTGACGCATATCATCATCGTTATGGATGCGTCGTTAAATAAACTTATATCAACAACAACATATTAAAAACCCTCAAGTGTGTCGTGTTGCTGAGCTTGGTGATAAAAGAAAGAACCAGCGGGTACTCTCGTCATCAAGAAGAAGGAGTGGCGAGAGTGTAACCTGCGGCAATTAAACATTAAACAATAATATTAAACCATATATGAATATTGTCCACGAATTGTACATGTAATTTGCAGTTTTATGAGAGTGTTAAATCAATTAACATAGAATAAGCTGCTTGCTATATACATTATTCCATATACATTACTCCCATATGCTTTGTTCTCTTAATATAAATATATATATTGCCAGAGTTCATGTTATATGCACAATAATTATACCCAGCATGCAGCCTCTCATTCTCTCTCTGACAGTCAGGCTTTTAGTGCTCATAAGCTGCATATGTCCCGTATGATATTACTCTTCACTGCTCTTAACCGTCTCATACCTATTACCCTCAGTCCATACTGCATGGAATCAGTTTCATTGATAGCGATACCAAGAAGGCAACGCTGAAGCTAGGATGGGACTGGAATACTAGACATCCCTTCACATGCTGACGTTGAGAACTTTCCAGGTCTGTCTGTCTATACCCGGTTACACCTGGCCCGACTTTCGATTGAGCGATTGAGCGAGCACCTGTTTTCTGCGGAGGGATGCTCTACATGAGAGCATTCATTTCAACATCTCGGCGACCAGCTGCAGAAGGCTGCTTCTCATTACGGCTCTAATGACGAACTACATTGCTTTCCAAGTCGCCTTTGTTACATTCTAGTCTTTAAAGTGTCAAATTGGTAGAACATTCTAGAATAGCTGAGGTAAATGTATACTGTACCGTCTCAACTGTGAATTTTCATTTCAGAGAAGACATGCACAGGGCCGTACCGAGGGGCCAGCGGGGCCGTGGCCTAGGGCGCAAATGTTGAAAGGGTGCAAATTTCAGGATGGAATAACTTATTATTCCATAAAATGCACTTTTTTAAAAACGTGGGTCGTCAGATTTTTGATGGGCAGGGCGCAATTATAGCTCGGTACGGCCCTGGGCATACATTACAAGACCCGTGATCGAAATGACCAGAATCTCATCAGTTGTGACGGCATCTATATATAGACGTAACAATATCAAATCAAATCAAAAGCGTTTATTTGGTAATTAAAACGAAACATAATCGATTAAGCAAAGTTGACAATAATCACAGTAGAATACACGGGAGACCCAATTAGGGACTAATTGTCCCACAAGTTAGGGCCTCGTAGTGCAACAGGCAAAATTTGCAAACGTAGGCCAACATGTATAAGTAAAAATATCATGTTTAAGATATAATAAATCAAAGGTTACTTTAATTAATTCACGATCAATTAATTCACTGTGTGGCACGGTGGCTGATTGGTTAGAGCGGTCGGCCCGCAACACTCAGAGTGCACTGAGTGAGCGGGTTCGACCCTCGTCCGAGGCGTCACTGTGTAGGTACATTGAGCAAGTCCTTCGCGCAATGGCGGACTCTGTAAAATAGATGGCGCCAGTATCAACTGTGGGTAAGCTACCTGAGGTAAAATTGTTTGCTTGATGTTGATTGGTTGTTGTGCTGTATGTTCTTCGTGCAAAAGTAATCTAAAAGTTATCCAGATTATAAAATGTATGTATTTTCCATAATTATAATTCTTAAGCCAGCCATCGATCGGAACAACATAAATAAACAACACATGGCCAATATATAAAAAAATTCTTAGACCTATGTGCATACTGGCGCCACCTGTTTTTATTTAAGGAACTGCCCACAGAGTCCTCCATTGCTCTGCACTACAACTGCAATGCGCCGTCAAGGCGTGTGCACTTCTGAGCAAAATTCTTGGAAGAAGGGTGATATCAAATTTCAGAATTAAAGAAAGTAATAATAATGTCAAACTGTGTCTATCGTCATTGTCCACGACTTATTTTGGCATTGGCTCGGTTCCATCACGATGCAAAAGCTCCTTGATGTGGCACTGATTAACACAAGTGAGTTTATCTAATACGGTGTTTCAAACGCTCGCTTATGAACCGCTTAAAACCTTTCTAATTTTATGTTGTCATACGATTCCACCCCATGGATATATGACAACGAAACTGTAACCAAGGAAAAACGAATTTGAATCATATACATATGTATGTATATATATATATATATATATATATATATATATATAATATAAATAAAGAATATACCACACCATTTCTTAGTTCATTCCTTGCCATGTATGACTCCTTCCTTCACCAGTTTACCACATGCCTGCATCACATAATATGACCTGAAAATAGACGCGGTTTTTTTATCCGAACTTGCATTAAATTGTATTAATAGTGTTATTATTGTTGATGTTATTATGTCAGTCAACCGTCACAAAACTCTGCTGCCACCTAGCGAAATGGACGGCTGTCAGGTTAAATTTAGAAAAATCCATCAGTAATTCATCAGGTTTGTGGGATGTTCTAAAGACTAAGACTGATCGCTTTAGAGATACTAAAACACTGTTTATGAAATCGTTTAATTAAGTAGTGGATTGTAAATTTAGCGTCTTGTAGCGTCATCAAAAGCTGTCTTACGTTATTTAATATTTCCTAACCCAACTCCATATACCAAGACTAAGCAAATTAAAATTGCACACAATTAATACCAACCAGGACTAGCTTATAGAACTCCTCTTCGTCTTCTTCTTCGTCTTCTTCATCATCTTCTTAATCTTTTGTTGTTGTTTTTGTTCTTCTCCTCTTCTTCTTCGTCTTCTTTTTTCTCTTCCTATTCTTCTTCTTCTTCTTCTTCTTATTTCTCCTCCTCCTCCTCCTCCTCCTCCTATTCTTCTTCATCTTCTTCTTCAATATTGTCGTCGTCGTCGTCCTCTTCTTCTTTATTCAGGAAGTCTGCTGGTCCTTTGCCCAGGACAAACTGGAGGTAGCGATACGGTGGAGGACAGACGGTGTACTATGATACAGTGGGACTGGGTAGAAAGTTTCAATAATCCCTTCGTAATTGTTGCAAGTGAATCAAGTTTATATGCTTAACACAGTATATAATTAATAATTTAAAACGGAATTCAGTTTCCGTGTTATTATTATTCAAAACTTATTTAGGCTTGGTGACGTGTTCCTCTTGTTGGTTCTGTGTCTATGTAGTTCGAAGGTTCGATAGTCCGAAGGTTCGATAGTCCGAAGGTTCGATAGTCCGAAGATTGCATGATGTTCAGTCAATAGGCGATAAGATTGCAGTTTTAACGATAGCTGATCTGATGAAAAGAATTTTTTGGCCAGAAGTTCGATTGCCCCATTCTTTTCTTTCATCCAGCTTCCGTTTATTCAGGATTCTTTTCATTTTAAATCAGATCCCCGTTTTTCCCATTCTTTTCATCATTTAATTTAGCTTCTAGTTAAATTAATGTCGGAGTATAAAATCTTCGGACTATCGAACCGTCAGACTATCGAACCTTCTGATTATTGAGTGGATACCCCCTTTTTCACTTTTTATGATTCTTCACTATTTCTCGTTTTTTATTTAATGTAACTTAATTAATTTATTTACTGTCTGTTTAGTTTGAATGATGTTAAATTTGTTGATAACCCTTGCGAATAAGTCCATGATTTCAAAGGTTCAGCTAGTTTACGTAACTATTTCAACGTTACTTTGTACTTACTCAAAACTTAAGGTTATTCTAGAAGCTGAATTTAGCTGATTAGAATTAAATTGCATAAGCAAGATTATTAGTTTAAAATGAAGTAAACACGACGTGCAATACATTCAAATTATCTTCTATCTTCGTATTTCCCGTTATTTCCTTTCTATAGGCAGATTTCCTTGAGAGAAAAAACGACGTCCCCCCCCCAGCTGTTTATTCCGCTTTTTACGTCTTTAACGTTTTGAACAACTAACTTAGGACAAAAGGTTAAACCCAAGCTTCTACCTGTGTAAAATTTAATATTAGTTTAAGTATTTTGAATCCATTCTTTAATTGACTGGATAACACATAGGCCTATGGGGCCGTCCAATAATGTTAAAATAGCTCTAACACGATTCTAGGGTCCTTAGTTTCATATAATAATTGGTAGCCTACCATAGTTATTCAAGTCAAAGAAGAAGACTGCAAGTCGTAGGCCTAAGTGGCATATTTAAACAACCAAAGTCAAATTTCCCATTTTTCCTTACTTTCAAACTCAAATTAGCTCTAACATGATTCTAGGGTCGTTGGCTCACTGCAACTAGATATTGCAAGAACCTAGCCACGGACCAGCATATACCGCGGGAAAGCATGCAGGGTTAAGCCCTAATAATTATGCGCGTATATATGGGTATGTTTGCTAAGATTTTACAGCCAATATATTTATAGGATTCTGTCGACTTTATGAGAGGCATTGAATATCAGCTCGAATCGTCATTATCACCATCATCACGTTCACCAGACAGCGATCGACAAACGCCGTTCTTCGAATAATCGTCGGCAATAATAGCGCGATCAGTCGAATGCTGCGAGCTGTAATTAGCATCAGTGATTATGAGACCGACGAACGAAGGAGGCAGAGGTCTATCGTCATCCATCCCTCCTTGCCGCAGCAGCAGTAGCCCATCGCCGTGCTAAGGCTCGTCTGGAGGGGCGGTTGGATGATGCCCGAGCGAGCGGCAGCGATTATATTACGTATTCCGTCTACGGTTGACGAACAATTAATTGGAAGTTGAAATGATCAGAGGATCGGAGGGACGTCGGCCGACATTAATTAGGCTTAACAACCAATTTCGTATGCAGGGCTTTCCTCTGCTTTAGTCACGCTACATTGACGATATCGGTCGATTAGACCGCCTCGATATTAACAGCATCGCTGCTGCCGAACGGGCGTTGCGCCGCTGTATCTGGTCCGCGTGGAACATTGTTCCGGTTCCTACAGTCGATACGCCGCTGTTCTTGGCGCTGTTCTATCCACCCGTCTGCTTGTTCTTCAGCTGTTCTCTGGTGGCGGCGACAGGCTAGAGGTGGCTGTTCTTGACAGTGGCCTGTTCCGTTACTGAGCGTGTTAGCTGTGCACATTTCTGCTGCTGTTTGTTTTCTGTTTATGGTGCATTTACCGCGCTCGGAGTTTCTGAGGTGGCTCGCGGAGCAATTTTCTCCGCAAGTTTTCCGGTTCTTTGATTTAGTTTGCGTGGAAGTTGCTCATTTAGGCGGCCTTTTTTATTTCCACCGTTAGCAATAAATTCCATGGCTTTCGTTCCCTTGCAAACCTACTATGGATGGCGAGCTCATTATTCTATAGCTTTCTCTTACAAACACCTACACACCTACACACATACACATACACTTACAAATACACACATGTACGTACCAATCCCCTCCCTCCTCCCCACACACACACACGCATAAACACACAAACAAACATACATGCAAACCTATACAGCCTCGTGCAGTTGCACGTCGCACAGACCGGCAATTATCGTTTCGTTCACTCATATAAATCGCTTTCTTCATAAATTGCAACAATCACTACATCTCGTTGCGATGGCCTTTAATTCCATCGGATGTTAATTTATCGCTGATTCTGTCTTCACTCGTGTTTGTTCTAACCGTTCCGTGTTATCGCGTGCTGCCTCTGGGCATGCGCATTGACGTTTTAGTTTATACTTCATTGTATGTATGCGTGCATGCATACATGTACCATGATATTTATATGGCGACCCTGTTGAGTACCTCTAAATGCATCTTACAGTTAATTTCAAAGGAGTTCCTCTATGTTTCGCAGGGCAGAGTAAAAAATACCACGATCCTATAAGAGTATAATTTTATATGCTAAAAATATCGTTGTAATACCCACCTGTGAGTCTGTTAATTTAGCATCATTCTGAGAGCATTCAGATCTTTTCTTAAGATTATCAGCGTAATCACAGAGACAGCTGCAAGAGCTAGGATTATAGATTATAAAGTGTTTGAACCGATGACAAAATACAACAACGTACAAGTTAGTTAGTTGCAGTTTAACGACAACGTTCGATAACACAGATCATTACTATCGCCCTCCTTCTTTACCCAGGCTTGGGACTGGCACTGTCAAAGTGAAAGCAGTGAAGGAGTTACAACAGAACAAAGCCGTCCAGTCTATTAATAAGTCTGTTGAGTCTTTTAGGTTCAAGTTCTATTCATATTGAAGCAAACGCAGAAACTCAGTAGTGAAAGAACATGTAGACCCTACATAAGGACAGAAGAGACATAGACGCTAACAAAGATATCTGACGGATCAGAATCTTCATTAGAGTAAGCTACATTCTACAGAATCTATATTAAAGGAATGGTTAATAGTCAAATTTCCATTTAGGCCTACAGGTTTCACTCTTAAACATAGATGTCGCCCCAATTTATCTTTTGCCTCGATTTGAAAGTATGACGATTTAAACCTCCAAAATCTTTTCTTTATTTTGCTCGTATAGTTATTCGTAAATTTCCCTTGATAACTAAAAGTTAACGAATCAGCTTTCTATGTCAACAGGATGTTAAAATTCACGCTCCTAATTATCGCCCAAAATCTAGTTACGTAGGGACTTTCCAGCGCTGCGCATAACTCTCCTTGGCTGAAGATTAATACGCAATTGCGTATGACTCAATGGTGACGTCATCAGCACAGATTCGCAAAGTCGCCTACTTACTCAATAATTTACTGAATTATCACAGTAGGCTGAGACCGACCTCGCTTCCCTCAGTCAAACATTTACCAGAAGACTGTACGAAGAGAACGCCATCTGGTAATCGTTGTTGACATTAAGCGGCGGAGTCCGTGGCCGAGCGAGTGTTAGGGGGCAGTGAAGCCCTCCGACCCAATCTGCCTTATCTGCCTTTTGGCGATGGAGAACAGTCAACGAAGGGCGTAAATTACCTGTTCCCATTATTTCATCGACCGTCAGTCCCCTCTCCGCATTTCCCCTTTCCCCAACGGGAACGCACAGTGAAGCACCGACGCCAATTATCGCCCAGGGACAAGACACGTCATAAACGTTACCACAGGTCAAACAGAGCCAACGGGTGCTTTGTATGCAAAGCCGTATAACGCGAAGATGATACTAGAGCGGTCGACAATCATCGATGAAATAGAAACGTGCTAGAAGTGCCAGAAAGCAACAGTGAAACAGAAAAACGCTAGAACGGACGCGCCACCCAACTACGGCCGGTCTTCCCCCAGAAAGGCGCGAACTGCAGGCGCTCTATTGAGTTCCGTGTTTCCAAATTGATATATGGACGATTGTAAGTTAATTAAACGCGTCACGGGTAGGTTTCGCTGCGTCTAATACGACCAATAAGAGGCACCAACGGCGACGCACCGTAAATACGACTCAAATTTAATGTGACAGCCATTCCTAGGAGACGCTGGTCAAGCGAAATCGACCGGCAGCAATTACTGTTCGTAGCCCAGTGGCAAATACTAATTATCGTTGTCCGACTGGCCGTCCTACTCGTCGAGGGGGGCCTAGAAGGGCGAAGGCAGGGACGTGCGGAGAGAGGCCCGCTGCCGGCGGAGGCTCAAGCATCAGTAGACAGCGTCGTCGTCGTCGGTGTCGGTGGTTGATGCAGCTGCTGCGCTGATGTTAACAAGCGTTGGTCAGTTCATTTGGCCGGCGAGGCAGAGGCTATAAAGAGGGACACACGATAAACACTCCATCAGTCTTACATTGATATACTGAGCCCGACGACGCACGGCTTATCGGTCGTCGACGCCATCGCTGCCTCGACCGCTACGTCTTCCTTCTCCTACTCCTTCTCCTTCTCTGCCTCCTCCTCCACTTCTATATTTACGGAAGCAACGAAGTTTGATGCGATCGACTCTGACGA